>JASAOG010000006.1:7930000-8452500 GCA_030265305.1 Biomphalaria pfeifferi
GACTGAATCACATTGAGGAACATGAGACTAAATCACATTTAGAAACATGAGACTGAATCACATTGAGAAACATGAGACTGAATCACAGTGAGGAACATGAGACTGAATCACATTGAGGAACATGAGAGTAAATCACATCGAGGAAGATGAGAGTAAATCACATCGAGGAACATGAGAGTAAATCACATCGAGGAAGATGAGAGTAAATCACATCGAGGAAGATGAGAGTAAATCACATTGAGGAACATGAGACTAAGCCACATTACAGATCTTTGAACATAAGCTGTAAGCTCGTTTAAATCTACTCTTCTCGCCCTTCAATTAACACTCGTTTTTCTCTATCGTTTCACTTTTACATCAGAGACACGCAATAGTGTCTTTATCCAGATTTAGTACGTCAGTCAATACACAACAATTTACTGCATACAGCTGGAAAGGATTTCGTATAGACACCTTAAAATTTCAGAAAAACAAAAAGCACTTTTTGGATTATGAAGTCACATTGCTGTGTACTAGGAAAGTTCCCAAAGGTCTCATAAGTATGTATCTTAAACTCAAGGCGTCTAAACGAATATATCATTTGGTCTACCTGTATAACCTTCAAAAACAAAACTTACATCTATAGAGTCATCTAGGGAAATTTTATAGCAGTCCACGTCACCAAAGTCGTTTTTCCACAGACAGAATTCAGCATCTGCCAGCACAGCGATCACTGTAATCATGCTCTCGGTACTACGGGATTTTATTCCAAACACAATGTACTCAGTGCCGAGATCCTCAACTCCAATCAGCATGTCTGTTTTTTAGATGTAAAGAGAGATGCAATATATGCAATTATAAACAATATAACATTTCTTAAAGAGAAGATGTGGGAGATATACATAAGTCAGAGACACAGGCCTTCTAGATAGATCCTTTCCCTAAAACATTTCAACATTGATATGGAAGCAAATGGTTTCTTTAACCTCAAGACCTGCAAGTATCAGTGTCTGATTTGAGTCTCTATAGAAACGAAATATCAACTCGTGATTAGATTAATGCCAGATCTATGAGCATTACTCCAATTATTAATAACTAGTTTCGGTCAACGATTACCAGCAAAGTTTGGTTTAAAAGTAACTAAAAAATTAAGCCAAAGATTAGAAGCTAGGTTTAGCTAAAATTTGAAAACTAGGTTTTGCTAAAGATGAGAAACTGGATTTGACCAATTTAAATTAATCTTACTTCGGCATAATAAAAATGCTCTGATGGCTTTTATCATCACATACTACGGTTTAATGAAATAGAATGTGCAGGCAAACTTAAGGATTGAGGAGCAAAAATATGCTTTTTTGTTTTATAATAACTCGCATATATCAACATCAGGTCCATAACATGTAACTACAACACCTTTGCGTAAAAGTCAATAAATCCTGTGGAAGGTCAAATCAAAAATAAAAACATAAAGCTAAAATGTTATTTAACCTTGGTTAGGCTAATAATAGAATATGCATCCTCCATTTGGGACCCCTCAACTCAAGAAAACATTAAAAAACTGGAACAGACACAAAATAGAGCAGTGAGATTCATAACAAACGAATATTCACACTTGACTAGAGTAACACCTTTAGTAAAATCACTAAATTTAGAGAGCCTTCAGGACAGAAGACTCAAAAGTAAAGTAGCAATTATACATAAACAGTGAACCATAATCTTCAAATACAAAAACAAAATTTAATAAAATACTCTGAAATACACAAAGATAAAGACACATTACTCATCCCATATGCAAGGACAAATTTGTACAAATACTCCTTCTTCCCTAGTGCTATTAGAGCATGGAATGGGTTGCCTGAGCTAGCCAGGAAAACCAGTGACTTGGCAGAATTTAAGTCATTGGTTAATATGCATGACTAAATACATGACGCGCAGGACGTAATCATCTTTTTTGAAGTAACGTCTGTATTCTATAAGATAAGATAAGATAAGGTCAGTACCATGACGAGCATAGAAAGAGCAGGAAAAGGAGAAAATCGCCTTCCCAAACGACTTCTTTCAGGGTAAGCAGCTCTCAGGGTGGTCAACACCCAGCGTTACAAAGAACCCTTAAGAACTCCCTGAAGGAGTGTGGTTAATGACATTCACGGCTGGGAAACACTATCTATTGATTTGCTCCTCATGGTGTGAAGTTGCGAGGGTCGAAGTCTCAAGATACGAGTCAAGGAGAGCGGCCAGCATGAAAGAACGCAGAGCTAAACAAAAGGCTGAGAGAAGAAGCAGGCTTATCTGCATAAAACCCAGCTTACCTATGTCATGTATGCCGACGGTTTTTAAAGCGAAGATTGGACTTTATAGCCATCTTCGGGTTCATAGGAAATGAGAAAAGGGCTCATCTTCGACCACGAAATGGGGGGAGGGGAGGAGCTATAGGCTTAAAAATATAATAACGTAACATTGAAATGTTTAAGCAAAACAAATTGAAAGTTCACTTTTCTTATATAAGACATCTGAGAAACCATTCACCGATTTATCTCTTCTTTTTCATAGTAACGTCTGCAATGTATAAGCTAAGGTAGATAAGAAGATAAGATTCATGGAAATACTGCATTAAGACATCGTAGTTTTGTCACTGACCTGCGGCTAAATCCCCTGTGAATGTGGAGGTATTCTTGTTAGCGCTACAGTGATTGAGATCCACTGACGGCGCACAGTTTCCAGACACCACCCCAACCTTCTTGTCACTCTTGATATACACTCCTACGTCCATAGAGTGAGAGAGACACGTCATTAGGACGATATGCAGACGAGAAAAACAATTTGACATGTTAAACAAAATATGAATATGCACAAAGACACTGCCCTCGACACTAAAACAAGACTGATACGCTCCCAGGTCATGGCCACATTCTTATATGCTTGCGAGTCTTTGGCGCTAATTGCAGAAATAGAGACACTTAATATGGTGAAGAAAAAATGATGACATCACAACCTCCTAACAGTTGGTAGGCCTATAACTAGACCTATGTAAATTCTTAGTATAACTCTAGAAATAAACATGAACAAGCTTCTTTGAAAAAAAACAACAACTGAATTAAACTTTTATTTATAAATATACACAGATTCAGCTTCAAAGTAGATGCAGGTAGAAACTCAGGTGAAATAATCAATAAGACAAAAATAACTTACTAAAACTCGTCTTTTCAAAGCTACTATCAACTCTTTCAATCTCTCTAATACGAAATTTCAAAATGTTATTTCTCCAAACCCATTCTTGATTGAAGTTGAAAGTTACCACAATTATTCTTTGTTGCTATCTTAATTAGTAATTTAAATAGTAATAATTAATTCAAATAGATAGATATCGAAAGAAAAAAAAAATCTTACAGTATTGAGAGATATGATTGTAAATGTGATTTTCTTTCCTCTATTAAAGTCAGGTACTCGTTAAAGTAGGGTGAACTGATTTACTTATTTTATTTTTTCTTTGAAAAATTATAACGGTCTAACTAGAGTTTTCCCCTTGTGGCCAACGCGCTAGTAATTCTATTCTCTGTGATATACATCAACTGTTAAATTTCTAGGAAAATCGATAGAGCAATTTATGAAATCAGCTTCCGCCCACCATCCATGAAGGAGTGATTTGAATAGCAGTTTTGTAAAAAGAATATGCAGACAAGCAGCTGAGCATTTTCAAGGTCTTAAAACAGACATGGTAGACCAGACTCTGACAAGTCCAGAAAAAAAACAATACTACTACTAATAATAATAATAATAATAATAATAATCTCATAATTTAAGAAAAACTGAGTTGGGAAAACAACGAAAATATGAGAACCTAGGCTTGGAGATAAAAGCGTTTCTGGAAGTTCTAAAACAACAATATACCCGATTGTTATATCAACCGTGGGGATAATAACAACTGACTTCACAGATACCTTCAAGGCCCTTAACATTACTAAGAATATTCTCGTTACCTGTCAGAGGGCGGTACTGCTGCAGACCTGCCACATCACCAGAAAATTCCTTAGTGGAAACTGATAAAGGGACTACGATGAATTTTGTTTCCCTTTAACGAAATTTGACCCTAGCAGCGCCAGAGAATGAATACTCGTTCGTCTCTAATATAATAATAAAAATAATTTATTATAATTTATTTTCACTTTCTGATTTGGCAGCTTCATATCGTCGCTTTGGTCGGGGCTATTCATTACAAAACATTACGTAAACCAAGGATTAAATGGTTTACCTTTTAAAGTTGAGACATTCTGGAACAGGCTCACGTCACAGTAATCAATGCTGAGCCCATGAGCACTACACAATGCAATTAAAAAAAAGAAAGAAAAACTGTGAGTAACTGAAACATTGTATATATTTCCAAACATTTGGTATCCCCCTCGAAAGAAAAATATTGTTAGAAAGACTATGCTAGGTATTTACTAACAACAACTCTATTCAAGTTGCGCATTTGGAATGAGTGGGTGGGTAAAGCCTTCTGGGTGGTCATCTATTTGAAAACAATATCCCTAGATATTTGACTGTTAAAGTACATTGTTAAGAAATGAATTACTAGGTCGTCAACCACACTGAAAAAAACTCTAGTTTCAACGTTATAAGTTTTTAAAGTATACACACACATCTTTTTTTTAAAAATGTATCTAGAGGACTAGAAAATATTGATCTTGAGCAGACTATAGTTTTTCGGATATTTTACGCGTGTAGGCTTTATTCATTATTTATTCCTATTCATAGCTTTATGTTTAGAAACATTTTGCTCACAGTCTTGTAAGTCTAAATCTAAAGGCCTATCATTAGAATAGAATAAAGTCTAGGAGATCTATACATGGATTGTTCGGGGGGGGGGGGGGGGGGGGGAGATGTAGCGGGCTTACAAAATGCTTAAATTTTTGAATCTCTAACAGTAATTAATTAATAAGTTCCACCCTTTCAGACCATGTGATCTATAGGGAGGATGATGTAAAGATCATCTGTTTCTGTGGCCTACTTTTGCCCAACTAATGTCAGGTACTCATTGGAGCTGGGTAGACTCAGAGGCGCCCAAGAATCCCGAAATTAAAAATTCCAGTCTTCACCAGGATTCAAACCCGAGACCACCGGTTTGGAAGCCAAGCGCCTTAACGCTCAGCCACCGCGCCTCCAATTAATCAATAAGAACAAAGTAATCGTTCTTTTCTTCACCTTCTCTTATCCCTTAGTCAGTTGGACGTCGGGGTACCACACAAGATCTGTCAACTGTTTTTCTCCATTTTTCTCTGTCTTTTGCCTTAGAACCTCTTTCAATGGCAGGCCCGTCTATTTTTCATGTTGTCTTCCCATCGCTTTCTCTGTCTGCTTCTTCTTCTTTTTCCTGGTACTGTTCCCTGAAGGTCTTTGCGAAGTATTTTTTTCTTGTTTTTTATTTATAAAAAATATTTAAACTTTTGTAATACCCCCTCCCTTTTTTTTAGAAGTCAAGGTAAAGTACTGTTATCAAATGTCATGACCAGCAAACCCACCCATCAGTCAGCATGTATTGAGCCTTGCGAGGATAACCCGGTAAATCTGTAACATTAAAGTACCAGTTTAAGACCTGTAATCTATAGGGCAGATGATGTAAAGGTCATCTGTTTCTATACTCAACTGTTGACAAGGAAGTAAAAAACGAGACCAACATCTTTTACTTTTCAAAACTAAAGATACCTATTAAAAATTCAAACCTGAAACACTTTGGTTCGGAAGTCAAGCGATTTACCACTCAGCCACCATAGAATTCCCTTTAGTGGATTCCCACTAACAATGCCCAATAACAAGACTATGAAAGAAATGTAATTGCTGAGTTTTGCATTTCAAGGTGGCTTTCGCTTTAATTGGTAGAGTTTGAGTTTTTAGTTTTTGGCACCTTGGTACACTTTACGCCATGAAGTGCCCGTAATCCCTAAAGGGTTACTTCTCCTTCTTACCATAAGAGCTAAATTTTATTTAGTTAAGTCATTAAAAACAAGGTCTATTCACAGTTAAAATAGTAAAGGTAGTAAAAATTTAATAATTTAGTAAAAATCTTTTGTAAATATTATAGGTTCACAATTTCACAAATCAAATCTTCGTAGACAACCCCACCTCCCGGACAAAGCCTAGTACCTTTTCAAGTTTGATACTATCGAACAGTGTTTTTAAGTTGTGCGCTCTCAAAAAAATATAATAATATCCTGGTATCTGGGGATATATTCCACCGTGAGACGAGAGTCACAGTACTCACAAAGTTGGGGCTCCTCTCTCTTCAGCACAGTACTCATCATAATATGGTGGAAAGAGACAATAATATTTAGCAGCTTGGGTGGACAGCCAATTATCTGTAAGATTTTAAAGAGGCCTTCTCTGCTGACTAGATTAGTCAATGAATGCAATGTACAAAGGCATCCTTTGCTCTCTGCACTTTTCCTGAACGGATGGAGAAAATCATGTCAATTGTGGATCTCCATGAGCGAAAGCAGTGCTGTGATTCTGGATAGATTCGATCAGCAAGTTCTTGCTTTTTCAGAGTTTAAGCAGCATTAGGTAGGCTTCGCATTATATGTAGCGAGTGCATTTCTCTTTGCTCTGAGGACAAGTGCTAGTCATACATACATACGTACATACATACATGCATATATATATATATATATATATATATATATATATGAAACATAAATAAGTTTACCTTTTGAGGGAACCCTTAAAGTAAATCATGTCCCCCTCCGAGGAATGAAACTCCAACCCCAGTTTGAGGTTACTACTCAGCATGTTATTTTTCAATCGTATGTGGAAATTCGTGTAATCCTCACTAGCGACCAGGTAGAGAAACGGCTGGTACCTGGAGAGAAAGATGAGTAGACATCATTACCTGTTTGACCATATGTACTAGACCTTTTACATATAAAAGGCTAATAAAAAATCAGACACGAGAAATAAGGTGTCACAAACTGGGGCGCCCCTTTGGACCTCGCGTCAGATGTGGGCCTCGCGATAAATTTTGCCATGTTCTCTAGTGCTGTTATGTATAACTTGTCATGATAATTGAATTTCGCTGGCACGTGTCAACATATATGGGCCATGTATTTATAATGTATGTGTTTATAATGTATGTATTTATAATGTATGTGTTTATAATGTATGTGTTTATAATACCTCTGTTTAACTTGTACGTTCGTAAAAACTAAAACGAGTGTTGGTGAGTTCAAAAACCTGGACACGAATCTCGAAAACGGCTCTAGAAATGTAACAGTTGATGTATATCGTTGAGAAAAGAATTTCAAGTTTACACGGGGAAAACTATAATCTGACCGTTATAATTTTTCAAGTAAAAAAAAAATCTTTAAATTTAGCTAGAGAACTAGATCTAGGTCTAGATCCTACATCGATTTTGAAAGGACTCTTGCGTTCGGGAATCTCCTAATGTTAGGCATTATTGGATTCATGAGTTTAATAAATTAATCTCCATGAATATTTTGAGCATTATCTTCTAAGTATAGATCTAAAGGTCTATCATTAAAGGTTTATCATAAAAATTACTTATCGTCTGTCTTGTCCTAATGTTTGGCGAGCTTATTCAAATAGATAAATGTGTTACTTTTGGCCTTTTTTTCCATAATTTCGAGGCCCTCCCCAACACACGAACAAATGTACACATAGATGCAATTGGTGTGAAAATGTTAAGTCTGTATCAAAATTGTGATCGACACGTCACCAACATGCCTTATCATAGTCCTAAAAGATCAGGTAATTAAACTGTGATACGACAAAATATCTAATGACAAAAAATCACCAACAAAATAGCGAACAACAAATTAGCGGCGACAAAAAAGTCGTAACAAAAAGCGTAATTTTTAGCGGCCCCGAAAGGGGAAAAGACGCTAATAGTGTTGTGTGAAATGTCTGTCCGTCCGACCGTCCGTCCCGTTTAGACCTCGTAAACTAGAAAAGATAGTGAAAATCAGACATCATAATATTTTAGTCCATTCAAAGTTCTGATGCAACGTTTACTTTTTTTCTTTTTTAAAAGCGAAAAAAAATCTAATTTTTTAAATCACTTATGCAAGCAGTTTTTTCATAAAAATACATCACTTTTACAACTATTCACTATTAATATTAACAAACACGTGAGGCTCCTTATTAGGGGAAACGACTATTTACCATAATTTTAACACATTTATGCAAATGGTTGTAGATTTGTTGTCAAAAATGTTTTTATGTATTTGTATTGTTAAGTTATGTAGGTTCTGTTATATTAAGTACTATATTTACACACACACAAATGTTTACTATTTTTTAAATATGAAAAAATCTATTTAGTATGCATATAAGTCAGGCATAATTTAAAACCACAATTAATAAGTATTTTTTCAAATTATCACATGATGTGGAAGTGCATTATGTGCATACATAGACACCCAACCAAAGAGACACTACATTTTTTTTAAGGAAACGTTAGATCCATTAGATATTCATTATAAGACATCAGTTAGGCCAGGTTCACATCTAACTTTATATTCACTTTCACCTATCATCTGGACCGCTGGGGCACCACACGAGATCTGTTAGCCTTTTTTTTCTCCATTATTTTCCTTCATTTGTCTAATATTGAAACCTGCCTTTTTACTTGCCTGGGTGGACCGCTTCGGGGGCCGATTTTCAGTTTGTGTTTCCACACAAACTGTCTTTGTCATCTTGTTTGTTTTTTTAAATTTATTTTTCATTATGGTGGTCTTCTATTTGTCTGTCAAAAAGGATGGTTTAAGTTAAATGATTAATTCTAGACTAGGTGTAAGTATTATGGTGAATTCAATTTAGCAAGCACTCTCTAATTTTAAAGAAAGAATCAAGAAGACTGTCACAGTAGTTCCCCTTTTGAGAGTTAAGATGTGAAGATGACTTGAGGCTACTATAGTGTTGTGTTGATCAGACAATGCTCTTTTAGTACTTAGTTTATAGAATGGCTTTTATCTCTCATCTTTATTAAACACTCAAAGAACATCCTGTGATGCCGTGGATCTACATATAGACTCTAAATATCTTTAGAAATTCGAATAAAGAATATCATTTAATTCAAAATACAAAACTTTAATTCCGGAACTAGGAAAAACTCACAATATACATAATGTATAATTGAAACAGTACAAGTTCATTACTTTCTTCAGAGCTCGTTGTAAAATAGATTCAAAGAAATGCATTAATTCTACAATTATGCGACTTGTCTAAGTTCCCTCTACAAACTGACGCGCCTAGCCAAGCTAAAAAAAAATTTCCAGCAAACCACGCTCCCAATGACGTCAAAGCACTTCCGTTATAGAACCTTCTAGAAAAAGAGCGAAGCTAGTTGCTAAGGTTACTGCGGGCAGCTATTCTGCTACTTTACAGAGACCTACCTCAGAGTAAAGACGTAGTAGTCAGTCCCGAACAGCTCAGTGGGCCAGGCTTGATATGTAGCCACGTCTTGCGGTCCCTTGTGGACCACGACGCACACGGAGAAAAAAAAACGTATTTTTCCAGCGCTTTTGACTTCGTAGACCACCGCCTCAACTTGGGCTTTAATAGGCCTGTTAGAATCATTTGCATATCTTGAAATAGTTCGTACAAGCTGTTAGGAACAAAGTGTACAGAAGACAAGCCTCTATGAACCATGTACAACTAATACCCAAGTCTGTCACGTTATCATCTTAAAAAACATAAATAGATTGTTCTATTACTAATAACACTTTCACCTATCCATTAGTCTGTTGGACCGTTGGGGCACCACACAAAAACTGTTAACCGTTTTTCTCAATTCCTCTCTGTTCTTTGCCTAGGATAGAATTTTATTCATTGACGTTGACTTTCCAACGCTTTCTCTGTCTTTCTTTTCTCCTTTTTCCTGGTACTGTTCCCTGAAGGAAGGTCTTTGCGATCCCTGATGATCTTGTGACGTGGCCATAGAGTTTGAGATTACTTTTTTCGACTGTGGTTAGCAGGTCGTCGTGTGGTCCAATTGCTACATTAATACTGTTTCGTACCTTTTCATTCGTGACGTGGTCTTTGAAAGTGACACCTTGGATCTATCTGTAGCCTTTTAGCTCCATCGCTAAGATCCTCTTCTCGAGATATGCATTCCAATATTCGCAAGCATATAATAATGTGGCCGTGACCTGAGAGGGAATCAATCTGATTCTGTCCCTGCCTATTACAAATGTTTCAAAAGCATTATTCAGGTATCACTGTATTCGAAAACACAGACTTTGTTGGTTTAACGACTGTAAAAATATTGTTCTTTTTTATACTTTGAAAATATAATGATGATACGTTGATAGGCTACCCATAAAAATGTTGTTTGGGAGGCGATTTTCAAGGATTCGTACATGTCCTGACCACCAAACTTTTGTTGCGAATTGGATACTGTTTATTTGGATAGATAGATGGATAGATAGATAGATAGATAGATAGATAGATAGATAGATAGATAGATAGATAGATAGATAGATAGATAGATAGATAGATAGATAGATAGATAGATAGATAGATGATGGATGGATGGATGGATGTGTGACAAGTCAAAAGCTTGCTGTCAGAGTCACTCAAATTTATCACAGCATTAATCATTATTTACTATTATTTATTTATTTTATTTTAATTATTTCTCCGCTCTATCCCCAATTTCTCCACCCGCCCCACCTTTGCCTCTTCAGGCTAGACTTGGTCCACCACCTTGGCGTCCTTTCATTTATCTGCCCTTAATCGGGGAAAGATAAACACACAATCTCTTTGATCTTACCCGCCGGATGTCTGACCGCCACAGTTGACACCACCTTGGGTGTGGAACGCAACAAATCTTTCTCCCCCCCCCCCCCTCTCCAACGTTTCTCTGATCAAAGAGATTACTCCGGTCAACACGCCTCGTGACACTCCAAGGTGAGACTCTTGTCGGATTTCATCCACGTGTAAGATAATTCTTAGCCTAGGGCATTTCCTGTTTTCGCCCATATCACCCGGCCTTTATAAGGCAAATTAACTTAACCAGACCCGCTTATTTTTCTATCGCTGTCAATGGAGTCTGGGCTACTTTGTACATTCTTACTCTTAGAGGAATACCTGGTGGTAAGCCGAGCTTAATCACAGTTCCACTTAATTAAATGTGCATATTTCTCACTGGAGATTACCATGTGTATTTCGCTTATTTCATTTATATTTAATTAGTGCATTGTGTATTTCTCACTGTCGTAAGGAGAAAACATAAACACGGCATATGTATATATTTATGTATTGCATTGATCTATTAATGCTACGTTGTTCAATTGATCGTTGATGTAACCATGTATATATTTGTACATGTTATTTTATTTCCTTTATCTCGGCTGACCGCCTTGATAATCTTACTAGCGCACTAATACTGCGCTTAGAAAAGATACATGAATTATCTCCCCTTTACTAATGTTACTCTAACGAGAGTTGCGCCCCTTGAACGGACACCCTCTCCATTCAAGCGCGCTCCATTGTTCTCGGTCGACGGTCGTATGTAAAACAAACCGTCCTGGTCGCTGACCACCGCCCATTTCTCCCCCCTCCCCTCTTTTCTCTTCCAACTTGTGTTGTTTATTTCAGATTATTATTTCCCCTTTTATGTACATTTTTATATTGCTACTATCAGCCATCTGTATTCCAAATCCCATTTGTCATCATCTCCCCTTTGTGCTCAAAAGCAATTTTACCAATCTGACGAATGCATCTCAGTCGAGGGCATCGATAAGTTGCATGAGAGACATGTCCTAACTTGTCTTTATTTATCCGCAGCCTCCCTCAGGTGTCTGCCTATTTATCTGCATATTTATTTGGCATTGTCTGCCTAGTCAACTGCCTATTTGCTGTTCAGTGTCTACTCGACACTACTCAACTATTTACCTGTCTATTTATCGGATCACCCACCTGCCTATTTGTTTGGCATTGTCTGCCTATTTGCTATTGAGAATCGCCTATTGCCTTCGTACTTAGTGCTATTCAGCTCTGCGCTACTGCCTATTTGTTGTTGAGTATCTTCTACTGTCTACGTGGATCTACTCAACTCTACTACTTGGCGCTATTGGCTCTACTTGCCCGCCTATTCGACAGCCCGAAGTCAACTTCTTAGGTGCGACGTCCCTATAGACCCAGAGTCGGAGCGAGACGTCATAGCTACGCCAACCCTCTGCAACTCACTGGACTTATCCCGTTAACTACGCTGCCCACGGCAGATCAACTCTGCCCGCAGTACACTTGTGCCCACGGCAGCCGGCCACCCGTCCTACTGTGCCCACTACAGATATCAGAACTTTGGATTGAGACTCCACAAGAACTGTATCACCGGCGTCCCTTTACCCGCTAGAGCGCCACCTCCAGCTGAAGAACCTCAAGCCAGGACACAGCCAGCTGCGACCCAAGCAGGACAACCAGCTAAGTTAAGAAGACAAAGTGACATACTCACTTAAGTGCAAGAGTGATGATTAAATATAGTATTGATTAGAGATAGATGCAAACCCTCCCCCCTTTTATTCTTCTATGTAAATATTAATGTAAATAAATATTCCTCAGATTTTAACTTTTGTATCTCTCTTTCATTGCTTGTCTCGTTGCGTGCCTGCTCCCAATTTATATGCTGACGGGTTGGTGTGTGATAGCTTTAAAAATAATCATCCCCTAGACATTAAACGCGCCAAACACACATCACATTCGCTAGCCTGTCACAGGATGGATGGATAGATAGATGAAGAACAAGTGCTATACAGTATGTAATTATCGAAAGGCTAATCTTACAGTGCATACGTAATGTTCTATGTTAAGTAGCAAAAATAATGCAACATTGTTAGAGGCGGACAAGCCCGTTAGAGTGATATTGTACGGGATATATAGGCTCAAGGCCCGGCATAGGACACTCGCCCAAGGCCCTGCTCTCTGCTAAAGCTGCATCTGTCAACAATCATTCTTCATATACAACTCAAGTCTACAATCATTCTTTATTTACAACTAAAGTCTACAATCATTCTGTATACACAACTTAAGTCTACAATTATTCTTGATACACTCACAGAGCTTGTCGTTTCAATTGAAGTTTATAGAAGTACTTTGATGGCACATTAATTGATTGATCAAATAGGATCCTGTTTCCAACCAGTTGTATGTTCACCTGTCCATAACAATGCATCTTATTACTCTTAGACCTAAGAACAAATAAGATACGATTTCTGTGTTATTGTTTTTTCAATAATCTGAGACTCACGGGAACTGTGTTATCCTGAATGTGCTGTAGAATCAGGTAGACTGGCTCAGTCCGAGCAAACATTCCTGGAGTGACGATGTAAAAATGTTTCCCATACTGGCTGGCGATCTCTACAAAATAACAATTGATGAATTTTTAGCATTATTATAACAAATGATGAATCTTTAACTACTTTATAATCCCGCTTTTATCAATATCGATGAGGTAAAAGCAGAAATTCGAACTTGTACAGACTTTGTAGACTTGTTACAATGCCTCTATTCAAGTCACACTTTCGCAGAGGGGCCTTATGGGTAGGAAAACTTTGGTGGGTGTACGCGCTTCTCAAAAAACGGCTCTAACGATTTTCCTTGAAATTTGACAGTTAATGTTTATCGTTGAGAAAAGATTGACTAACTCGTTTGCCTCACTGGGAACACTCTACTTCAGCCGTATTGTTTTTTTTTTTCAAAGTATAAAAAACAAATTAATTTAAATATGGCTAGAGCACTAAAAAATATTCATCTTGAACTGATTGGACGTCTTCTGGAATTTCTGCATGTAAACATTATCCATTCAACAACAGTTAGCAAATTAATGTCAGGGATATTCCCATCGCCGTCTTTTAAGTCTAAATCTAAAGGCCTATCATTAAAATATAAGATTATAAAGTCTA
The DNA here is from genome assembly GCA_030265305.1 of Biomphalaria pfeifferi. NCBI lineage: Eukaryota > Metazoa > Mollusca > Gastropoda > Planorbidae > Biomphalaria > Biomphalaria pfeifferi. The sequence goes on from JASAOG010000006.1 coordinate 7,943,887, forward strand.
GTAGCTTTATACATTCGCTTAATCAGAATAATTTTTCTGGGAGGGGGGTTTCCGTTTGTTTTTCAATCTGTTATTAGTTATTAAAAGTTATTTAAAGTTGTTTTATTTTTAAATATTGTTTTGTGTTCTTTAATGAACTATAGAACCGCGACACGTGGAGTATTACTGTTCTTGACTTTTAAATAAGTCTCGCCTTAAAAAGGGAGATAAACGCTTTTATTTTTAGATTCTGGTCAAGAAAACGGATATGTACATACCTGCAGTGACTACAGTATAAAGTACTGTCTGTGCGTACCAAATGACGACAGAACAGTGCATCGTGTACAACTGAAATGGATGTCAGAGGCTATGCATAAGAGGAATAATAATTCCTTTATTAATTGGGCGGGTATTGTTGTCTATTTTGAATAATGCCAAATGTTTAACTTTGAAGTTATGACTATGGTATTAGGATAATACATACAATATTAAAGATATATTGAAAAAAATGCTATATGTAAATGTACAGACTTTCTGTTTTATTTTATTGTATAGTTTAACTAGCTAATGAGCTCTTCCTTATTGATGCAATTAATGATCTATGTTATCTGAGAGTCACTTGTACCGTTGACTCTGGATGCCTTGTAATCCGACACAGGAAGGCTGCCATGTCGAGCGGTATGTTCGCTGGACTGTCTTTCAATCGTTGTCTCGATGGTCAAGGGTTCGTATCCTGCTTGCAGCCATGTTCTGCGAAGTTTTTGAGTTCTGAAGAAGGTTATCCTTAACTCCGAAAGAACATCCGAAACATGTAAAATAAACAACACTCAGTAATCCGAACTCGGCATCGAAGTATGTATCCTAATTTTTTGAGGATATAGCTAGGCTTTAATTGTAATCTTATCCATTACAGACGTTACTTTGAAAAAGAAGATAATCACGTCGTACGCATTTCATGTGTCAATGTAGTCATGCATGTTAATCAATGACTTAAACTCTGCTAAGTCGTTGGTTTTCCTGGCTAATTCATGCAACCCATTCCATTTTCTAATGGCACTAGGGAAGAAGGAGCACTTGTACGAATATGTACTAGCGTGTGGAATGCGAACTGTGCCTCTATCTTTGTGATTATCTGAGTCTTTCATCAGGTTTTGTTATTCTAGTACAGTAGTGCTGTGTGTGAATGTATTTTTTTAAATCGATACATTTTTTTCGTCTATTGTTTATTTAATACCCTTGAATGTCTAAAAGAATATCTTAATACAATTTTAAAAATCTAGAATTTTCTTGTCATATTGTTAAAGTCTTTTAAGTACAGCTAACCTCTGTTTAGTAATCCGATGTTTTCGGGAATCTTGACACCATCCAGGTCCCGATATTATCGGACAATGAAGAGTTAACTAACTCTATTCAAATATTGTCATTGTAGGATTTGAAATACAATTTTAAACTTGATCTAGATGTAATTGACTAATAGAATGGACTTTTTTTGTATTAGAAATTAAATTTAATTGGATCTAAATTTATTGACTTTTTATTTACAAATGTTATAGTATAACTCTTAGATATATTTAACAATCTAACAAATAGGCTCCAATTGTAATAATGCAATTGACTATGAGAGTTATCTGACTTATATTTACCTTATATAAAATATATAATTTTAAAGATTTAAAAAACTAGAAAACACTAAACTGTGACTAAAACAATGAACATTAATAAACTTTCGAAAAAATAAAAATTCAAGTTTGTCACATTTGGTGCGGTGCCTAGAATTATTTATTTTGTTTCATTGGGATAATCCGATAATGTTGTGTCATGATAAAACAAAATGTGTATGCTTTATGCCTACCCGTGTTAATCTAATGACTCTAGTCCAGTGATGGGCAAACTACGGTCCGCGGGCCAATTCCGGCCCTCAAAACTGTTTAATACAGCCCGTGCCATGTTTGTATCTTATTCATCGATATTATTCGATATGCAACTTTTTCAGTCATGATACTTAGAAAAAGCTGCTAGAAATAATAAGGCTTGTCTTCGAGTCCGAAGCTTAGTGAGGAATGCAGTATTCCCCGTGGCTGCGCAGCCCCAGCCATGACCTACATATTTTGCCACATGCAGATCAAGCCTATCCATTGTTCTCTTACGAGTGAACAGTTTCCTGTAATAACAACTACTTCCCAGTTTGAGCTACATTACGACAAATTGTTATCAACACAATAGCATCTTCATTCATCGCACTAGTTTAATTTCAATGCCATTAAATCTATTACTGTCCGCCGGTGGTCGATTTTCTTTTCGCCGTCTGCATCTGTCCTCGGCAGCGAATGAATTTTCGTTTGGTCTCACATGTGTATCCCGCGGCCTTTGTACTTGACCTCCAGCTGCCTCGTTCTGTAGCCGCATGTAACCAGGCGCTTTCTTCTTTCAGTTAAAGCAAGTTGGTGCCTAAGTTGTCCTTAAACCGTTTACGTGGAGGCACCTCTGTTACATTGACCATCTTTTACCTCACAACAAAAAAAAATTGCTTTAGGCAATGATTATGCCGGCGCTGGATGTGGCACAGGTGGTGTTGCATAGCTAAGGGGAGATACTCATTAAGCTTCACGCACGAAGACAAAGCTTATTGTTATTATTAAATCTGTTATTAATATTTTGTATTCTTTTTAGTCTATGTTTTTGTCCTGCTACTAAAATACTTTACCCATCACTGGTGTAGTCTTTATGTTTTTGTCCTGCTACTAAAATACTTTACCCATCACTGGTGTAGTCTTTATGTTTTTGTCCTGCTACTAAAATACTTTACCCATCACTGGTGTAGTCTTTATGTTTTTAGCAGGTCATCGTTGGCATCATTCTTTGTCAGTAGCATTCCAAGAAGCCAAGATTTAAACCGAAGCCTCGGGATGCTAGCTCTGCACTACTCCTTCTGCAGTTTGTAGCGCATGATGCTACATCAGGACAGAATCTGCGACACTGCTGATTGCTAACTGTGCCGATTTCGGTTATCTGGTCCTACAGCTGCTTGAGAAGAGAGAAAGGACGCCTGAGTGACAACGTTCTGCACATCAGCTAATATCCCAGCTCACATCTCATCAGCTATGAAATAAACTATAGCCACCTTAGGACAAACACTTTAAGTTACCAACAAACTAAGAAATAACAAGAAATAAACATATATGTGATATACAAACATTTTATTTTTCCATGTAGAACTAGGTCAAGTAAGTTTCTAAAAAAAAAAAAAAAAAAAAAAGAAATGCTTGTTTAGTATAATTTACATATAAACCGGACCTCATTCACCAATCGTAAAACAAAGAAAATTGAGCCACGTGCTTCACTATCTCTTCTATACAACTTCTTCTATAATCCGAAACAACAATGGATATCACGTGATAGTATTTTTCGTTGTTTTATAATGTTATCACGTCACCCTCATTTTGGTGAATGAGGTCCATTGTATCAATAAATAATGTACATAATATTCAATTAATATCGGTGCACAAGTTGTCATTACTCAAACATAGAAATGTTTGTGGAATCTTGGCTGGTGGATGAAATGTATATTTACACAACACAAGTCAGAAATACGGCCCACGACTGGTTCCCTCAGGCCAAACTGTCTCCAGTACCTCCTAAAGAAGAAAACTTTTTGCCTGCATTCAGTTCTTCAAGTAAATGTTGTTTACGTCTGAGAAAGAAACAAAAGGTGTTACTAAATATAGTGTGTAGATTACTATGACATGTACTTCCGTTGAAATGTTTTTACTTACAAATTACAGAAAACAATAACTGAATATGTCTTGTCCTCAATGATCGCGAAAATATGGCTCTATCTACCTATCTATCTATCTATCTGTCTATCTATTTATCTATCTATTTGTCTATCTATCTATCTTTCTATCCATCTATCTGTCCATCTATCTATTTATCCATCTATCTATCTATCTATCTATCTATCTATTTATCTTTTTTACTTTTCTTTGACTTCCCCCCCCCCCCTCTCTCTCTCGTTCTCTTTCTTTCCTTTGTTCTCTTTTTTCTCTTTCATTTTTATTTATTTCTCTCCCGCTTTTTTCTTTACGCTCTAGCTCTTTCTGTCTCTCTTTCTCTGTCTTTCTATCTATCACTTTCTCTTTTTTATTCTCATTTTCTATCTTTTTTATTATAATCTCCCTTTTTCTTTCTCAATCATTCTTTTTCTTACTCTTTCGTCTCCCTTTCCCTTTCTTTCTTTATTTTCTTCCTGTTTTTTAAATTCTCTTTCTTTCTCTCTCTCTCTCTCTATTACATTTTTCTTCTTTTACAAAGCTTACATCAACTCAATATGTCTGTCTGGTACAATTTTTGTACATGTTATTTCTCCAACTTCGCATTCTCGGATCAAGTTGAAACTTTACTCGATTGTTCATAGTTGAGGACGATACTTGAATCAATAAAAGCAAGGTTACAAAGACAGTTTGTGTGAAACACAAACTTAAAATCGGCTCCGAAGTGGTTCACCTAGAGTCTTCATCAGGATTCGATCACGGGACTTCCAGTTCCAAGTGCTTTATCCCTCAGCCACAGCATCTCCCTATATATTCATTTAGTGTACACTTATATTTTTTCAAATAATAATTATTAACCTTATCCATACATTCAAAATTAATGACATGTTTGATTGTAATGAGAAACTAAAAAAGATTTATTCTTCCGAAAAAATTAGATGAAAAAGAAATAATAATTTTTGGCCTACTTTAAGCTACAATTGTATACAAATGACAACAAGACTTTTTTTTAAAAAAATCTGCTTGCATATAGAATTTTAAAAATTAGATGGTTCACTTTCGGAAAAGAAAAAAGTGGCCGTTGCATCAGAACTTTGAATGATCTAAAATATCATGATGTCCGATTTTCTTTTTCTATTGTAGTTTCTGAGATCTAAACGGGACGGACGGACAGGCCACACAAAATTACTAATAGCATCTTTTCCCCTTTTAGAGGCCGCTAAAAATCAGCCGATTTTTAAATCAATTAAAGTATATGTTCCCCTTTCAGACATTGCGATGTATGGGTCCTCGGTTCGGAAGCCAAAAGCTTTACCGATCAGCCACCGCGCCTATCCATTTAAATCAAATAGTGGTTATTAATCAATTGTGTTTATATAAAAAGGTAGTTAAACATTGCAGTATTTAGAGAGATACGGCAGTTACCGCACCCCCCTTTTAAAAAAAATTAGTGGTTAATTAATTGTGTTAATATAAAAAGGGAGTTACACCTTGCAGTATATATAGAGAGACGGCAGTTATTTTGCAGTTCTTTTCCTTAAATAAGCTTTGTTTAAAATTTATTTTTTTCATTCCTCTGTTACGTATTTATTTCGTATTCAGGTCTATAACAATTCAGTTAAAGAAATGAAAGCATGGTACTCTACCCAGTGCTGGGTTTTTTGTCCAGCTCACTCGGACGTTGAAAAAAGACTGGACTGAGAAGTGCAGGCTTGACTGGCTTCCCTTGATCAACCTTGACCTTCCACTTGACCTTTATACTCTTTACTTTCCCCACACGATGCAAGCTGCAAAAGAGACACTCCACTGATAATAATATACATTTTCGTTTTACACCGGCGTATTGTGGCCCGCGGACCGTAGTTTAGGAATCATTGCGGTGTGTCACATCCATCATCGTGAAATACTGCCCAGCCACACTTTGCTCTGTGGTCACCGTATTTTAGCGCATATAACCCGCGAGTTTATACAAGTTTTTCAAACGAGTGGCAGCTGTGCGGGGTATACAAAAGTGAGGGGGCCTACAAAATTGATGTTACTCATAAACATATAACGGAAACTATGAACGTACCGATGGGTCTTTATGCACACTATAGTTCGCTATGTGGTTGTGAAATGTAGATTGGAAAGCTTTATGAACTTACCATTCTAAATCTCGCGAAAACAAATAGTACCAATGATAGTACTTTGGGTACTGATTGTTTACGACAAGTCATGCGGGGTATATAAGGGTGCGTGTTGTACGATTAAGTTTTTACTTATTTCGTAATTTGTGCGGGTTATACACACGAAAATACGGTAGATTTTTCTTGCGCATGAAAGCACCGTGGAAAGGACCGGATATCGCCCGCAAAGCACCGTTGTGTATCATTGTACATTTAATAGAAGACTACACTATTTTTCCCAGTAAACATGTTAGTCATTATAATCAACATTTAATTAATCATTTCAGTTTTATCCAAGATTAGAAGATATCACTAACCCTAAAAATATTCTCATTAAAAAACTTACTCAAAGATGATTCTCAAAGCTGTCAACATAAAAAGTCCCATCACAAATATAAACGTGTAATACCAAATATTCACTGGGGATGAAATAGAAAGTATCAATAATCAGATATCATTTTAATTCCTGCTATTTGCTTACAGTCTCTTTAAATTTACACTTTAAGCCTAATAATAATAATGACAATGTCTTCGATTTCGAAGATTAATGATGAGTGCAGTGTTTCACATGACTACGCAAGCGCAGTTGTGACCTGCATATTTTCCCGCATCTCGTGCAGACAAAGCAGGCTGTCTATTCATGTTTTCTTTTTGTCGTCTGCGCATGTCTTCAATATAAGGCCTTTTCTTTGAGTCTCAAATGTGCCTTAATCCTGACAAATGCACTGCGGGTAGTTGGTTTGTGGGTAGTTGGGCGTCGTGGACCTGTATCACCAGACTGCTGGTAGACGACTAAACCACTTTATGCTATTTTAAATTATAGAACTTGAAATAACTTGAATAAACTTCTTTTGTAAACAAATTTAAATATAACTTTAATTACACAACAGACAAATTCAACTTGAGATAATATGAAATAAATGTAGTAGACTTTAGTAAAAATATAAAATGGTATTTTAAACAAAGTCAAACACTATAAAAACACTTTTTTGCATTCTGGCTTCCTGAAGTCGTCTAGAGTACTTTAACAGGAGTACGACAGCGCCGCTTATTTTGCATCATTCTACACAACTAACATTAAATTAATTCTTTCTCTCTCTACATTATCTCATCTCGTCTGTGCCTGTGATATCTTCTGGGGCATAGGCCACCAACCAGCTTCCTCCAGGCATCTCGGTTCTGGGCGAGTCTCTCCAACTGTCCCCATCTGCTTCCAAATCACGGCGCCATGTATTCCTGGGCCGTCCCCTCTTCCTCCATCCTTAGGGGTTCCAGTTTAGGGCTTGCCTTGTTATGTTGGATGCAGGCTTGCGAAGGGTGTGACCTATCCATCTCCAGCGTCTCTGAATGATATCTACTTCAATGGGCTGCTGCTTTGTTCTTTGCCACATTTCCTCATTCGAGATCTTGTCTGGTCAGCGGATCATAAGAATCTTCCACAGGCAATTATTGATAAATACCTGGATTTTTGTTCATGGTGGTGATGGTGGTTCTCCAGGTCTCTACTCCATAACGTATTTTTCATTCATCTCACCTAGTCCATGTTTTCCCATGTCATTGCCAACCTTAGCTTTGAAATCGCCCATTATGATAAGGATGTTCCTTTTTAGGTCTGTCATGTAAGATGGTAGTCAGCCTGTAGTAAAAATTGTCCTTCTCCTCCTCTTTACTGTCCATTGATGGGGCGTAACATTGGACAATGTCTAAATTAATCCTCTTCTGCACTGTGTGGAATGTGGCTGTTATTATCTGTGGTCCATGTGCTTCCCATCCAACAATTGCTCTCTGAGCCTGCTTAGGCAGCATTAGAGATACTCCCTGGGTGTGTGTAGTCTCTTGCTATTGTCCTGAGTATAAAAGTAGCTCACCCGAAGTCAGTCTTTTCTGCCCGGAACCAGACCATCTTGACTCACTGATTCCTGAGGTTATACCTTTTTATCTCAGCTGCCACCTCCGCTATCTTTCCGGCCTCATACATGCCCGGACGTTTCATGTGGTGATGGTCCTGGTAGAGATGGTCTTCGGCCTGTCAGCTTCCAGATGACTCTGGCTTTCACATACATGCGTCATAAACCTTCCACCAGGAGTTCCATCCTCTTCCAGGTCCGTGACTTCTGTTGATTCGCTGTTTGGCGTTTCTGTAGCTAGGGATTTTTCTACATGGTAGGGTAGCTAGCCCTACGACTTTCTCAGCTGGGACCGTCCTAAGGCAAAGCTTTCTCTCTCTCTCTACAACTAACAATAAATACTCCCTTTCTTCATATCACCTTGGTAACACAAACAGACTGCATCACATCAATATCAAAAAGACGCTTCTCTCAGCCTTTGGACAGACTAAGCAAGACAGACAAGAGACTAATGCATATTTAAATAAAACAGGTCATTTAGGTAACTTTACTTATTCGAGTATGAACTAAGAACGTGTGTCATTGTTCTGTAGAATGTGTTCTAGGTTAATTAACCTGGACAAATGCCTTGCTTTCTTTCTAAACAATCCGTGCCACACTTCCTCAGACACCTTCCTTCACAATCTCTGCCAAACTCATATGTGTCACACTCTGGGGACAATAAGGGAGCTCGTTTTGAGAGAGAGGTAACAAACTAGAAGAGCCGAGACCAAGGAGGTTATATTTAGATGGAGATGGCGGTTGCTATCAACTGTTCATTATTGGTTGAAGCCAGTGGGCGGAGCCTATTCGCCATATTGGTTTACTCAAAACATTACATCCGTTTTCATTGCGATACCAGTTTTCTAATTCTCGTAACGACTCAAATTAGCCTCGTATTTTGTCATCATGTTTTTTTCTAAACTCCTCTAAGGCCCAAGTTCATATCTGGTGGTCTAGATATTCCAATGGATCAATTACAAAGCGCTGTAGAGCATGTAAAGTGATTTATACGATTACCTGATCGAGGCCTACAAAACCGAAATATAATGATTACATCGAAATTAAGCACTATTGTCGGCTGAAAAAAGAACAAAAATGATTTGCAAGAGGTTAGTTATATTTTTGATACTTTTTACCGCACTGAAATCACCACAAAATTGATAAAATTGAAGTGAAAAGAGTACTACTACCTACTACTAATAATAATGTTACAGTAATACTAACTAATCTTTCCCTAATTAACCGACAATAGTGCTTAATTTTGTTTTTATTCCAATTTTTTATATTTTAATAAAAATGTTTTTAGATTAGGAATAGGCATATAAATTTTGTTTCACATAAAAAACCATACTGGACCCCAACCACGACCACCCATCTAAAAGGCATTTGTAATGTTTATTTTATTCTATACACTGTGTTTTTAACGTTTTATAAGATATTGTACAATGTACAGATATTTAAATAATGTCGTGAAATATTGTCGAACAAATTTCTCCAAAAAAACAACAGACTACACGTTTTAATTTGAGTAGACAAGATGACTGCGATTTGGCTTCAACCTAGTGACGTCACGCCATTTCCATCTAAATATAACCTCCTTGGCCGAGACAATATATTCCCTAAACAATTTAGGCCTACTTGTAAATAGCGCTTAGTAAGCAATTTACTTGTAAATAGAACTTGGTAAACAGTTTACTTGTGAATAGAACTTAGTAAACAGTTGACTTGTGAATAGAACTTAGTAAACAGTTGACTTGTGAAACATTTTAATCTTATGTTTTATAATAAAGACGTTGCTTGCTTGCCTACTTGTAAATAGCACTTAGTAAGCAATTTACTTGTAAATAGAACTTGGTAAACAGTTGACTTGTGAATAGAACTTAGTAAACAGTTGACTTGTGAAACAATTTAATCTTATGTTTTATAATAAAGACGATGCTTTAAAAAATGAAGATATCTACGTACTACGCATATCCGTGTGTTAATCTAGACGTCTGTGTTAATAAAAAAGAAGCTGAGTTTCCTTTTCAGACCTTGCCATCCATAGGGCTGATGTAAAGGCCATCTGTTTCTGAGGCTAACGACTTACGAGGGTGGCCAGCACAACGACCAACCTCCTTTACTTTCCCCAGCTAATGTCAGATACCCATAGGAGCTGGGTGGACTCAGAGACGCGCGAAAATCCTAAATTAAAAATCCCATTCTTCACCAGACAGACAGACAGAGTGGGTTGATTTAAACTTTGTAATAAGCACTACAGTACCTTGCGTGCACGAGGAAAAGGGATATTTATGTCCAGGCTTGCAGTGTTTGCAGATTCCTAAGTCCTGGTCACAATGGTCAGAACAGTTTATGCAGCTTTGGTCACAGTTGGTGCCCCAGGTGTACGGAGGACATACCATTGTGACTTTAAAAAAAGTTGCATAACTTCCTTCATTTAATTAAACATAAAATTAAAGAAAACATAACCAATCATAACCATGAAAATATTGTGTGTTTCACATTAAGAATAAAGGTCTATAATTCAACTCTTACCCTTTATCGGCTGTGTAACTATGTTAGTTGTTATCGTTATTGTTGTTGTTGTTGAGACATCTGATGAGAGAGTATTAGTATAGGTGAACATTTGTCATTAACATTGAGTGTCGGTGGGGGGGGGGGGGGGAGGGAGGCTAATTGTCTACAAACATAAACGTCAACGTTTTCTTAAAAGCAAAGATTTATTTTTAAGAGATCGTCTCAACGCTGAGGCAGTTAATGCTAAGTCAATGCTGAAATACTAAGTGGCATTACACTAAATGTTGCGACACTAAACACTGAGAGACTTAATGCTGAGACATCTTATGTAGCGACACTATACACTGAGAGACTTAAAGCTGAGACATTATATGTTGCGACACTAAACACTGGGAGGCTGAAAGCTGAGACATTTTATGTTGTGACACTTAACACTGAGAGACTTAAAGCTGAAACATCTTATGTTGTGACATTAAACACTGAGAGACTTAAAGCTGAGACTTCTTATGTTGTGACACTAAACACTGAGAGACTTAATGCTGAGACATCTTATGTTGTGGCACTAAACACTGAGAGGCTTAAAGCTGAAACATATTATGTTGTGACAATAAACACTGAGAGGCTTAAAGCTGAGACATCTTATGTTGTAACACTAAACACTGAAAGACTTAAAGCTGAGACATTTTTTGTTGTGACACTAAACACTGAAAGACTTAAAGCTGAGACATTTTATGTTGTGACACTAAACACTGAGAGATTTAAAGCTGAGACATCTTATGTTGTAACACTAAACACTGAAAGACTTAAAGCTGAGATATTTTATGTTGCAACACTAAACATTGGGAGGCTTAAAGCTGAGACATCTTATGTTGTGACACTAAACACTGAAAGACTTAAAGCTGAGATATTTTTTGTTGTGACACTAAACACTGAAAGACTTAAAGCTGAGACTTTTTGTGGTACTAAATAAATGAAACACTAGTTTAAAAAAGTAACATGTGAAAAAAAAAAGATAGCTCTATGGTGCATCTTTTCTGTGGACCAAGGGGAGCGGTGGGGGTGTATCTGGGAGAAGGTTTCCGAGCGGCCTTTTCAAAAGCAATTTTCCAAAACAAAGTTGTTCGAGTCTGAATTGGAACTCGAGAATTCAAGCCTCTAAGCTGTTGAAGCAAATACAAAATAGAAGGTTTTACAGACTAATGTTAGTTTACAATTTTAGGAACGTCCTAATTCTCTATACAGGGGGGTATATCCCATCTAAGCTTAGGTACATTTTCTATATGATGGTATATTAATAAATTACGACTGATTATTTGTTTGTTTTACATGTTTCGGATGTTCCTTCAGTGTTGAAGATAATTACTTCCTAGTCCAAACCTTCCGCAGGACGACAGAGGATGGGAGCGGGCAGGGTTTGAACCCTCGACCATCGATAAATCTGAACGACAGTCCAGAGCGCAAACCGCACGACCAGGCAGCATCCAGAGATTAGTTTAACCGTATTAGTTGATTAGTGTGTTGTCGTCGACAATGAATAATTCTGTAAAATTTCAGCTTAATCCAAGAATGGGAAGTGGTAGAAATGACGTGTACAAGATTCCACCCAGACAGACATTGTGATTAATATAATTTTTTTTTTGTTCTTGAAAATTGGAATTCAATTGTCAGTTGCTTCCCTTTACGTTCAATGTTGTTTTACTCCTTCAATCATGAACGTTGATTATCTGATCTTGTCATCTATCTATTTTTAGATCCTCTATCTTATTATAAATTCGGGTTCTCGTTGATGAACTGTCTAAGACTTGTAATCTCATTGAAACCAAAAACAATGAATTTCATAATTACTTCTCTTAACAACTATATACTTTTACCTGCTGCTGTTGGTTGACAAGATACAAGGAATAGCACGAAAAAGAGACTACACATGTCACAAAAATATTCATGAACATGTAGACCTGTAAGAAAAAAGTTACTAGTAGGTATAACTAAAGATCTACTTTTTACTACACCGCGCCATCCGGAGGCGGACAGGAGGGTTAAATTCTTTCTTGTATATACAGTTCATATACAAATTAGTTACAGGATAAAATACTAATGATCAATAAAACTAAGTAACTATTAACCTTAAAACTAGCCACTACTAGATCTAACTTTCTAACCAAAAATTCTAAGCAATCTATGGCTAAATAGGCTACTCTCCCCTAATGTAACACTTTACAGAACCATCACGTCAGAATCCTCACCTTGGTTTTACATTAATTTAATTATTTCTTTTACTAAATTATATTTTTCTGCTGTTACTATGACCTATTTTTCTATCCACTTATGTTTATTCTATCTTGATATTGTCATTTCCTAGCGTCAAAACCTGTGACGCAATTTATGTCTAAACAAACTTAGCTACATATTGGGAAAGACCTTGACGCCATAACAAACAATTTGTATGTATTTTATGATGTATCTGTTGTCTTGATAGTTCCATTCCTGCAGTCGAAGTTATAGTGTTGGAAATCCAAAGTTTTAAAGAGAAAGAAAAACTGGGATAAAAATTGAAAAATAATATTTATCTGCCTAAGGCACAACTCCAAACACCTTTGTCTAAATACCATAGATATGATTAGATCGTGTCATGAATTTCCAACTGGGCAACTTTCTTATCAATGTCAACTGTAAAAATCAATTACTTTATTTATATAGATCTAATAGAACTACCTACCCAGGTGAAATGGATTTACAATTGATTGATTACTTCGGGCACTCAATTTTACACAAAATAAAACTCTGAAGGCAATTCAATCCATACAATCAGGACAATAAGATGAAGCTCATTCCAAACAATTAAGTCTTATGAAAAGATTAGAATAATGATTGGTTAGCGCGGGAAATTTTTTCCACCATCACAACCTCTATAGGTCAAACATTAACAGGCTACAAGCAATCATAGTCGCTAAAGGCAATATATATTTAATACAGTCATTACCTTACTAACGATGAATGCCCAAGTTTTGTCATCAAAATCTAATATTAAAATTCAATCCACCCATATGTGGTCCACAATGGCAGCCTAATCTAAACATTCAAAACATATAATGAAATCTAAATTCTTACAAGAATAATGTATTATGGTTATTATCTTGATATCGTATTTTCTAAAATATAAATTTAAAAGTCATAATGACTGACTGATAATCACTTGCTGTGGACGATTATAGCGACAATTGAACATGTTATTACTTAACTTTACTTAGCTTAATTTAAATCATGGTTTCCGGGTAATATAACTAAACAACTTTATTGTTTCCTTGCTGATTAAAGCACTGCATACAATCAAAGGTTGTTTTTTTTTTTTACAAATCCATGTAGGTCTATGTTAATTAATTACAAGAAAGAAAGAAAAAGCAATTATTGAAGACAGACGCAGAAGACGAAAAGAAAACTTAAATAGACCGCCAGAGAACAAGGGCTTTGTCTGCATGAGATGCAAGAAAATATGCACGTCACAATTGGGTTTGCGTAGTCATGTAAATAGCTGCATGCGTCTTTAATCTTTGGAATTTTATCTTATATTATACAGACGTTACTTCAAAAAAGAAGATGATTACGCCCTACGCGTCATGCATCTATTCATGCATGTTTATTAATGACTTAAATTCTGCCAAATCACTGGTTTTCCTCGTTAGCTCAGGCAACCCATGCCAAGCTCTAATAGCACTAGGGAAGAAGGAACATTGGTACAAATGTGTCCTAGCATATGGAACTAGGAATGTGCCTAAATCTTTGTGTCTTTCTGATTAATTATTTTATTATATTTAGCTTTTGTATTTGGAGAATCGAAGACATTACTATTATTCTTATAATCAAAAATGATTTAAATTATATCGCATTGTTGTATTAGTTTACCTTTTACTGCTGCTTACGTTATATATCTTTTTTTTCTACGGTAAAGAACGTATATAATTTAATTATACAGTTTATATTCTGGAAAGATCTAGATCTAAATTTGATTACTTAAATTTGAATCATTATATAAGTTACCGTATTTTAAAGCCAAGCTTTCATTTATCATATCACATCAAAGTCCCTGAACATTATTGTAGAATGAAAAGAATTAGGTCTGGGAATATACCGTTACATACAATTTACATACAACATCAGTTTGGTTCTAAGCTTAGCTTAAACCAAATACAAGCCTACAATCTTTTCTATAATTTCAAAGTCCTCAGTTGTGAAAGAATATTAAAGGGAATATATATGGAATATTATTCCCAAAACTCTTTCCGTCTTCTAACTGTGCTTTTATGTTCAGGATCATTGAGGAAGTTCAATATAAGTCATTGCACGACTAGATTGACCTAGGAACATGCGTAGGGCGTAATCATCTTTTTTTAAAAGTAAGGTCTATATCTCATAAGATAAGCTATTTGCTTTTTGTATCTACCTACCTACCTACCTACCTACCTACCTACCTATCTACCTATCCCTTAGTCCAGTGGTCTTCAACGGGGGCACTATCGCCCCCGGGGGGGGGGGCGTTTCCGTGAAATTGAGGGGCGCTGGGAGTCAAAGGGGCGGTAGGGGGCTCTGGGCACAATAGAAGCGGTAAGGGGGCGCTGGGCATAAAGGGTGAAATAAGAACTAAACAATAATGGCTTTTCTTTGAGTCTCAAATGTTTATCTCGCAGCTTTTGTGAGAGCTCTCCAATTATTTCTCTCAGAGGCCATCTACTGCCAGGTACTTTCCTCTATGCCAGTGAGGGCGAAATTGCGCCTGGGTGGATCTTTATAGCGCTTACGGGAGGAGGGGGGGGCACCCCTGTAACGCCATCCTTCTCTAAGCTCGCAAAAGAAGATCGCCTTTTGGCATGCGGTCGTCTCAGATGCGGGATAAGTGTTATTGACAGCATACAAATAATTAAATAAATGACATTTTGTTCTAAAGTTTGCCTTCTCACGCTTCTTTATACGTGCTTTTCTTAGAAGGAAGCGCTGGCGGATTTTTTTTAAAGAAAAAAAAACGATAAGGGGCTATAGGCCAAAAAAGGTTGAAGACTTCTTCCTTAGTCTGTGGCACCATGCAAGATTTTGTCAACCGTCTTTCTCCATCCCTCTCTGTCTTTTGCCTTAGATAGAACCTCTTGAAGTGACAGGCCCGTCTTTTTTTTAAGCGGCACCCAAAAAGGGGAAAAGACGCTATTAGTTTTGTGCGAAATGTCTGTCCGTCCGTCCCGTTTAGATCTCGTCAACTAGAAAAGATATTGAAAATCCAACATCACAATATTTTAGACCAATCAAAGTTCTGATTCAACGTTGTTTTTTTTTTACGATAGTCAGCAGGTTATTATTAATCTTGGTTTGAAATGTGACTAGAACACACATTTTACCAGAGATGTCATTGGACCAAAGATAAGAAAAGTCCCTAGAAACAAGGTACGTAGATAAAGACTTTTTCTCTGCTTAGGAGAGGGGTTGGTCTACTTTTTTTAAAGCAAATCCTTTTTTTTTTATTATTATTACAAGAATAATACGTCGGCCTACCTTCTGGGGAAGCGGTAATTTGGATTTCGATAGAAGCGCAGTGTTGTAAATGATTTTTTTTTTACAAGGTTTATATCAACTTACTCTGTTTGTTTGTCTGGTAAAAAGTTTCACATTCTCGGATCAAGTTGAAACTTTGCACAATTATCCATTGTACCTGACAAGACAGGAATCAATACAAAAAAAATATTTAATAAATTTGTGGTGATTAATTATTATGTTGATATCGAAATAAGGATCAAGCTAAAATTTTGCATAATTATTCATAGTCAATGACGATACACGAATCAAGTAGGCTTACCACGGAACTATAATAATTAATCCATTTTTTCATGGATGAAAGGGAGCTTAACTCTGCCATTTTCAGATAAATGGCAGTAATTAGTGTTTCTTTCTCTTCGATAGCTTTGTTTTTAAAAAGTATGTTTTTTTTTCTTTTGCTTGTTTAAGAATTATATAGACTTATCCTATTGTTAAAACCATAGAAAGCACCAGGAGAGTGATCATTTCGAAAACGCGTAACACGGCAGACAAAACGTTTTTTTAACAAAGTTTGCCATTTGGACAGGGCATCGATATGTTTAAGTTTTGTGTTGCTACATTTTCAGTGAACTTTTATCATCAATGAACCTCATTAGCTATACATTAAAAATATTATTCTATGCAAAGGTTTGCTAATTCTGATAAAAAGTGAAGGGTTAGATCCTAGAAGGGGGATGGCACTAAGGCTTCCACGATGCGCATGAGAGCGGCCTCTAGCTATCGTCGGGTAATGCAATCTCTACAATATAATACATAGGCCTTAACTGTATATCTATTTTAACGCAATTTAATTTCTTATGCACCTGAATGACTGCAAAATGATATCGCCGTTTTATTGTTTGAATAAAAACTATTGCATATCATCAGGGGCGGCCTAAGCAGGGCGCGGGGCCCTGGGCGAGCGTCATGCGCGGGGCCCTTAGCCGCAAGGGTAGACTATATTTATCGTGACACATCACGCTAACTATAGACTTTCAAATGTGCAGCTACATACATAGTAACCTTGAGCACAGATCAGCAAGCAGATTGTCCTCCACTTTGACGTGAACAAACTAAAAGGAGGTCGACGTAACAGAGGCGCCCCACGGAAACGCTTCAAAGACCATCTTAGGCGTCAATTTTCCTTGGCTGACATAGAAGAGAGCACCTGGCAGCATGCGGCGTCGGAATGAGACATCTGGAGGTCACTCACGAAGGCCGCGTGATACACATTTGAGACCAAAAGAAAATCTGCTGTCGATGACAAACGCAGACGACGAAAAGAAAATCTAAATCAACCACCTGCGGACAATGGTTATGCTTGCCCTAGATGTGGCAAAATATTAGGTCACAGCTGAGACTGCGCAGCCACGGGAAATACTGTATTCCTCACGAATCTTTGGAGTCTAAGACAAGCCTTATTATATATATATATATATATATATATATATATATTGTTACGAATCGCACTATCCAGGCTTTCTGCAAACTGCACCATACACCACCAACTTAAAGAGCTTGACAACTCAGGGCTCCAAAGTAACGTAACACTTTAATAGTTGAATAAATAACAGCCAATACTGTACAATTGGCAACACGTACACTGTACAAATATCTCTCCGATAACACCGTACCGCCGTATCAACTCTTGCACTGGCCTCTCCGTCTCGTTCCGGGCTTGCACTGAGTTCAACAGTTCAGGACTGACTTCACACACTAGGTTCGTTGTGTCGGACTCGATCGCAGACCAAGATCAAGACGCCAGCCGTCTCAACTTTACTTGATTACCGTCGTAATGCTCCGTACAGAACCACACCGCTAAACTGTGCTGTAGTCGACCGGACTGTAGTGGACCTTCTGTCGTGAACCTCCTTTCTGAACCTTGCTGTATTGAACCCTTTTCTCGACCGTCTTGACTGCGACACCTCCACTCTTATATAGGGTCCCTACTGGCCTTCTCGAACCGGACAGAACGTCGCTCGACCATTCTAGGTGGTCAGATGACTACGTCCCTCGCTGGTCTGGGGCGATTTGCGTCGGCTGACTACAATCACACCACTACCCCCATCTGTGCCACCACCAGGTTTATAACACTATATATATATATATCATGGGCGTAGCCAGGATTTTTTTCGGGGGAGGGGGTTAGGGGGGGGGGATTTTTTATATGTGTATGTATGTGTGTATGTACATAATTAATCTTTCTAACATTCTGACCCTTCATTCTTTCAGAAGACGTTTATTGTACTCTAGAATAGGTTCTTGCTGTAGTTAGTGGAAACATTGTAGACTCCCCGTCCTTTGCTAGCAAGGGAGTCTGGGGGAGCGCTGGAAGCTCCCCCAGAGCGGTGCGTAGCCCCACCGCCAAGCACTTTTAAAAGCCAACAAAATGCATATTCTGAGGTATCTACAGTACATTATCCTGCTATTAAATAAGTTTTATTTCAAAAGCCTAATCTGCTATTCTTACTGACTTAGACCCTCCCGCACCGTTTGGCGTATTGGGCGGCAAGCTGTTTCCACATAAATCTGTCACTGGTAATGTCTGAAGCCTCTTCCCACCTGCTCTAAGGACCTCCATGAAAGTCTGGCGCCAAGTTGTACTAGGATGTCATCGCAACTCCTATTATGCTTAATTCATTTTGTCAGAGAGCATGTCTCAAAAACCTCATGCGACCCTCTTTCACAACCTTACTAAGGGGTCGACTCCCAGTTCGGCATAGGATTTCCTTGATTTAGACCAGAGTTCTATAATTGACTCCTAAAATCAGTCTTAGCCATCTCTGTTGAGCCACATTTAGTGTTTTTCAATTTCGGCAGATGACTATTCAGAGCACTTTATTAATGGAGCCCAGCCACTGGTAGAAATGTGTAACCTCTCTTGGCTACGCTCTTGGAATTAGGTGACTGTAGTTTGCTTTAGATTTTATATCAAAAAGGGAAGTTTTATCGTCAAAATCATCTGTTAGAGGGGTTTTAAACTAAAAAATAAAATTCAAAACCCTATTTAGCTACGGTCATAGAATTTGGTGACTGTAGTTTGCTTTAGAATAATATTAAAGAGAGAAGTTTTCAACCTCAAAACTCTCTGTAGGGGGATTTAGAACTCAAAACCGTCAGGAGGAGTTTTAAACTTTAAAAAAAGCCCTCTGGAGAAGGGGGAGGGGTTAAACTCACCCCCACCCTTTTGGCCTAGCGATGTTCATAGAATTTTGGGTGTGTAATTTGCTTTTTTTTATATTGAAGGGGTATTTTTTAGAAGGGGGATTTAAACTCTAAACCTCTTTGGTTACGCTCAAAAAGTTTTTGAGTGTGTAGTTTGCTTTTTTTATATTAAAGAGGTATTTTATTTAGCTTCAAACCCCACTGAAGTGGGCTTTAAACTGAAAACCTCTTTGGCCACGCTCATGGATTTTTGATAAGTCTGTAATTCGCTTTTCTTATAATTTGAAGGGGGGTTTAAACTCAAAACCCCTGTTGGCTACGATCATAGCATTTTGTGTGTAGTTTGCTTTTTTATATTAAAGAGGTATTTTTTTTTAGCTTCAAACCTCACTGGAGGAGGTTTTAACTCACCCCCCTTGACCTGGCTACGTTCATAGAATTTTTAGTGTGAAATTAGGTTTTTTTATACTGAAAAGGTATTTTTTTAGATTTAAACCCCGATGAAGGTGGTTTAAACTCAAAACGCCTTGGCTACGCTCATAGAATTTTGAGTGTATAATTTACTTTTTCTATATTGCGGAGGTGGTTTTTAGTTCTAGACCCCGGTGGAGGGGGGGGGGGTTTAAACACAAAAACCCTCTTTGCTACGCTCATAGAATCTGGTGACTGATGTATGCATAGTCTTATAATGAAGAAGGGGTTTATCGTAAATTTCGGAAGGGGGTTTAAAATAAAAATCTTCCTTAGCTATGCTCTTGGATTTTTTTGTGTGGGTTATATAGAAGAAGGAATTTGACTGCAAACCCCCTTGAAAGTTTTTTTTTAAACTAATAACCTTTGGTTGCGCTGGTGCAAGTTATGGTTTTGTATTAAAATCTTACCTAAAATAAACAGAATCAAAGCAAAAAATCAGTCACTAAATTCCGATTTCATTTCGGGGGAGGTTTGAACCCCTAACCCCCCCCCCCCGGCTACGCCCATGATATATATATTAATATATATATATATATATATATATAGATAGATAGATAGATAGATAGATAGATAGATAGATAGATAGATAGATAGATAGGTTTAAACTGAAAGTAGCAGGTAATATATAGGTCTGTTCAAAATACTCTTTTTATTTTAACTCACAAAGCCAAAGAGTTCGTCATTGCCCTATGACCTCAGTACTAAATCTAGATGATAGAGATCTAAGAACTATACTTTTAGATTTAGAATCTAGAATCTAATTTACTTTACTCGTGAGTAGACTCTAAATGAACTATATGACTGATACTAGATCTAGATGGGATCTACAACTAGATTTTTTTTCTACTAGTCTTCTTCTAGCCAGCTTTTTTTGCTGCTGTAAGCTCTTTTGCAGGCATGAATTTCATGATGAAAAAATAGTATTATTAATATTATTATAATTATTTATGTAATTATTATTAATTATAAAGTTATAATATAGATCTAAGTAATAAGTATAGTCTATTAGTTTAGTCAGTTTAGTATAGAAATATTAGATCTAGATATATTTATTAAATCTATAAATCTTAGATCTATAATACTGTCTATAGTATTAGTATGTATATTATTATATATATTATTATTATATTATATAAAATATATAGAGACTCATAGAGTGATGGCTAAGAGTCTAGACATAGATCTAGATAATATAATAAAGTAGATAGATCTAGAATCTAGAGTTTCTAGATCCGTCTCCTAGTTTTTGATTTTGCTGTTTTCTTCAGTTTCACTGGAAGTGAAGTTACTGGAGTCTGGAACTGAAGTAGTGCATCACAATCACAGGCGGACTGTACTGTATTCTGACTATCTAGAGACTCTTATAAGGCTAAAAAGTAAAATAATACAACAAAGGAGTTAAATCTAGAATTCTAGACCTATAATATTTCTATACAAAATTAAATTGAGTAAGAAAATCAATCTCTAGCTAGATCTAGATCTATTTTATTCTATAGACTAGGTCACTAGACTTTTTAGAGTCAAATTAATTTCAATAATGATGATAAAGAAATTGAATGATAGACTAGGGATCTAAATCTACAGCAGTCTAGACAGACTGTTCTAGATCTAGACCTAAAATAGATGATAAGATTATACATTAATTTAGATCTAATAACTAATAATCTGGATTCTTTAAAGATCTATATCATATGATATGAAGATCTATCATCTAGATATACATAATCTATTAGGATGGCTGCCTGGTCGTGCGGTTTGTATGCTGGACTGTCATTGGGACTTATCAATAGTTCTGGGTTCAAATCCTGACGCTCCCATCCCCGTCATCCTGCAGGAGGCGTGGGCTAGGAAGTAAATTATCTTCGACTTTGAAGAAACATTTAAAACAAAAAAAAATAAAGGAGTAGTATGCTAGGCTCTAGAAATATTCATATAATTGAGAAATCCTTTTTTTAAAGAAAGCAAAAATATATAAATTAGTTTTTCTTTTAATTGATAACACATTAAATTTCCTCAAAAGTATTTAGTATGGTGTTTGTTATTTTTGTCAACAAAATGTCATCACAACTTTTGTCAATCTTTACTACAGATTCTCATGGCAACAACTAGTGGTAACAATCAAACCCTCTTGGGTGATCCAAAGAGATTAAGGTTGCTACTGACCATCTCATTGTATTCTATTGTTGCTGTCATTTTGAACTTTTATATCGTGGATATTCTTGTCTTGTTGGTGTTGGCACTAGCTCTATGGTATGCACATGGCTACATCAAAGATTACACAAAAGAGGCAGTTGATCCAAGCAATAAATATGTTTATATCACTGGCTGTGATTCCGGTACTTGTTTCTTCATTTTAATTAGATATAAAATGCCTTTCTTTATGTAAAGACTTTCATTTATAATCATCAAAATGGAACTTAAGAAATAAATGTGCTCATAAATGCTAATTTACTTTTAGTTTTTTCAAAAACCTTGCCACTATATCTAGAATAACAAAGGTGTGACAGATGGCATTAAACCTTCTGCAGGGTACTGTGAATAACCTTAGTATGAAAATCTTCAATTAATTTTGTTGTTGCAATAGTTATTATCGTGCTCTAATAATCACAAGATTTAACTTTTTTAAAGACAGTTTCTTAAACCCCTATAAAAAAAATTAAAACATAACGAAAGAAAATATAGACCATTTTCTCTTAGTAATAATAATGAAAACATACAAGTCCATTAAAATAGCTTTTTATGTCATGTTAGAATACAGAAGTAGACATGTTAAATGACATATATATTAAAATGTACCAGTAGCTTTTTTTTTGTGTTCTTCAGGTTTTGGATTGGAGGCTGCCAAAGCTCTTAGAGACTTGGGTTTTGGTGTAATAGCTGGGTGTTTAGATGACCACAGTCCTGGAGCTGTAGAACTGAAAGCAAGACCTTGGGTAAAGAAAATTGAGGTGGTCATCTTGGATGTCTCCAATGAGGCCAGTGTTTTAGCTTGTGCCAAAGAGGTCAAGGACATTTGCAGAGATCAAGGTCTGCCTACTTCAGATATGAAGATTTTTTTGTAAACTTTATTGTATTTAGCTAGACAAAGTACTTTTTTTGGTTCAGTAGACAATGAGTGAGGTATATTTAATCAGTTAAGTAAAATATGGGATTGAGAGGCAAACACCACTTGGCTACCTAATAATAATAATAATTGTATTTATAAAGCTCTGTTAACAAAAAAAATTTAGGCTCAATGCGCTGTAATAACATCACAAACACAGACATGACAGCAGAAATAAAAAACTAATCTAAAAAAGTTTTAAACAGATACGTCTTAATGTTCTTCTTAAAAGTGGTATAGCATGTTGTCTGTCTGACCTAACAAGAGGACTTGAGTTTGAATCTTTAATCACTGGCAGAACAGAAACCTTTTTCCAGATATCTCCTCCCCACTGTCTGTGTACACAAAACAGATTGAAATATATGCAATAGCATAAAAGAGGCTCTATACAAAATTGATTAAAATAATAATTGTCTTGTTTTATTTCTTTTACAAAGCTTATTTATAAATATCAACTCACTATGTCTGTCTGTCTGGGTGGAATCTTGTACACATTATTTCACCTTTTTCCCACTTTTCAATCAAGTTGAAACTTTGCACAATTATGTATTTGTTGACGACAACATGTGAATTAATAAAACAAAAAAAAACTAATTAGTTAATCAATTAGTAGTAATTAATTAATTTAGTTTTATATCAAAAATGTATTTTAGAAAATAAGGGGAGATAAACCTTTGTGTAGAGAAAATTTTAAATTTTACACTTTTTTAGACTAAAATCTTATATATTTTTCTAAGTACTTGAATAGCTCAGTGGCTAACATGGCTCAATACCTCTAGTTCAAATTCAGGCTCGAGGAACTTTTTAAAAATAGCTTTTGAAATAGCACAAAAACCTTCTCAGATACCTCCTCCACTTCCCACCAACTGGTCCACAAAAGAGATTAGACCATAGAGCAAACTGAACATTCTATAAGCATGAAAGTTGGGATAAACGAAAACACTAAAGAAAAATATTTTCAATCGCACAAATTGATTATTGTTAATCTTGATCTAATCAAAATGAATTACATGATTCAAAACAATTGATGCAATTTCTTTCAATATTAGTTTTTTTTTTTTTTTAAGTATTTTTTAAATATTTTACTTGTTTTAACTCTAGACCTGAATGTACAAGGCATATTTTTAAAAAAAAAACTGATCACTTGGAAATACCTTAATTGAAAACTATATATATGTTTTTTTTATATTACCGTATTACCGTATTCTTATCTTACCAGTAAAATAATTTTGAAAATACAGGAAAAAAAGAAAGCACTGAATAATTTTTTTTGTAAGTTAATATTATAAACTTTTTTTTTTCTCAATAAAATACATTGAAATCTTTTTGTGTTTCTAAAACAAAATGAAAAAGTTAATATTTTGACCAAAAAAAAGTTGTTTTGTTTTTAAGTATCGTTAATGTTTATTACAACAATTATTATATTTCTTATTTTCTTTTCGCTTGAAATTTTTTAGGCCTCTGGGCTGTGATCAACAATGCAGGAATCAACTGTATGGGTCCAACTGAACTGGTATCCATGGAGATGTTTCACAAATGTGCTGAAGTAAACCTTTTCGGAGCTATTAGGGTCACTAAATCTGTACTGTCATTGATAAGGCAAGCTGAAGGTAATATTTTTACCTGTGTAATGCTATCTTAAACTCACATTTTTTAGTCAAATTTTGAAATAAAACAGAATTGTCGCTTGTGTGGTATGCAGTCCAGACTCTCATCTCGGTGATCCTAGATTTGATCTATCACCAGTATCTTCTCCCATCCTATAGGAACCACCAGTGGCATAGCTAGGAATTTTCCATCATTTGGGGGCCCATGGGCTTGACCTCTTTGGGGGGCCCTCGCATTTTACGTTATATTCAATATTTAATCTAAAAAACATTCATTTTTGGGCCCCCTCAAGTGGGGGCCAGAAAGGATTTTCACATTCTCACCCCTAGCTACGCCACTGGAAACCACTGTACAATGCATAAAGATGTTCTACTACAAGAAAAATAATATTGTAGTTTTATAATATTGATAAAACATTTATAGCACTGACACAAATACATTTATATTTTTGTTTATTGCCTCCATTCCAAATATTATTTTTTTTTACCTATTTTACTTGATTGAAATGCCTCTGTTCATCATAGGAAGGATCATTAATGTCACAAGTGAAAGAGCATTTAACCCATGGAAAGACAGTGCCCCGTACTGTGTGACTAAATTTGGACTGGAAGCTTTCTCTGCTTGCCTTCGTAGAGAAATGTCTCCTTTCAAAGTGAAGGTCATTACTATAGCACCTGGAGAGTTTGCTGGTGCAACAGGCATAGCCAAACAAAGAATGGTAAGTACTCCATCGACTTAACTCTTTCTCTCCTGATTGACGATACCATCATTGATTTGATCCCATTAAATTAACTGAATTTTTCTGTTCACAAACTTTAATTAGTGTTATATAAAAAGGGCATGCATTTATCTATACAAATTATAACATTCTCTGATTAAATGAAAAATGTTATTGACATTTAACCCTAACAGGGTAATGAAACACAAATGGGAAAAATGAATAATTCCTTCTAAAAGTGGAAAATTATTACAGAGAGATAGAGTTAATCCTAGTTTTGTTTGAAATTAAAATCGCCTCTGATATTTTTTTTCTTTATGATTGCATAGTTCTTTATTTGTTAGACTTAAAGGATTAAAATTAACTTACAATAAGTAGAAAGCAGTTAGTGGCATGTTAGTTTTCTCCATTGGTTACATCTTGAGAATAAATGACATAAACTAACTTTGATAACAGTAACCTAGCCCATTTGGTCCCTATCCCAATCGATCCGATCTGATCATATCTAATCCTAATAGAATATGAAATCCTAGACTACCATTAGATTCATATAGTAGAAATTGAATTTAAAAAAAATATTTTCTTATTTGTTATCCAGTTCTTTATGTAATGTTTAAATTTATGGTTAAAACAGTTTAAAGTTCTGTGATCCTTCTTTAGAATGTTCATTTTTAATATCCACAGAATGAGCAGTTGGTTAGTAAACTTTTGCAATCTCACTCATCCATGTCCTTGCAAGACCAGCAGAATGCGTACAAGAAGGAAGATATTACAGGTATTGCAGACAGAATATCAGCAGCTGTGGAGAAGTCCTGCAGCAGTTCTGAACCTGTTGTTTCTGCCTACATTGATGCTGTTCAAAATGTCCACCCCCAGCGGTGTTACATGATTCATGGGTACAAGAGAAAGTGTATGGACCCTCTAATAGTATGTAGCTTAATCTTATTACATCTTATATCAATCATAAAATTGAAAGTTAGCTATTGGCAGAAGCTTCCTTTTATATATCAGTCTCAACAGGGTTTATGGCTTGAAAGACAATTAACACTGCTGAGCATAAGATTTTGTGCTTTAGTCCTGGTAAAGATCCTGATTTTTAACTCTGAATGTGAAGATGTTTTGGTGATAATGCATTTTAAAGTCTTGGGAAAGTAAAGGCATTTAGACACCTTATCTCATAACTCCTTCTGCTCAATTTCACAGGAGCTACTTAATTTGCTTCATTGACCTTTTGTTTTGTTTTTTCTTTTTTTTTTAAACTTTTCAAATAAAGTACCTTGAAGAAAAAAAAGTAAATAACTCAAAAATTTTTAATCTGTGTCTATTTCCTAAAGTATGAAATCATTTGTACTAACAAAATTTTTTTTCAATATTTATTTGAACATTTATTTTTTCATTCATTTGGATGTTAATTACAAAAATTGAGAAAGAAAGTTTCAACGAATATAAGTGAGCACTTTGCTAATGGAATGCCTGCTTTTGTGCTATGCACGTCAATGTGTCATCAGAATAGTCCTGGGTTAAAACCATACCTTTGTCATCCCTTGCTTTTATGTAGGAGATTTAGACAAGAACATTTTGGAAGAAACATCTTATACTTTTAAGACAAACTAACTAAAGAAATATTTGTTTTGTGGCGTATCATATTTTTATAAAATAGGTTCTAAATTTTATACATGCATTTTTATATTTATTAATTAGATGTTTATATATACTTTACAGATTCTGGCTCGATGCCGACCTTTCATTCCTGAGAAAATCGTTCCTGCTGTGGAGAAATTGCTGTTTGCTGTCTTAGGATAATTATCATGTGGTGTGTTAGTTATCATATAGGAAATTGAAAAACTGATGGTTTTTTTAATGCTATCATTGGTTACATCTTGAGAATAAATGACATTTTAAACTAACTTTGATGACAGTAACCAATATTTTTTCTATAAAAATAACTTGCTGTGTGAAAGCGCCTCAGATTTTTATAAAATTATTTGTACATTGAAACAACATCTGTCACAGGTTTTTCAACTTATCAGTTTTTGCAAAATTGGTGTCATTGACTCAAATAGGAACATGAAATCTATCATGAAATAGTATTATCTATAAATATATCTATATTGCATTTCCATCCACACAGATATTGATTGTCATTTAGTCTCTTAAATTTTTTTTTGTATTTGCTTGCCCGACTACTGAATCAGTCTGCAGTAGTTTGACCTTCTTTGCTTTAATTTCAGAGAGACCAATGATAATTTATTATAGTCCTACATTGTTACTCAAAGATGTGATTTTATATTTATTTTTTCTTTTACCAATATGGCTTTTGATCTAAATTGGTCTTCCTTTCAAATATTTTTATCCCCATTGAATTCTCAAATATTTTATTTTATTGAACTGTAAATATATTTTGTTTTCTCTTTTCCTGAATTGGTTTCATTTAAATCTTGGATTTTTTATTTTCTATCTAGTCAGAATTTTTAAAAAATTTTGTTGAGATTATTTTGTCATATTTTTAATTTTAATGGTACAGTTGTAATCAAAAATGCTTTGTTGATACATTAAAAAAAATATATTTAGAGATATCTACATTTGTTAAAGTAATGTTTTATCTTTGCTGGTAATTTAAGATGTAATTTTTTTTTCTTTGGTTTACAAGTAACTTTTTGAAAATTTTTATAATATTGATGATAATAATTTTAATACATAGATACTATTAGAGCATGGAATGGGTTGCCTGAGCCAGCCAGGAAAACCAATGACTTTGCAGAATTTAAGTCAATGGTTAACATGCATGACACGAAAGATGTAATCATCTTCTTTTTTTTGAAGTAATGTCTATTTTATAAGATACGATGGTAAATAAGCTAATCAAAGCTTTTTTTTTTATAAAAGTCATTACACTTTTTTTTGCCAGACATCTCTATTTGTAATTTTTCTTTCTTCTATTATTCAAGACCTTTTTTTTATCTCTTACTGATATGTTTTGCTAACTGAATTGTTAGTAGTTTTTTTTTTACCAGTACTGTCTCTTTAATTACAAGCAAATTTTGTTATGTTAAGTACCTTTTTTTTAACATTCTATTTTTTTGAAAGGTTCAAAGTTATTTATGAGTGTCACTACAAGAAAACCAACTATGATTATAACTTGTTAAGGACTTACCAAGCTAGACCAAAGGGTTATATTTGAATTTAATTTAGCTGTTTTTTTTAAAACTAATTTAGTTTAACAATTTAGTTTTGAATTATTTGTAACTTAATCTAATAACAGTTGTCAGCAGGCCCCACAGAGGGACACATTGCTGTACTTATCCCACCTCTAATCTCCTCACCTTTGATGAAAACCCTGTAAATAACACCACTGTGAGAAAATACAAGCTCTATAACCATAGGAGGCATGGTGGCGGAGCGGTAAAGGGCTTTGTCTTCCGGGTCCCGGGTTCGAATTCTGGTGAAAACTGGAATTTTTAATTTTGGGATCTTTGGGCGCCTCTGACTCCACCCAGCTCTAATGGGTACCTGACATTAGTTAGGGAGAAGTAAAGGCAGTCTGTCATTGCACTGGCCACATGACACTCTCGTAAACACAACCAGATGACCTTTACATCATCTGCCCTATAGAATACGAGGTCTGAAAGGGGAACTTTACTACTTACTTATAGCCACATCACAAGGTCCTAATGCTCCCAAAGATCTTCCTTCAGGGAATATTACCATGAAAAAGAAGAGGAGGCAGACAGAGGGGGTGATGGGTCCAGCATTGAGGCATGGACAGACCTGTGATTGGGTGATATTCTGCCCAGGGCAGGAGACAGGGAGGAGTGGAGAGGGATGGTCTTGTATGGTGCCTTAATGGTTCAACAGACTAAGACCATGTTACTATACCAATTTTTGTCAGTAGTTTTAAATAATTTGGAAGTTCATACATAGGTTTGTGTTCAGAGTTTACTTTTGTCTTGTAGTTTTGTTTTTGTAGTAATAGCATCTTCATTCATGTTACTCAAAGGGAAAAGATTCTTGATGTAAGCCAATAGGTTTTAATAACAAATGTTTACATGTACCTAAAGTCACTAGAACTTGTTTACCAAAGTAATCAAACTTTTTGAGTTTTATGAGCTAATGGATACATCTCCATTAGTATACAAAACTCATCTTCTGAGTTTGTTTTTATATTTGAGATTTTTTACTTCATTTAAGAAGATCTGTACTGAAGTAATTTCAGATTCTTTTAATAGCTACTTATACTTAGTGTCACAGGCAGAGTAGGCGCTGTGTGTATGACTTTATCTTTGAACCTTTACTAAAAAAAAAATGGAAGTAGAATGGACTGACTAAAATGTTCATGTTCATTCCCACAGCCCTAAGAATGGACAAACGTAGCTTGTTACATCACATTTTGGGCTTCGAAATATGAACGACACACCAATCTCATAAGATAATATGCAATATGACTTGACTGTGTTAACATAGTTTGATTTTCTTTTGCTTTTCTGATTGTGGTTTTAGAAAGAAAGAGATAAGTGCACTATTAGATTTAGAGGAGAATATTATGAGATTTCAAATGGTTAAAGTTTTTGTGCCTTTCTCTATATTTGATCTGTCCTCTTATCCTTGCTTATTTTTACAAAGCTCATATTAACTCACTCTGACTGTCTGTCTGGTACAAATTTTGTACACATTTTTTTCCCCCACTTCCCATTCTTGGATCAAGTTGAAAATTTGAGCAATTATTCACAGTGAATAACTATACATGAATCAGTAAATAATAATAACCAATTATTGAATCAATTAGAAGTAATTAATTGTTTTTGTAGAAAACAGGAGTTAAACCTTGCATTATTAAGAGATGTGGCAATGATTTTGTGGTTTTGTGTTTAAAAAAAGTATTTTCTGTTTCCTAATTCATTTAATATGAATGTTCCTAATAGGCATTCCTGGTTTATTTTCTTAATTTTTTCATTTTTTTTAAGTTAACTACATTTATTGGTATCAAGTTTTCAAAGATGTCATTTAGACATTATCACTGAAAAAAGTTAAACAAATAAAGTCATAAGAGGGCAGGATTTCTCTGAATTTAGATTTGTAACAAATACAATGTTAATGTTTTAAACTAAACAGTTCTAGGAGTCTTTGAAATTTGTAATTTTTTTTTTTTATTTCCTATTACCGGTATCGGAAAATTCTGTTCTTGAAATATTTATAGTTAATTATTTGTCTTCAACCATCTCTTAAATCTCATCACCTATCATATCCTTGATCATTTGATAGTCCTTGTGTGGATAATAACCTTAGAGTTATGGTTAAGCTATTGCTGCTTTCCCTAAAAAAAAAAAACAGCAAAAAAATGCTTTTTAGTTAAGAAGAGTTTAGAAGGACTATTTAAGCCTTTAATAAATATCTTTTTGCTTGCACACTGAACCCTTTAAAACTGTTTTGTCCTGCTGAATATCTTTTTATTATAATAGTGTTTTAAATTTTTAGAAAATTTCTTAGTGGTCCGCAATGTGTGAAGGATATATAGCTTAAAGAGATAAAAAATAGTTGCCAATTTCTTATTCCAAATGATAGGACGAATTATTATTAGTTCTATTTCTTCCCTAGTGTGATTATGTCATGGAAGGGGTCACTACAATCAACCAGGAATACCAGTGAACTTAAGTCTCTAATTAAACTGCACAACACATGGATACATGTAGAGCATAAATATCTTCTTCTTTGAAACAACCTCTGTAATTTATAAAATAAACTTAAATGTAAAAATGGCAAATTGTTAATGAGGCCATCATCTGATCAGCACAACGACTAACCACCTTTCTTCATCAGGTATCCCCATTGGAACTCAGGAATCATTATCCCCAAAATTCTTGCTTGAAAAAAAAAAAGCTTCATTTGGATTTGAACTATAGGCCCAGTTTATTGTAATGTCTTGTTCTGCCTTTCATTAACTACTCTGTCTTGGTGGCAATGGTGGTTTATAATATATCAGTCTAAACAATAAAATGCATAATTACATGACTGCTTGATATTTTTCTAAGTACATATATTTTAAAACCTTTAATCAAACAATTTTGACCAGATCCATCCATTCTAATGCCTGGTGCTATAGTCCGTTTCTTCTTTAGTATGACTGGTACTTTTTTTTCTTTTCTTTCATATTTACAAAAAGTTTTGTTATGTAACATCAGTCACTGAATATGTTTGAGTCTATTCATTCTTGAAATGACTGTGAAGCATATGAGACTAAGTCAGAAGGAAATAAATCAATGCTATTTGATTGCCTTCTTACAAGTCACATTTATTTGTAAGAAAATATTGGAATGCTCTAATTGTTTCATTAATTACTTTTACTCACTATTTTACTGGATTATAGATATAAAAACGGCAGTATTACATTATAACATTTCATGTTTTGAACTATGAGTTTACTGTAAAACATTCCTTTTTTTAGATAGATGTATTTCATGCTTATGATTTTCTTTTTTACATATCTCTTTTTTTTTTTTTTTATTTCAAAGAGTGATTATCAGTGGCACTGCAAATGTTTAACTTTTGTTTATTGTGTGTAGTGCTTTCAATCAACATTTTCAGTTTTCAAATAAAATATCACTTACGAATGCGACTTGTAGATATGATTTTTTTTCTGATTTTTTTTTTTATTTCAATAAGCCTACATAAAAAAGTACTAGCCAGTACTACCTTTAAGACTTGCTACTCTTTTTAGTTCATTTATTTTATTATATTTATTTATTTATTTTTTGCAGTTTATGAATGAAAAGTCATGCTTTTAAAAATCAACTTTTTAATTATAGATAGATCAATCAAAGTCTGGAATTTATGTAAAGCTCACTATAAAAAGAACACTTTTAAATTAGTGGTCCTATAGTAGTTAATTACAATTAGTTCGATATTCAGAACTTATCCTTATTTATTTCTTAAATAGTTTTAAAAGATTTCTTTTATGGGGGCAATTGTAATTGAGAAACAAACATTTATTAAGTTTTTCTAATGGTTTACTGTTTACATAGTTAAACAAGAAAAAACTAAATTTTTTTTATTTGTTTTTTATGACAAAAGTTATATTAAGTGTAATTGTATTAATTATTTTGGATCATCAAGTAATAGATCTAGAAAGGGGGGTGGGGGGGAGAAAGGAGTGTCTGGGTGAATGGTGAATGTTCACTTGATTGGTTTATAAATGCATTTAAAAAGTTGTAAGAATTGAATTCAAAATCAATGGCTCAAATGTCCCTGAGTCGACTTATTTAATTTATACCACCACATGTCAAGTACTATTTCTTTCCCTGTTTCAATACCAAACAAAATAATACCAATAGCTACTTAACTATAGTAATTGTTTATATAATTTTTTTTTTGCATTGATTCTTGTTTTTTCAAGTACCACAAATATATTTACAGATTCCACTTGATATAACATGTACACATTTTTTATTAGACAGAGTATTAATTCATATAAGCTTTGTGAAAAGAATTACTATAAAATATCTATAGATTTCCAAAACAGATAAAATATAACTTGTTTCAGTATTAAAAGGTAATGGATGGACTGCTATAATATTCTTTATTTTGATTTCTTTTAGATATAGACTATAGCGATTTGAAACTGGCAAATGTACTTATTGCTCTGATCAACTGGAATATTATAGATACATGTAGTAGGCCGCCCTATGTTAGCTAGGTCTTATGATTCGATTGTCTATAATTTAAAATAAATAAGATATATTCTTTGTGTTGCCTCATAATTAAATAATAAGTGATCAAACAATTGTTTAGGCACTACGTACTATGAAAAGTATGAAATCAAATTTAGGCATAAGATGATAGACCCTAGCACATAATATAGCACATAGTAGGCCTATGAGGCATGGCATAAACTGATCTTTTTATAACATTTATTAATTCGGACTTTCCCGTAAAATAGCATACAAGAAAAAAAATTCCCGTTTCTCTAACTATGTGACAATTTGAAAAATAACCTCATATTAAATCTTGATCTAGATCTAGATTAGGCGTTGAGATTCTACTAGTCTGTTCCCTCCTGGATATTTCTTCAAGGTTTTTCAAAGGTAAAACTAAAATTATTGCGTAAATTTAAAAGAGAAACATCTAATCTTCTACTGAGCCTACCTATATTTATATATACAGTGGCGTAGCGAGAGGCTCGTGGGCCCGGGGAGGGGCGGACAGGATGTCAAAATCGGCCCGGGCATTTCTTTAGGCCTACAATGCGGCCCATTAATTGTATGCGTATAATGGGTATCCAATTATATCTGTCCTCAAAAGCATTATGTAAAGTTTAATAATGCTGTAAAGGACTTAGCCTGACATAGGGTTAGTTCTTACTATAGAAAACTGGCTCGATGTACTAAGGGTATGATTCTCAACTGTAGATCCTTAAAGGCGTACAAGTATTACAAAAGTACACTCTACAACAGAGTAGAACTTAGTATTTATTTACAGCATCTCAACAGGTTACACACATACTACAGAATACATAATCATCAATAGTAAGAGTATTTAAATGTGCCCAAATTAAATATTCCAGGGCGCCTAGACTAGATTCAATAATAGGTTAATTAAGGGTATCATGACACAACATAGCATTACCCCAAATATTCAGTACACACATAGCAGAAATAATATCTTTTTATCTAGGCAATACAACTGACAACAGTCACCAACATAGTACCCTACTCAGACCAGGTCAGCTCTCCAAATGACTATTATAGGCTGACCAAAGCAAAACCTTATTGTCCCCCATTGAAAATCCCGTGTTAAAACAGTTCACCACTCACAACTAATAAAATAAACAAACACACACACTATCTCACATCTTACACACCCCCGCTCTTACAACTGTATCAAAAGTATTTTGCTATATGAATAAGTTATTTGAAAACTATCTGATAAGCACTAGTACTAAAGAATATATATATATATATAATTCTCTTCTTCGCTCAGGAGATGCGTATGAGTTTTCTAAAGATTTGAATAATTTCCGGATATTTCCAGGACTTTTTCGTATATTTTGCAATTTCAGGAGCTCCTGGTGAATCGACAGGAGGCAGCGGGAAATCTGTTATAAGTTGTACAATGGTTTAATTTAATAATTTATATATCTAAACTTAGCGCGGGTCCTATGAAAGTGCGGGGCCCACAGCGGTCGCATAAGGCCGGCCCTCCAAAATAGCGGCGTATGCTACGCCGCCGGTCGACTAGTAAAGTATAATATTTGAAATGGTGAATCCCTTATTATTAAAAAAAATGTCTGCTACCATATACCCTATACATGTAATTCACATTCACATTCAAGGCATATTCAAAACTGGTTCGGTCATATTGTACAACATGACTCGCTGTCAAAATCATCTATCTATAATAAAGGTTCAAAGTAATAAAATTACGAAGAAAAGCTAGATGATCGACGTCAAGCAATGGACGTGCCTTTGACTTGATTTCTGCTAAGGATAGCTTCTAATTGGGAAGAGTTAAGAAATTTCGTTAGGCTAACCGGGCGGCTAACCTATAAGGGTCGGATGATAAAAGTAGTATTCAAAAATGATATATATATAGGTAACCACAATGTATTGCATTTTTAAGTGTTTTTTTTTTATTATTATTAAAAATAAGTGTTAAAAGCTTTATATAAGAAAAATTCAGCTTCAGAGAAGCGAACTCTCTACCTTTGATATGTAAAGCCAACGTTCTGCGCCACTGCCACGCGTCAATCGAGATCAATGTAACTCGAGGTTATTTACACGTACTTTGAATTAAATTTTTCTGAAAGATAAATCTGCAATTTTTAATTCAGTATTTAGTAAATATTAATATAAAATGTTGAACTTTATATGAATGAAAACATTTTAATTGTTTTAAAATTTTATTTGTAAAAAGATTGAGTACGTTAAATGCTAACACTATATTTGACCTTAAAAATTCTAAATTTAGTATTACTTTCATAGATTAAAATTATATGATACAGATATCCTTTCCAACAGTGATCTACCTTCGAAGGAATGACATTCGGTTTTTTATTTTCGTAGTATAGTGTTTATAGTGTTTATATGAATTTCATTTTAAGTAACTGATTATCTGGCATTTCATATCTTAGCTTTCCACATAGTATGCCTATTAATTTTGAAAAACAACAACAACGCATATTTGAGAATTGTGTAACATAGATAAAGAATGTTTGAATAAATTATTAATCCAAAAACATCAATTTTCTATTTAATCCAATGGATAGCACACCAATAAACTAAATCTGCGTTTTTTTGTTTTTTTTTGTCATTCCGAGTTATCAAATAGAAAAAAAATGCATGTATTGATAAACTATTTGTTTTTATCGCTAAAAAGAAATGAATGACAAGAGAAGCCAACCTGCTTTGCATTATAGAACGTTTTATTGAATGATAATAGAGACCTGCACATCGCAACCTTGAAGATGACTTCGATGCTGAAAAAAAAAATGTCACTAATGAAGTAAAAAATCCTGACATTATCTTGAAATATCTTCGACTCCTAAAATTAAGGATGAGCCCAGTATTACACATGGCCAAGCAAACCCAGTTGCGACCTGCATATTTTGTCACTTCTAATGTAGACAAATCCTTTGTCCGCCGGGGGTCTGTTTAAGTTTTCGTATCGTCGTCTGTGCTTGTTTTGGAGAAAGCCTTTTTTTTTTTTTTACATCCGGATCATGACCTTTGTCCTCCTGAGGTAGATAGACATACCAAAAGAAAACGTAAAAAAAAATGGTAGGTTACATCCTGCTTGCAATGCGCAAGAAAGATGCAATCATCCGAATAAAGAAGCTTAGTAAAAATCATCTCTTCAATTTTAATATGGGAGAATAACAGTCGCAATTCCATTAAGCTCCCGTCTGTTCTGAATTTAATGTAGATGCCCTCATGCAATTATTTTATTGATAAAAATATCTGTAGTATTCTTTTACTGCCAGATGTGAAATATCAGAAAATAATTTTCATTGCCATTTCTTTGGGTATATCGTCAATAAAGATCAACAAACAATTTTAGAAATTGATGCTAATCTAGCAAAGCATTGAAGCGCCCTTTCTTTTAGAGAACAACTAGATTGCTCAAAAGGTCTGTGATCTCGTTTTTGAAGTTGTTTGTACCTTTTTTTAAAATTATTTAACACTTGAAACTCAAATATATCACAGCTAAAAAATTGTCTTTATTACTCGTATCACCTAAATGATAATCTTCGCTATGACCGCCAAATGAAGTGTTGTTGCTTCTTAATTATAAGGCTTGCATCGATCAGTTATTTCGCATTTATGTCAAAAGCAGTAGCGTGGCAACCATGGCGCGAAGGGGTTCATTGCGCCCGGGCCCACGACCACTAGGGGCCTAAACGGGGCTATGTAAGGGAATGTGTAGACTATAAGAGTTTAAATGCATCACACTATTACACTATTTTAATTAAATCATGTTTATTTCTCTTAAATTTTATTTCTGGTGTCCAAGCAAAATAATATTAAAATCTATTAAAGGAAGATAACTCTTAAATTGTCTTTAAATTGTCAGTGTTTCATTTAAATCTAACGTGTTCGATTCTTTATTTAATAATAATAATTATTATTATAATTAATAATAATAATATACGTGTAATAACTACGTGTAAGCCTACTCATTGTGAAAGTGTTCTATATGATGAATTATATTTGCTTTTGTTTTGATTCATGTGTTATTTATTACTTTGATATTGTAGAATATTCGTGTTACACAAATAACAAACTAGTGTTTAAGAGGGAAGACATATAAGGAACTCCATTTATTACGTAAACACAAGCGGTGTTGCACTGACGCGCTAGTGTGCAAATGTATATATAGTATCATTATGTTACAGATATTACAATGCCTATTAACTAACTAGACAAGGGCCAACAAATGCACAGATGGGTGGAACATTACTCTGAGCTCTACGCCACAACAAGCTCAGTCTCTGACTCAGCCCTTAAAGTCATCATACAACTACCCACAATGAACGAGCTAGATGAAACACCCACCCTTTCAGAGCTCAACAAAGCCATAGACAACATTGCTGCCCGCAAAGCACCCGGATGCGATGGTATCCCCCCCAGATCTTCTAAAACAATGCAAAACTACTCTAATCCAACCTCTACACGAACTGCTTTGTAAATGTTGGCAAGAAGGTGCTGTGCCACAAGACCTGCGGGATGCTAAAATCATTACACTGTATAAGAACAAAGGTGACAGAAGCGACTGCAACAATTACAGGGGAATCTCCCTCTTAAGTATTGTAGGCAAAGTCTTTGCTCGAGTGATACTTCCCAGGCTACAAAAACTCGCTGATCGGGTCTACCCAGAATCACAATGCGGCTTCCGCTCAGGGAGATCCACGATTGACATGATTTTCTCCATCCGCCAACTCCAGGAAAAGTGCAGAGAACAAAGGATGCCTTTATACATTGCGTTTATTGACCTGACAAAGGCCTTCGATCTAGTTAGCAGAGATGGCCTCTTTAAAATTTTACAGTTAATAGGCTGGCAACCAAGCTATTAAATGTAATCATATCTTTCCACCAAAATATGATGGGCACAGTGCAATTCAACGGTGCCAGCTCTGAAAGTTTCAGTATAAACAGCGGAGTTAAACAAGGATGTGTCCTGGCCCCAACCCTCTTTGGAATACTATTTTCACTGCTAATCCACAACGCGTTTGACAAATCCACTGAAGGCATCTATCTCCATTCCAGATTTGATGGCAAACTCCTAAATATTGCCAGACTGAGGGCCAAAACTAAAATCAGAGCCACCCTCGTAAAAGATATGCTATTTGCGGATGACGCAGCGGTAGTGGCACACACACAAGAGGAACTTCAGTCACTAATGTCCCGCTTCTCTCAGGCCTGTAAAGAATATGGCTTGACTATTATCACGAAGAAAACAAATGTTATGGGACCACCTACTACAGCACCACCCTCCATCCTCATTGACGATAACAAGCTGGACGCCGTAAACGAATTCTGCTATCTGGGATCCACAATTACAGATGACCTGTCCCTAGAAGAGGAGATGAAAAAACGCATAGGGAAGGCTGCCTCGACATTCGCTAGACTCAGACTAAGAGTTTGGGAAAACCATAAGCTAACTACGGTGACCAAAATGGAAGTCTACAAGGCATGCGTTATGAGTACACTGTTGTATGGCAGTGAATCATGGACCACCTACGCAAAGCAAGAGAGAAAACTAAATTCATTCCATTTGAGATGTCTCCGTAGGATCTTGAATGTCACATGGAAAGAAAAAGTGTGCAATACTTGCGCGATCAGGTATTCCCAGCATCTTTACAGCCCTCAGACAACGCCGTTTGCGCTGGCTTGGACATGTTCGCCGGATGGAGGACAAGCGCATCCCGAAAGTCATCCTCTATGGTCAACTCGCGACTGGCACAAGAAAAACTGGTCGCCCCCACCTCCGTTACATAGATGTAATAAAACGTGACCTCAAATCAGTGAACATCAATACTGACAATTGGGAAGACATAGCTCTAGACCGCAACAGGTGGAGAGAGACAGTGACAAAGAAAGCTATGGACAGTGAAAGTACATGGGTCTCAGCCCAGGAAGAAAAACGCACAAACCGGAAAACGGCCAGCTCCTCTACCACCGAAGCAAAAGCCAAGGGGACCCTAACTTGCGCTATCTGTGGACGGGAGTGTCTCTCCAAAATAGGGCTCCACAGCCACATGAGGAAGTGTGCTCTGAGATGAACCATAGTCGTCCTACGACTGAAGGAGGCCAATGATTAACTAATTGAAATACCTGAATTAATTGTATTAGTAAACAGTTGATGTGAAGTAATTGTTACTGTTATTATGCCTACATGGTCATTCTTCATACGCAAATCTCATTAAAATGACTTTATCAAATCTTCTCTAAACATTAAATACGAATCACCTATATATAAACAATATGTCTTGCAATTCTTTGAAGTAACAAACATTTGTGCATGAAAACCGAGCTTGAGATCGCAATCGACTTTCTACTCACTCGGTTGGACATTGATGTCTTTAAAGAGGCGCTTTTAAAAACCATCGTCTCCTAACTAGAAGAAGCTGATGTAAAACAGGACAACTGCACTGTGGGAAATCCTCAGGCTACCTTACCTGTGAAGACCAATGCACATTCAGAATATATGAAGATTCAGTATGGGACTCGGATTCCCGAAATGTTAGACGGCTGACCAATGGCATTGGCCTTTCCATTGATCTGTAGTGACCTAGTTTAGTTTAGAGATTATGTTAGTTTTGTAAATAAATATATTATGCATTGTTTTTACTATTTAGCGACGGTAAAAGTAGTGACGTAGTCAGACAGATGAATGACGTTGCAGAACACGGGTACATGATGGAGAAGAATATGGCTAGGGCTTGTAGAAAGATGTATAGTGAATAGACTGCTAATTAAAACGACGGATCATCCCCATCTGTAAATAAACATCAGTTAAAGTCTTTCCTGAAGTTTTATTAAGTTATAGGCCTAGATATTGTTGTGTCCATTGGATGTGTTCGGACTTGCATCAGAATAAGTGAAGTAGTGTAAGACAACACACAAAGTTCATGACAGAACCAGACAGGACAGATCCAAAGCTTGAGGAAATTGTTCTCCTTTACCCCGCGTGAAACAGGTGTACCTTGTGTACTGTCTGGCGTAGAAGTTTGTTCTCATTGACATGTACTCTCTCATTTGATACAGTACAGCCCAGTTTGGGTTCAGTCACACTCAGCTTATAGGAGAAGGCCCAACTTCGCATTCCTGAACCTGGGCTCACGGGTACCCTGCTACGCCACTGGTCAAAAGTATAATAACACAATGAATGTTAAGTAAAATTATATAAGAATTTAATACATTTAGATTTGTTTAGCAGATTTTCGATTTTTTAAAATAAACTTGTGGGCCCTTTTTGGTCATTGGCTCGGGTTCATTGAACCCCTTCCCGCCATTGATGCTACGCTACTGTATATATATATAATACAAGTTATACAAGACATATAGGCCTAATTTTAATATAGAAATTATAGATTAACACAATTAATATTATTAGGACTATCATATAGATCCTTATAATATCGGCATACTAGATAAAAATACGGCTTGTCTTCGAGTCCAAAAATTGAGTAATGCAGCATTTCCCGTGGCTATGCAGTCCCAGACCTACATATTTTTCCACATCTAGCGCAAGTATAACCATTGTCTGTCCTATTTTTTGGCATTGGCTTCCTCCAGGCGGTTCGCGCTGGTTTAGGCAAGACTCTCCAATGCAACTGCTTTCACTACCAACCCCCCTTTTTTTTTCCTGGTCTTGCCCAACTGCATTCAAATATCTTTACCTTGTATTTCCGATTCGGCTCTCTAATCTTAATAATTCCTCCTTCCGTGGGGGTTCCAGGTGAGGGCTTAAATTGTCTTGTGATGTTGGACGCAGGCTTTGCGAAGGATGTGGCCTATTCATCGGTCCCTGAAGGATATCTTCTTTAATGGGTTGCTGCTCTGTTCTTTGACGCAGTTCCCCAGTAGTGATCTTTCTTGTCAGACCAGGTCCCTGAAGGATATCTTCTTTAATGGGTTGCTGCTCTGTTCTTTGACGCAGTTCCTCAGCAGTGGTCTTTCTTGTCAGACCAGGTCCCTGAAGGATATCTTCTTTAATGGGTTGCTGCTCTGTTCTTTGACGCAGTTCCCCAGTAGTGATCTTTCTTGTCAGACCAGGTCCCTGAAGGATATCTTATTTAATGGGTTGCTGCTCTGTTCTATGACGCAGTTCCCCAGTAGTGATCTTTCTTGTCAGACCAGGTCCCTGAAGGATATCTTATTTAATGGGTTGCTGCTCTGTTCTATGACGCAGTTCCCCAGTAGTGATCTTTCTTGTCAGACCAGGTCCCTGAAGGATATCTTATTTAATGGGTTGCTGCTCTGTTCTTTGACGCAGTTCCCCAGTAGTGATCTTTCTTGTCAGACCAGGTCCCTGAAGGACACCTTCTTTAATGGGTTACTGCTCTGTTCTTTGACGCAGTTCCTTTGTAGTGATCTTTCTTGTCAGACCAGCGAATTATAGGGAGGTGGGTATTTTATGAATAGGCCTTTCTGGATTCATTTTTTTTTCATAGTGGTGACGGTACTTGTTCTCCAGGTCATTGCTCCATAATTATAGTATTATATTGGCTTTGCAACATTAACGGCGTTGAAGCAAAGTACCGTGGAGAAGCTTATTTGGCTGATTTCCCAGGTGCATGTTCTGCAACTGATGGAACGTTGCTCGAGCTTTACCAATGCGGGCTATGTCATCTGCATCGGTCACTCCATGATACTGCTAATATAGTCGAGGCTTTATCATGGTGGGTTTTTTGTTAGACACCTTGATCTTAAACACTTTGCGCTTTCCTCTGTTTATGATAAGAACCACTGTCTAAATGAGTTGTCAGCTTAAGTACTTTTCATAAATCTGAATGTCTCATTCAAGTGGTTAAATATCAGCATCTATACACTGATGTCAGGAGAATGCGTTTCTGCAGTGAAGAATGCAATAAAACGCTTTTGGCGTGGGGGCTTCGCACCGAACCCCTCTGATGAATAATGACTGTAGATGTCTGGAGAATGCGTTTCTGCAGTTCACCCCGAACCCCACTGGGTAAGCTTAAAGCGCTCTCCCAGACACTAACTTGCAAGAGAAAGGATTCTCTGTTTTTTTGTATTGTTCTTTCGCCGAAGCTTGTGAAACACTGCTTTTTTTATAATAATTATATATGTGATATATATATTATAAACCTGTTGGTGGCACAGATGGGGGTAGTGGTATGTGTGTAGTCAGCCGACGCAAATCGCCCGAGGCCAGCGCTAAACCGTGACGAGTTACGACGGTCAGCCAAGACGAGTGTCAACATGACGGTTTGGGAAGGATCGGCGTCGTGAACAGAGCTCAGGAGCGTCACGAGGGACGTAGTCATCTGACCACCCAGAATGGTCGAGCGACGTTCTGTCCGGTTCTAGAAGGCCATTAGGGACCCTATATAAAGAGCAGAGGTATCGCAGTTAAGACGGTCACGACAGGGGCTCAGAGTCCGGTTCAATACAGTC
Source organism: Biomphalaria pfeifferi (assembly GCA_030265305.1). Lineage (NCBI taxonomy): Eukaryota > Metazoa > Mollusca > Gastropoda > Planorbidae > Biomphalaria > Biomphalaria pfeifferi. The sequence continues at coordinate 7,985,960 of JASAOG010000006.1, forward strand.
CGGTCGACTACAGCACAGTTCAGTGTGGTTCTGTACGCAGCATTACGACGGTTCAGTGCGGAGTACTATCAAGTACAGTTGAGACGAACGGCGTCTTGATCTTGGTCTGTGATCGAGTCCGACACAACGAGCCCAGTGTGTGAAGTCAGTCCTGAACTGTTGAACCCAGTGCAAGCCCGGAACGAGACGGAGAGGCCAGTGCAAGAGTTGATACGGCGGTACGGTTGATACCGAGAGATATTTGTACATCCTGTGTTACGTGTTGCCAATTGTTATTTATTGGCTGTAATTTATTGGACATTAAACTGTTACGCTACTTTGGAGCCCTGTTTTGTCAAGTTCTTTAAGTTGGTGGTGTAAGGTGCAGTTTGCAGAGAGCCTCGATAGTGAGATTCGTTACAATATATATATATATATATATGTACGCACGTATATGCATAGGGTTAGGGTTTACAGGACGTTAGGGTTAGGGTTTGGGAAAAAATGCCCCCCTCCACTCCAAAGTTCTGGATCCGCTAGTGAGGAGACCATATATTATCTGCAGCATATAATTCACAACTTTGTTATGTGACCATAACAATTTAATGTACTAATCTATAAACCGCATAGCCTACGTAAACATTTCAGGTAGCTTAAGGCCTATGCGATCGTCAACTGCTTCTTTTGCCTATATGTCACTTGTATCTTTTAGTTACCTGATTCTTCTGTTCCACTGCCTTGTTTTCTGCTTAGGTCTTTTTCTTCTGTTTCTGACTTAATTGTTCATCTTTACACTTCAAGATTATGAAACATTTATCCTGATTTTTAGATAAGCCTACACTTACAAGTCAAGAAATTTGGTCTATAAACTTAGTAGAGGGCCTACAATGACGTCTTCGCTAAAAAATATCACAGGTAGGTTAAATGCAATGTCCAAAATTGATCTATTAGGCCTAATTCTGTTAAAACGTTGTGTTTTTTTTTTCAATAAATGCTGAAATATTTACTCACTTAGTGTAATATATAGGCCTATACATGATTTAGGCCTAATTTTCTTATTATATGCGGCATCACTGACAGCCTTCAGTGGTAAGATAAATGCAGCTCGTCCGGTACAGAATTTCTTATGACTATAAAACCTTATCTTGGAAAGGAATTTTCGCCGCTTATGAGTAGATCTAGAATCTAGAACGTTACTGTGCGTCGGATGAGCCAGTCTTTTTCCGTTCAGATTGCTTTTCTTTGTGTTTTGCTGCTAGTAAAAGTACTAGTACTACTAATAGGCCTAAGTACTAGTACTACTAATAGGCCTAAGTACTACTAGTTGGCCACCCGCTTGAAGTAATCACTCGAAAAAAATAAGCAATGTGTTCCGCTAAATACTCTGAATGTGCGAGTTGTTTGAGAAACACTGGTCTAACGGCTGTCTGCGTCGAATCTGTTAAAAATTGTTGGTGAACACTTTTTCTTGACTTTACATGTCGTTTGGTGATGATTTTTATTATTATTATTAACTATTATTATATTTATCATGTAAGGGAAATTATTGTTGTTTAACATTATTTAAATTGCGATGCTTGAACAAAAAATTGTCCCAGAGTCAAAATCTTGATAGAGCAATTAGTTTTAAATTACTGGAAAAACAATCAATAAGTGGGATCACGTATTTCGTAATTTGCTTGTAAATAACTTGCAATTTTTTAATCTAGTAATACATTTTCTAAGTTTAGACTTATGAGAAATAAGAATCCAAGGCTGTTTACACACTAGATGGTTTTAGACAGTATGGGAAAAAACAACAACAAAATTTAAAAAAAAACACGCCGTTATACTTTAACATTGGACAGATTTCGCCATGTCATATTATTCCTCATTTGTTGTGAGGGTTTTGTAAGATGAATTTTATACAAATTGGCCGCATGAATAACACCTGCGTTTAGCACAAAAAGAATTAAAGAATTTAAGGCTCCTATATACCCTTCCACACATCTTCGGCCGTACATTTTTTTTGTGACCTACGACAAACCGTATAGTGTGCAAGCAGCTTAACTTTTAAAAAAAAAATAACGTGTATATACTTTTGAATTTATTTTAGTTTGTAAAAAGCAAGCGACATTTTCAAAGTTGATTCCTGTCAAAGGTATAACTAAAAGTCATCTTCCGGAAAGCTACCAGGACAATAAAGACATTTTTAATTTTCTCATGGCGCTCGCCGACCTCACGGTCAAAATCACTACAAGCTTCACCAGCCCTAACAGACCTGAAACTTACCCAGATACAGACGTCGTCTACCCTTTTCAGGACATGTGGGGGTCAGGGAAGGAGAGGATGGCCACGGGATGGGTGGACCAGATAAAGAGGTATTTGGAAAAAGAGAATTTGGACTGCCGATGCCCCAAGTGCAGAAGCTCGGAGACGCCAAGCAAAGTCTGGGGTGACGTGACCATCGTCACCAACACCCACAACGTCTTTGATCGGTTTGAGGCGGAGAAGTCTACGTGCTGGCTGTTCTACAACGACGAGGCCGGCCCGGCGACGGCGCTCAAGGGCAGGAGCATGAGCTACGCAGACATGGAGAGTGACAGAAGCGCCCTCGTGTGCTCCACGTGCGACATGGAGCTATTAGAGAAGCTGTCCCACGCCCTGCTGCTATGCGAAGAACTTAAACGGAAAATAGAGCCAGTAGTATCGGGGGTCCCAATACGCCCGGAAGAAAGCATCATCATCTCTCACCCCCATGGCAGTCCGAAACATTTCTGGTTTGGGAAATGGAAACCGAAAACGGAGAACGGGAAAGCATGGTATGCCACACCCATCTGCTCAGGAAATGATGGTGCGCCATTGGTGATCTTGGGCGAGATTTTAAAGCCATCCTATTGGCCTTACTCAGGTCCGTCATGCAAATAGATCCTCAAGGAGCACATTGAGTATGTTTGAATAATTTTTAGTGTCTCAATTTTCTTGCATTTTGACTTTAAATATTTTCTTTCAAATGTTAAACAATCCTCTTATTATATTGTTAGTCACGTTTTTTTTTTTTTTTTTACAGTTCCTTTTTACAGCTTGCAAACTCTTGATGGGTTTAGGGTGGACACGGATCACGTAAACGCCTCTAACGATTTTCCTAGAAATTTGACAGCTAAGTATATCTTTGGGAAATGAATGACTAGCTTCTTGGCCACAACAGGAAGGTTTGACCGTTATCTATATCTTAAACACACGTCAGCGGGTATATTCCCGTATGTAGGCTATTCTCAAGTATAAAATAAATACATAAACAGACCTTCATTTTGCGCACTGTCTTACAAGTCTATATCTTTGGGTGTTAATTGTCATGAAAGAATAATAACAAAACTCTGGATATAATTTATAAGACATGAAATCAGCTGTTTAATCTTACGCCATCTTGGTTGACAACAACAGTTACAAGGAATGTTACTCCCAAACACAGAGTGGTACAACCTATATAAAACACACATCAACATTGGGCCTATCATTAAGGCGTATACGCTGAGTAGACGTAGATCTATAACCAGGATTTTTATTTTGGAAAATAAAAGAGGGGGGGGGGGGTCTAAGAAAACAAAAAGTTCCTTATTCGTTCTTTATCCCTCATTAGCTATATGTGAGCAGGTCAGGCAGGCGCGAGTGGGAGAGACCTTTTCTCTGCTCAACATTAAATTATTTAACAGTAGGCAGATGTTAGCGCTACTGGGTGGGCTCAATCTGTGCACCTCAGTATGGTGACCAAGGGGCTAGAGTCGCCTAAGTAGCCAGACATACTAACTATACTAACCTAAACTAAATAAAAGCAAGATAACAAAACTTTAGTTTAGGATAAATAAACAAAACGGAACTTTATTTACATAAAATATAACATATACATTAACCACTATAAACAACTCTCTAAATCTACGCCACTACAAACTAACCAAACCAACTATCTAACACAAACTGATAAAACCAACTATCTAACACAAACTGATCAAAACAGCTATATAACTAAAGAGAACTAAATCACTACAAGACAACTACTACTATACTAGACTTAGATCTACACAACACACTACAATAAACTAGTCTAGATCTACAATATTCTACTACTATAACCAACACATAACTAAAACTAAAACAAGAATATCTTAGTCTTAGTACCTTACTATTAGCATTCAGTAAGAACAGAAACAGACTATAACTAAGTTTACTAAGCCACTAAGGCTACACTACAAAAACAAAATAACACTAGATTCTAGATCTACAGCAAGCAGTTATAATTAGCAGTTAAAACAGCAGAGTAATTGCAGCAGAATTATATTCAGCAGTTAAAACAGCAGAGTAATACTCTATAGCAGCAGTAATAGCGGGCCGTTCCAGGTACAGAAATAAAAATACTGAAAACAATTCCTAACACTTAAGATCACCAAGACCTCTCGTCACACAGAGAAAGATGCTGTACTGACCGTACACTGGCCAACTGTTCACTCAACTGTTTTGAAACAGCATGACATCACTTTTTATACACCCCACCCTAACCTACACAAAAAGCGGAAGTACAAATAATAAATTTGGCAATAGCCTATAAAAAATAGAATACATAAAAATATAGCTCTGGGAGCGCAAGCTCACATATAATAAGAGCAAAATTTGGGATCTTACAAGAAAATATAATCAGCTGCATAATAAAGAAATTGTCTTTTCTTAATAACTTTTTCTATAATAATTGATTTATTTTGTTTTCTTGTATACCTGGACCTTTGCTGTCAGTGTTTTTTGTTTTTTTTATACATTTTTATTTTACATGCCATGTTATGTACCAGTATTACATTAATTCGAAGATTGGATTTTTAAATATAATACGAGAATAACTTATGAGATTGTGGTTTTGTGAACTTAACAAAAAAAATAATTTCAAAATGAACATAAATCACAGTATGATATGTAATCACAATATGATTATAGGCCTACACTAATATAATTTGTTAAAAAACTGCTTTAGATATTGTCATTTCAGTTGTTTTTTGTTTTGTTTTTTGTAAAATAGCAAACGTGAGAATGTAAAATAAAAAACATTATAATAAAAAAATTAGGTTCAAATACTTGAACTATTATATTATAAAATACATGAATTAAAATTTTCTACTAATAGCCTTAATAAACCAATTATTTCAAAAGAAAAAAAAATGTATGCATGTCCTTAAAAAAATAATGATTACATAAAATTCTAAGCCCTTCAGTTTTACTCATACAATAAATCATAAGTCCAGACCTAAATCCCTTTCAGAAAAGTGACCATTATATGATATGAGAGCATTACTATCAATAAAACTATTTTGCAGGAGAAAGATGAATGAAGATCTTTGTCATCTTGTTACACAAACTGACTTTTTCCAAAGCTTATATCAACTCACTCTGTTTGTCTGGTAAAAAGTTTGAACATGTTTTTTCTTCCATTTCCCATTCTCGTATCAAGTAAGAACTTAGCACAATTATTCATTGAACCTGACAAGACACGAGTCAATTTAAAAAAAAAATTAAACAATTAGTTAATTAATTGTTGGTGATCAATTATTTTGTTTGATATTGAAATAAGGGGAATAAATGCTACTTAATGAGAGATGTGGTTGTATACAGGTAAATAGATTTAATCCCCTTATTAAAGTTCTTTATCCCACTTCCCATTCTTGTATTATCTATTGTATATAACATATTCATAGTCGTTTTATAGTCAATGACAATACATGAAAAAATCCAAAATTAACCAATTAGTTAATCATTTAGTACTTATTAATTTATTTTGTTTTATATAACAGAAAGGGAGATAAACTCTGTAATTTTCAGATAAATTGCAGTAATTAATGGTTCTTTACCTTAGATAAGCTTTCTTTTTAAAATTTATTGTTTTTTCTATTGCTTGTTCACATTATATTAAAAAAATATTTTAACATACAATATTCATATTTAATTGTACAAAATTGAAGTGAACACTTTTTTTGCATCTATGTAAAGTATGATGTAAGCCTCTATGAAATGGCGTTTTTTTAATTGGGCCTCTTGTTTTTGAGATATACAGATGACAGATGAATATGGGCAGATATCACAACAATAGAGGCTTTACTAAAAAGTCGTTGCTAATACTCAGAGAAAAAAAATAATTCTAAAATAGTGTTACATACTGTCAGGGACAGTTATGTATTAATTAACTAGAGTAAGGATATTATGGTGTATACATTTCAGTAGAGACTTAATGAGGTCAATAATAACAGACAAGAATCAGCAAATACTTAGGGCCTATAAGCAAAGGCTAAGTGCCCATGAGCAAAGACTAAGGGTCTGTAGTCTCTGCTTTTAAAGAAATGGCATCTATTTGTCTAAAAATCTATCGAAATACAAATTGAATATATTGACTTATATTCTCGAATCGCAATTGTTTGTTAAACATCTAATACAAAAGAGTGTAGTAATACTGAGATCATGTGAAAAAAGTGAAGAAAAAATACTGTAAATCCTCAAAACAATAACATTGCTTGTCAAGGAACACATGTAGAACAATTGTAGAATATCTACTGTATACTGTTCATTTAATTTCTTACGCCTTTGCACCTCAGATGACACACTTTCCATAGCTCTGTCCTTGATAATCTCCACTTCTATAGTCATAATAGAGTACAAGTATTCTCATTTCTGCTGTTTATATGAAATACTCGTATAGTAAGCCAAGTGGTAAGTGCTTTACCAGAGAAATCAATGTTTGAAGCTTGTATGCTAGGAATTTTATACTTAATATATGATGTCACTGACAAAAGCAGCACAATTGAGGACTTGGCATTTCTTGAGGAATGTAATAGTGGTTGTGATGGATCTGATGCCTTCACTAACTTTAGGTCACAGTAACACAACATTTACACCATCTGCTCCACTGGCATCTAATCTACACAGGAATTCAGCAGTTTAGATTGTAAATTACTCACTGTCCATAAGAAAAAAAAATGCTGAAGATGATGAACCCTAATTAGACACATTTCTTAATAAGATAAGGACTCTCTATTAGAAATAGAAAAATGTAGTTGACTTTACTCGGGTCAAGCCTCCCATGTTGCTCCACAATGATTACCTTCTAGGTTGGAGCCACTGTGTATGAAGGTGTAGGGCCACCAAGAAACATCTCGAGCCATGATGAACAAGGGAGCCCCACTGCTGCCAGGACATGTGGAAGCATTGTAAGTGAAGGCAGTGTAGTAAGACTCTACCATGTCAAAGCGCTTTGTCCATTTACCAATTGAAATCTGCTTGGGGCAGCCATGGGGGTGAGAGGGAACAACCACCAGAGTCTCGAAGCCCTTGTTATTGTTGAATTTATCATGAACTTTTTCACAGAGGTCCTTAAATTTGTCCAGCAACTGCGTGAATTTATCCGCCAGGGTTAGATCATGTGATACACACACCATCCTGCACTTGTCTGATTCAATCTCTGCATCAGCACTGACACCCGTTAGCACAATGTCACTGCTGTCATCACTGACATAATCCACTTTACACTCTGCATGCACAGCCTCATCACTATCATACACAACATGGGTGGCAGTCAAAATATCAAAATGGCACCAACTCTTTTTGGGATTCCCTGAAGCCTTACACTCTGTGCAAGGACAAGCATCATCTTCAGAGCCAACAATCTTCACAACATCTGTGACACTTCCTGTTCCTGTTCGCATGAAAACTCTTCCCCGGTAGGCATAAAAAGGATAAGGAACTGCAGAGTCTGGGTAGAATTCAGTTCTTTCTAGACTGGTGTATCGAACCCCAACCCTTACTGTCAGGTCTGACAATGTTTTGATGAGCTCAAAAACCTCAGGATACTGATATCGCCATGGAAGATGACTTATTTTAAAATTATTGACTGGAATGAAGTTTTTGTGACTTGGGTCCTTTTTGCAGTTCTTCTTATGCCTGTGTAAATCAGCTTCTCCTCCAAAACTGACTTCAGCTTCATGAGTTCCTGCAATTTTAAAGTAATAATGAAAAAATTATAAATTACAAACCAGTGACTAAAATGTTAAATTTTTGCTCAAAGCAAAGATGAACTTAGACTTTTTTTGGTTTTGTTATAACATGTCAGTTTTATTTATGGCATTAATAGTGGACACCCGTTTCTGAGTGAAATGAGAATAGGATTTGTTCAAATGACCCTCCACTGTAAAAGATAAGCAAGTGCTAAAGAGTGCAGAAGAGAAACTGAGATTGACATGTCAAGATCAAGAAATGCAGTGAAGATAAATTAGTGCCATGCTCAATAAAAAAAGATACCAATAATAATGGATTGAATATATCATTAGCGATGCAGAAGGATAACATATTAAATTGAACATTAGATATATCATAAGCCAAGCAGAAGGATGAGATATTAAATGATGACTCATTAATTTTACATAGAAATCCGCAAAAGATGCTTGAAATCTATTTTTGATGTTCTGTTGAATGTCAATATTTATTTGTTAAAAGTTATACATGTTTCGAATGTTGCTTCAAAGTAGAAGATAATCTACATCCTAGCCCAAATCTCACACAACATCAGGACAACGGGCAGGGTTTAAAACCAGGATCATCGAAAAGACTGAATGACAGTCCAGCACAACCAGGCAGCCAACGAATAAATAAATAAATATATATATATATATATAATGTATAATAATAACAATATGATATAATGTTGCCATAGTGTTAGGCAGCATGCATTTCATAATGTGGAGAAAAAGACACATGGCAAGGAAGACTGCATAACATGCATGATGCATCTCATAAACACATCAGCTTGCACCTACAACCATTACCCTCTGAAAGAGCAATGCGAATAATTTTAGCAAGACTGTGAGAAATACTTATTTGAAATCCAAAGAAAAGCTACCGCCAAAGAAAACTAGCTAAAAATGAGTTTAAATGATATGAGGATCAGCAGGGTCTGCATGTAGTTAAGTAGCTTTTGCAGTTTAATGCAGTATTTTCTAGTATAAAATCCACCTTCACCTATCCCTTAGTCTGTTGGACCGTTAGGGCACAACATAAGATTGTCCTTCTACATTCCTCTTTTTTTTGCCAATGGCAGGCATGTCCATTCTTTTATGTTGTTTTACCATCACTTTCTCTGTCTGCCTCTTCTTTTCCTGATATTGTGCCAGGAGGAGGGCTTTTCAAGCCCCAAAGACCTTGTAATATGGCCATAAAGTTTTAGTTTGTGTTTTTTTATGGTCATCGTGGGGTCCAATTGATGTAGTGACCCTGCCTCTAATTTTTTGTTTGTGGTACAGTCTTTAAATGTGATGCCTACTGAAAAAAAAAATTTGGTTTACTTTCTATGATTTTATTGGTAAAGTATTTTAAATATGTACTCACTTTGACTCTGCTTGACAATATTTGCCTTGATCAGAGAATCCTCTGTTTCATCTGATTAAAGAACAAGTTTCAAGAAATCAAGTAAGGAAAAGTTAGTGCTGTTTTTAAGTAAAAAAATAATCCAATAGTACATTATTAGTATAAATAATATAATTTGTGATAGCTAAATAAATTTGTCTTCAATTTTGTATAAACTGTGTACCAACATCAAAATTTGTAAATTTATACAAGGTTGCCATGCTCCAGGCTTAAAAAAATTCCAGATTAGGGTCTAAAATTCCAGGTTACTTATGTGATCCCCCCCAAAAAATCATTTACTGATATTTAAAAAAAGAATCATTTTAAAAGCTCATGCTCGACAATAAAACTAAAAAAATATCTTTTAGTTTCAAAAATTAAATGAATGAAAAACGTTTCTATACACAATAGATAGTATCGTTTGTAAACACGGGGTGATTTAAAAAAACCATGGAGATATATACTTTTTAAAAATTATGCCTAGCTTGACACAAATGTAGCCACTATGGTACACAAATGTTACAACACATAAGAACATAAAAAAAAAACAACTTCCGATACAAAAAAATTCACGACACAAATACAACTATAAGTTTTTATTTCATGCTTAATTAATGCTCAATGGTCACCATCATTAACAACATCAAGCCAATATAAAAATCCCTCCCAAAAGTACTTCAGGATGTCCCCGTCCACCATGTTGATTGCAGCTGTTATTTGATCTTTCATGTCATTAATATTAACTGGCAACAGTGGAACAAAACCGTTGTCATTAACATACCTCTACACAGCCGCACACAGTTAGGTCAGGGGACCTGGCAGGCCATGCCCAATGGTAAAACATCATCTATTGCACGTTGGAACCATACAATGAATAGGAAAGACTTTTTGCTTGGTAATCATCAAATAGGTATTAGATGAGAGCTTGTCCATTTCCTATTTTCTTCATTTCTTCCAGATAGAGAGAAATTTCCTATTGTGTATTCCCTCCTGAATATTAATCATTTAATTTAACTTACTTTTCTATGTCTAAGTGTTTATGTTGGCAGGTCTCTCTCAAGCACTCAAGGTTATTTTAATATTAAGATATTTTATAGTATATTCTCTTGTTTTCTAGTCCATTGATATTAAAATCTTTTATTTTTATTTTGAAGAGATCGGGTGGTGAGCTAGTCTATATCTCTTATAGATAGTTAAGTTTGATACTATCAGATGCTTAAATTGTGTGTTAATTCTGTCACTGAACATTATTTTATGTACAGCTTACAAAAGATCTAGTCAAGATTCTTTCTGAACCAAAGCATATGAGAGATTAAATTTGATTGAGGAACAGCAAATAGTAATATTCTACAACCTACATCTAGATTAATCTAGAAATATGATAAAATATATTATCTACTCATTCAATATCTCACCCTTAGATCTATGATTGATCTAGATAAGGGGTTCTCAACCTGTGGGTCGGGACCCTTTGGGGGTCGAATGACCATTTGCCAGGGGTCGCCTAGGACCATCAGAAAATAGGGCTGGGGGGGGGGGGGGGGGGGGGGTGAATTTTTTGTATCGGAAGTTGTTTTATGTTCTTATGTGTTGAAACATTTGTTGTACCATAGTGGCTATAGATTTGTAGTGTGAGCTATAGCGATGGGACATTACTCAAATAGCATTATTACCAAATAAATGTAGAAAATCGTCAAGTTTCAATAAAAAAAAAGTGGTGGTGACAAATATAAACATACACATATTGCAAGACGATACAGAGGGCACTTTTAGTGAATGTAACATCCTTGTTTGATAGTAGACATGTTTTATTTATTTGTTCTTCTTTGTGTTTCTTTTTTTTTTTTTATAATTGTCATTTAAAAATCGATGTTACAGACCACACCATTGTTGTTGCAAAATATATTTTTCAACAAATAAATGTACTGTCTATCAATGCATCGAAACACCATTGTGGGATCAAACCTTTCTTTGGTGAAGATCTAATCACGTCGTGAAGATAATCCAATTAATATTAGGCCATCGTATTATAGTCAATGGAAAAAATGTTCATTATGTAACAACTCATGAACACAGACTTCGAACAAAAGAAAGTTAATAAAAGAAAGAGAATGACAATTTTCTTTTTGCGGTATAGTTTAAGCAGAAATCCGATGCAAAATTTGTAATGAAGTTCTCTCTGCGGTATATATTGAGGTCGAACAAACGTCCGAACTTTGCCAATTACGACATACAGTAGTTTAGTTAGACTCAGATGCAAGTACCACAATTGAAACATATCAGCCTATGAATCTTCTTGTTTGGTGGCTCTCAGAATCGCAAGTGTTCTGAAACCTCACACCACTATCAAGCAGTTATTGTCAGTGGCCAAAGATATGATTGGAGTCAAATTTATTAATAAATTTAGTGTAATTTGCATACATAATGCCACTATTTACAGGAGATTAGTTGACATGTCTTCTGATATTAATGAAATGATATCTGCTTCTTATACAATATTTAGCATCCAGCTTGATGAATCCACAGGCATTGTAAATTGTTCACAATTACTAGTTCCGGTATACTTAAGATATACCGGTATACACAATGGCGATTTCAAAGATTAGTTTCAATGCAAAACTCTATAAACGACCTCTAGAGCGCGTGATGTAATTGACAAAGTTGGTTAAATTTGAAAAAGTAAAAGACTTCTTGGAAAAATAATTGTGGCATCTGCTTGGATGTCGGTCTGGAGGTTCTATGATTGGTACAGAATGAGTTCCCATAACAATTCATCCTAATTCACTGTATTATTCATCGACATATATATTAGCAACGTCAATAGCAATGCATCTAATTATTTCTCTTCAATGTCAGTTACACAATTCTGGATCAATTGTTTGAAGTCACTCTGTTCTAGATGAGAGTCAGTGTTAATGAAACATGTTTTTTCTGCCTGTTAGTTATCGAGTCTAAAAAAGAAATAAACTTGATGCAGAAAATGTGAATTCCTAATCTAGTGAAATAAAAATAAGCTCAACTTTCGTACTAACGTTGGCATGTTTGTTATTTCTGTGGCCACATTTTCCATGATAAGTAATACTTTTTAAATTGTAAATTATGTAAGTTACGTGAATATTATAAACACGCAAAAGAAAAATCAATAGATGAAAATCATAAAATATACTTTTTCAAAAATGTAAGCACTAATTTATTTTAAACTAAATATATATGAGACGTTTCTAACAATTAAATTAACATCATAGATATTAGTTTTGATAACCCTTTCATAACATTAGCTAAATCACTTTGACCTAGGACAATTTTTTTTTGTGTTATGGTTGGGGGTCGCCTCCTAGTGAAAAGTTGTGTTAGGAGGTCGCGGAGGTAGAAAGGTTGAGAACCGCTGATCTAGAACTAGTAATTGAGGAAGAGAGTCTCGATCAGCGTCAGTCTATAACAGAAGTAGCCTGCTAGGCACTTGATCTAAAGTCAATTTTAGTTTTTGGTATCTAAACTACTATCATATGATCTACTGATCTAGATCATAAGTCTATGAACTCTTTGAACTTTCATATTATATCTATGTATATAGTCATTAATGTCTTTATTTTAGACTAGATCTAGCCTTGCTTAGTTTCTAGCACTCTGCTGAGTAGTTAGTAGTACTAGTAGCAGTATTTTTTTATTTTGTAGTAAACTAATACCAATTATACTATATAGATCTAATCTAGACTCTATAGGGTAATAATAATAGCCTAAATAGTGACTATAGTGTCCTGGCTTAAAACAGGTGACTATATATATCATATAGTCATACTATATAGAGTCTAATATAGAGACTAGTCTAACTTAGTCTAAGCTTAGATTCGCCTAGCCCTAGATCTACTCTAATTAGATCTATTCTCTGAATAATCAGTGAATATTATGCTATCGTAGATCTAGTACAGTTAAGACCTATTAGTTTACGTGAAGTGATACGCTCTATCAGGTTTCCATAACTATAGTCTATGGGATAGATCTAGACTCAGAGCCAGCGTAGTTACTAAACTAAACTCTAGATTTACTTTTAACTTTAGTCACTATATTATATTATTAAATTATAATCACTAGTCTAGATAGAGGGTCTCTGACACGACTTTTTGTGACAGTTGACTGACACTAGTCTAGTCGTGACTATTGACTTAATAATATTATTTTATATTTATAGACCTAATTAATTATTAATATGAATTATGATAATGATAGACAGATCTCATCTAGATCTTGAATCTAGAATAATCTTAAATTTTTAATAGATCTATAAATTATAATTAATCTCTGTATTTTGTATAAGCCTACCTAATGAGCCTACAAACTCTTGAATTGAATGTCCAACACCCATGACTTTATAATCATTAAATCAACGGGAATTCATTTCAGTAATCGTGATCAATAATAAATAGTGTCAGTGACGATGCCAAAAAAAAATTCGTTTTTTTTTTTAAATAATAATAATAGTCTTTATTTTCCATAAGGAAACTTGTCTTGCAATTTGTGCATTACATTGATTACACCAAACAAAACATAACGGTATTACATAACTATACAAAACCAAAATATATATTCACACTAGACTCACTCATAATTTACAAGCGAAAAGTTTATATCAGTTCGATTTTATTTGTCAGGGGGACAAAAGAGTTATTGTGTCTGTCTTTCCCAAATCCTGACCCAAAGGGTGATTTTTTTTTTATTTCTAGAATCTTTTCAAGCTTGCTTATGAATGTTTTTCTCAATCAGCTGCCCAAATGTTTTTTTTTACTTTTGCCTATGTAGGAAGTTTATTTTTATTTCCATCTTTTCCCTACAAGCCACAACAACTAAATTTCAACTTTAAATCTGAATATTTTATATTTTTTCAATAAATAGTATCTTAATTAATAAGAATTAACAAATTACACTGGAAACCTATAATCACAAAAAAAATGTATTTATTATTAGATCTAAAAATGATTAGAATATTTAGAATATATATAGTAGGCCTAATATAAAATTTACCTATAGTTGCCTGAAATAGTTATATACAAAAATTTATTATTCAATAATGAAGCAATTTAAAAAAAATACTACAAAATCTCATGTATAGCCGATTCGCAACAATTATATAAACAAGATAATAAAATATAGAGTTTGTGGAAGTTCCATGAGCCTTCATTATGCTACACATAGATATCAGCAGTACAATACAATTGTTTTAACTACAACGCTCAACTATTATAAAGTCACTAAAAACAACAATTTGTTTTTTCACTGAGAACTTACATGCACACACAATTAATTAACATCTAAAAAACATATAAGCCAAAACATGTATTAATAGGCATCTGCATTTCAACACAACATCACACATAAAGATTTTAATTCACTGTTAGACCCACAAATATTTCATTTACCAATAGTTTACGGACAATTATGGGCATGCAACTTTAAATCAAATACAACAAGTAAAATGATTACTCACCATTTGAGTTTTGACTGTATCAATACAAAAAAATTAAAATTAAGTTAGCAGATATTAGGCCTTTTTTTAATGAGCGAATGTATCAAGAAAAATAAAAACCATACATTTTATATGTAAGAAGCATGCTTAAAATACAAGTGTGTAGAAAAATGTTACTTTTAAATGCAACAAGGTAGTAAATTAAGACAAATTTTTTTATAGAAATAGCTAGAAAACAATGGAAGCATTTTGACAGTTATTAATTTTGTTAATTAGCATACATGATATTTTAACTAAGCCAACAAAGCGCATGTTTTAAAAACCTTGTAAAAAAATTATAAAAGGCAATGAATGTTTATTGTAACAAATACATATATATAGGTCAAAGTTTGTCTTAGACTAAGAATTATGGGTAAGAATGAAAGTCAGGCTGGGTTTGTCTGCTGGGTAGGAACATGTTAAAGTGGAGGTTCTTGTTTTTACTGAAAAAGGATATTTTGTGTGCAGTGATCTAGTTATTGAAAAAAAGAAATATTTATTTTAAAGTAAATAAACATATGTTTTTGTAATTCTGGTGAAAATGGTTCTGTGAATTTCAGTATTTTTAGGGTGCACCAGAATTCGTCCAACTATACAGGGTATCTGACATTAGTTAGGGAAAAGTAAAACCGTAGGTCGTGATGGCCAACTGACACCATAAATAATGGTTGGTCACAGAAAAGATGACCTTTACATCGTCTTCCTCTTAGAAGGGTACTTCACTTACCGGTACTTTTTTTTTTTTTTTTTAAAAAGGTCTGTAATTTATATAAAATTTGTATCTCATAGGAATAAGCATGTGCTAATCTATCATTTATGTTAACAAGAGTCTTAAAGTAATTGGTTTTCCTGGTTGATTCAGGTAACCAGTTTCATGCTCTAATTGCTCTAGGAAAGAGAGATCACTTATACTTATCTACTAATGCATTCTAGCTCAAGGAATAAGAAATATTGAATGAAATTATAAATTGTTAAGTTCTAATAATAACATGACAATAAAAAACAATGTAACAAAAAGATTCTACAAAAAACGTAATATTTTACAACAAATTAAGTAATTTTTGCTTCTTCTTCTAACCAGCTTTTGCTGCTGAGCTTTAAGCTCTTTTGCAGACTTTGCCAAGGAAAAATAGAACTTTGCCATGGAAAAATAGAGTGCCATTCTCTTTAGTTGTTTAGAACTGTTGTACAGGGTGTTGGTTATTTTGGGCTGAAATCATAGGAGGCTCTGCCTAAGGTGGATTAGGAAGGGGCATTCAAAGAGGATTTGGTTTACAGTTTCATAAGGGTGGGCGCAGTGATTACAAAAGGATAGGTGTGTGGGATTTATTTTGTTAACAGAAGTGTGTGTTGAAGATTGTTGATTGCTCTTTTGCAGGGGAGGAAGTTAATACTGTCAAGTTTGTTGACAGCTCTGCATGTGTTTCCTGATGACGACTGGTTTGGCCACTCCTCTTTCCTTATATCAATTTTTTTCTCTTAGTGAACAATATTTTTAAAAAAAGTAAAGTTCCCCTTTCAGACCTTGCAATCTATGGGGCAGATGATGTAAAGATCATCTGTTTCTGTGGCTCACGGTTAGCAAGAGTCTCATGTGGCGAGTGCATAGACCAACCTCCTTTTCCCAAACTAGTGTCAGGTACCCATTAGAGCTGGATGGATTCAGAATCTTCACCAGGATTTGAACCCGGAACCATTGGTTTGGAAGCCAAGCGATTTACCACTGCACCTCATGAACAATATGTACAACTGGAATAATTGTGTTAAAATCTCTAGTCGTAGGCAGCTGAACATTAGTTCCAGCACACACCGCTATAATTGACAGGCATGTCTGTTCCACTATGGGGATGATTAGACCATCTTACTTTCTCTTTGCCCAAATGGTATACTGGTGCACCACTGCTACCCTGACATGTGCAAGTGTTGTAGCTGTACCAGGTCTCTCCACTGGGTGTTTTGCTGACCTGGTTGCACTCACCAACTGAAACGTGCCTGTAATTGCCATGTGGGTGAGAGACAATGGCTACCAACTTTGCATTTGTGCCCAGATTTTTAGTAAAATTTTGATAGACAACCTCACATTGCTCATTATACTTGTCTATTCCAATTTTCAGCCGGTCTACTAGTTGAACGTCATGGGTCACACATCTAAAATAGCACAGATCTGTATCAATGTTACTGTTGACAACACCAATACCTTCTAAACATGTATAGTTGCTGTCTTTGTGGCTGTAGTTCCACCAACATTTAGCAAACTGGCCCTCCAGATTGTCAAACACTACATGGGTCGCTGTGACGATGTTTACTTCCCCCCAGCATTTGAAGGGTGAACTTGATCTTTGACAATTTTTGCACTGGCAAAGTCTGTTATCACCTTCACCAAATTTCTGAACATCCCAGACTCTGCCACTTCCATACCTTAGCTTTCTCAAACCTTTGTTAGTATAACAAGGATACAGTTTGTTTTCCTTGTACTTCGGTCGAGATGTACTTGTTACTGCTACACTAATTTTTACTACAAGATTACCTAAGTATTTAATTAAATTAAAAATATCTTGATGCTGATATTGTTGAGGTAGATCTGTGACAGAAAAATTTTTGAAAGGTATGAAATTTTTATGGCCAGGATTTTTCAAGCATTTAGTCCAGGCTTGATTTGGGTCTGTCTCGTATTCACCTTAAAAAAAAAATTGAAGATAATATCAGCTTATAAAACATATCATATTCTTAGAATGCTTAATACAGATTTGAAATAAAATTGAAAATGGTGAAGTATTTTTATTCCTAGCTTATATTAATTTGAGATAAATCACTTAGCTATCTTTTATTTCAAAACATATGTATATGCATAATGAAAAGAATTTCTACTATTCTTTATGCAATAACTAAGTAAAGTAAAGTTCCCCTTTCAGACCTTGTGGCCTATAGGGCAGATGATGTAAAGGTCATCTGTTTCTGTGGCCTACAGTTAACAAGGGTGTCATGTGAACAGGATTCAAACCCAGGATTCCCAGTTCAGAAGCCAAGCACTTAACCGCTCAGCCACCATGCCTCTATGCTATAACTACTTCATTATTAATGTGTTTGTAAAGGGTGTTAGAATTCAAAACAACCCTCTCCCACTTTCTTATCTCTATTCCATATAAAAAAAGGCATTCTCTGTAAAATAGTGAGGTGAATGGCCTAAAGAGGGGACAAAGTTTAAGACTGTTCAATTAGAAAGAGTAAACAGGCTTCCAGAAAGATGAATAAATAAATAAAAAATAAAATAATTTATAGCTTTTTAATAGTGCTACTTTCATACTTAGAGCAAGCTCAGAGTGCTATGGTCCAATCTCATTTGTGGACCAGTGGGGGAGGGGGGGTACCGGGGAAAAAGTTTCCGTGCTGCCTTTAAGCGCTCAGTAAACAAAACTGCTCAAGTCGGGTGTTGAAACTCGAGCCCCTTTCATAGGTAGCCAAGACAAGCCTAGTTTGAAGCACACTTAGCCTCTCAACCATGATTTCCCACAGAATTTTAGTACATCTAGGTACCTGTCCTTTATATCTTTTTTTATTCTTAGTGATCAAAGATAATATAACAACTTCAGATTCAAATTGAGAAAAAAACTAGTTCGGAATAAAAATAGTTCAACACTTTACACTTCTCACTCACCTACATAAATATACACTTGTGGCTAAATACAAACTTGCATGTTCCCAAATTTCTGTACACATATAATGAATGCAATGCACAATTTTAAATTCCTTTATACTATGAGTCCTACTAAAAAAATCCTGACACACAAAAGGGACATCATATCTTTACATTCTTTTATACAGAGGTTGCCTGATTCATCAAAATCACACATTCCCATTTCAAGGAATACACAATAGAATTTCAGATGCTTGCAACCACATTCCTTTTTACTTAAAACAATCTTCTTACCCTTATAACATGAAGGAAGCAGGGATCCAGATTTCCAATATGCTCTGCTAAAACAAAAAGCCCTTCTTATCCTATCTTATAAAATACAGACATTACTACCCAAAAAAAAAAAAGAAGATGATTAAGCTACTCATGTTCCTAGGTCAAGCTAAGTCATGAAATTTAATCAGTGACTTTAACTCTGCTAAGTCATTGATTTTCCTGACTGACTCAGGCAGCCCATTCCATGATCTAATTGCACTAGGGAAGAAGAATGCTAAAAAATTACCATCCGAATAATGCCTGTAATGTTATTTGTTAGAATGAAATAATACCTTCGTTAACACCACTTGTCTCTTCCTCCAAACCTGATGACTCTAATTCCTGTGTATCTGGTAAGAAAGACAAAAAAGTAGTCTGAATAATTTTTCTAGTTCTCGTAATTTACTAGATAATATATTGATTGAGAAATCTATGTGTATAAACAGTGAAAAGATTTACACCAGTACAGAAAATAAACAACAACACATACAGTTAACATACAACTAAAAATTATAATAATTAAGTGTTAAAATAATAATTCTTATATATGCTTCCTCCTTCCTTGTGCAAGCACTCACAGACACCACCAGTAGAACTATTTGTTATTAATAAGTTCCATAAGGCAAATGAACTTTAAAAAAAAATCCTCTTCACTTGTATTTATCAGAATAGATTTTTATGTTTTTAATTCAATGTGTCAAAATGAGTAAAATGCTTACCAATCTGGATGTTAATCCTTAAAGATTCTTGACCAACAAGTTGAGCTTCTGATAGTTCTTGATCCATTACAAGTTAAAACCTAGACTTTATAGAGTCCCTTGTCGTACAATATTCAATATGGACTACCGTTCTGTCATCTCAATGGTCCTCAGTTCATACCATGCCCACTGCCATCCCCTGTCATACTACAGGAAGTTTGGACTTGGAAGTAGATTATCTTCAACTCTGAAGGAACATTCGAAAAATGTATACAACAATTTAAGGTTAAAATATGGAAACATAATTGTTTTTTATTAAAGATTAAATTTAATCTAGATCTATCTATAGATATATAAGGGTATATATATAGTATGTTTATTATATTATATAGACCTTACTTTAATAGAATAGATCTAATTTGAATTCTAGATAGATCTTTATTGGAGAATCAATCTAGTTTACAATGGTAACTACTAACAGAACTTGTACTGTTATTGTTATCTAATACCCAAATCTACATATATAGAATCTTCTACAATCTAGATCTCTCTGAGCCATTTTATGTCTTGAGAAATGATCTTTTCCTTTTGCAACTTTTTGTGTGACAAAGAGGCCAATCCTTGAGACACAGCTGCGGTTACAGGTTGGGCATATGTAATCACCAGACACTGTTGTACTTTCACACTTCTTTCTACTACTGTTGTGTATGATATTTGCAATCCGGGACCCTTCCTTTATGGTCACTCTCCATGTGGATTTATTCAATGCCACTTTTTCCCAATGTTAGTGTCGATTCTGAAAAGCTTCATGTCACATACATCTAGATCTAGACCAGATAAAAGTGGTTTAGTGCTCATTGACTCAAGATTTTTTATTAGTTTGTATTTTTTATACACTTAGACTCTGGCTGGCAAAAGGATCCTCAATATTGTGAAGACAAGAAAGCTGAGCTGGTCAGATATTCTATAGATCCAAATCCAGGGACACCGTTACTTATTGTGCAATGTGTGCATTGCATGCAAGCGAACAAATTTAGGGTGTGGCCAAATCATTCTTTCAAGATTACTTTTTTAAAATTATTAGTTTGATTAGTGCAGCTATCAATCCATATTTAAATATTAGCAAAGTAAATGAAATTATTACATTTTTGTTTTTAATTAAAATATTTAATGTCAGTTCATCTTTTAAAAAGGACCTTTATAATGTATACCATTTGCATGAGAGGCATCTAAAAAACAATTATGAATTCATACATTTTTAAAGATAACTTGATTCTTCTCACATTTTTTGTGTAAGAATGGTCGAAATTCTACCAACTGTTGAAAATCATTATGTTGAGTTTTGTGAATTTCATAGGATGATGGCAGAAGATCTGAACATTTTCAGCATTCCAGTTATAAAAATTTACCTCCTTAGCTCATTGCTATACAAAAACAAAAAAAATAATAGAAAGAGAATCCTTCAAATTGTGCAAATATCCAAATACTCTTCCACAATAGTAGGTTATACACCATGGCAGATGCCTCATACAGAACGAATCACTATTATTAGGCCCTAATATTACATGTTCTGTTTCTTATGCACCTCATGCAGAAATACACTAGCATTTTCTGGATTTTGCACAATTACCGAAACACTGGGGAAGGACTTATGACTTTATAATAAAAAAATAGTTAAAACTGGAAATAAAAGATCTTTATGAGGGCAGATATAATATATAAATAACAGTGTGATTATTTTAAAAAAAAAATATGATCTTAAAAAAATAGGTTTTAAAGCCTAGAGTCTTTTTGTACTGTGTTCAACTTGCAGTCTTAATAAATATGTTTTTTGTTTTTTTTTAAATTAAAAAAAGGGTCGGCATTTCATAAGATTTGTATGCAAGCGGCCACAACCTGCCCTGTCTAATTCAAGCCATCAAGGTACAGTGGAGGGAGCACAAAGACAGGATTGTTCAAAAAATGTCTGGAAACGAAGAGAATGGACAGGCGTCACTCTTGATTATATTATTATTATACTTGATATTACTAATATATGTATAATAATAATAAGGCTTGTCTTCGAATCTGAAGATTAATGAGAAATGTAGTATTTGTCAAGGGTAACAGGGGCGGACTGGGTGTCAGAGTCGACCCGAGCATTTCTATACAATCCAACCCACAAATTGGATGCCACATACCAACAAGGTCATGGGGGTACGGTGGCTGAGTGCTTAAGCGCTTCCAAACCTAAGGTCGTAGATTCGAATCTCTGTGAAGACTTTGATTTTGAATTTTGAGATTTTTAAGTTGCCCCTGATTCATCTCAACTCTAACGGTTACCTGACTTTAGTTGGGGAAAGTAAAGGTTTTTACTTTAATGGGTGTGCTGGCCACATGACACCCTGCTCGTTAACCATTGTCTAAGAAACAGATTACCTCAACATCATCTGTCCTATAGATGGCAAGGTTTGAAAGAGGAACTTAACTTTATTCACACATACTGCTTTCTCAATAACTTGGAAACTTAGTTTGACTGTCTGCATGGTATAGCTGGCTACACTGTATAACGATTGGTCTTGACTACACACACAAGAAAACATGCTCATTAGTTTGATGGTAATTTAATATCCTTATGTTCAGTAAAACATATTCTGTCAAGATTGTTTCATAGTTTAGCAAAGCCTCTTTGTATTTCAACTTAAGTCTATATCTATGTCTCTTATGGTGTTGAGCCTGATCACTCATTAATGATATCATAATGTTGGTGAATTTCTAGTTGCGAGAAGACATAAATAATTTTACTAAATTTTTATTTTTGCACAGGATTCCAGCAATACTGGTAGTTGCTTTTTATCTTATTTTCTGCTCCTTGTTTCAATTCTTTTGCTTCGTAGCGGGGCCAACTAGAGATCATGCAACAACTCCACCAAACCAATAAGAATTCGTATTTGACTGGAACATGTCATCAGTCATCACTAGGACTAGGAACATTGTTGTTGGTCCCTTTATAGATTCATCTGAATATATTAACCCTGACTTCGATCCCTATAAGAAATAAAGGCCTAAAGTTTCTTGTTTATTGTTTAGTATGTATAGGGAATTGCGCCTACTAGAAGCACTATATAGGGACGAATGGTATTTTTGAAAATGCTTTAGATTAGCATTAGACTATAAAGTGTAAAAAAAAATTATTTTTTTAAAATCACGACACTCAAAGTGTTGCTTTTAAACGGAATATTATAAATCTTATTTAAAGCAATTTACTGGCATTCATGCGACCCTTTTGGTGGGCCGAATGCCAATACACCCAGTCCGCCCTTGTTGGCTAATGTATATATCTGTGGGCTATGGCATTTTATGTCTCAAGAGACAATCTTTTCCCTTTGCAACTTCTTGTGTGACTAAAGAGTTAGGCCAATTCTAGATACACAGCTGTGGTCACAGGTTGAGCATATGGCATCATTGCATTTTCATCCTTATTTCTACTACTGTTGTGTATGGCCTCTTGCTCGCTCTCCATGTGGATCTATCAAGTGATCCAGTGCCACTTTTTCCCAGCTGCTAGTAAGGATTTTGAAGAGCTTCAAATATATATAATCATCCTGCCAAGAACAGCTGTTGACAGGAAAATCTGGGAAAAGTATAATAGGCCAGGATGCGAAGTGTCAACTGATCTAGAAACTAATAAATGGATATCTAGATCTACTAATTAATACTATTATCAATTTCAATATAATCATAAGATGATAAAGTCATAGATCTAGATTTTATATAATCTAGATCTAGATTAGAAGATATTAGGGCCTAGATTAGGAAAAAGTTTAAAAGAGTAAACTAAAATGGTCCAGGGTTCAAACCCTGCCTGTTCCCATCCCTGTCGTCCTGGTTCGAGGGAGTTTAGGACAAGGAAGTATATATAGATTCTAGATCTAATTAGTAGTATCTAATAAAATCTAATTAATATCTTCAACTCTGAAGGAACATGACAACATCCGAAACATCAAACATGTAGTCTAGATCTAGATAGTAGATACTAGTACTAGATCTAGTCAATCTAGATTTAGATAGATCTAAAACTAAAACATTTTAATGATTTTAGTTACAAAAAAACACTAGATCTATCTAGATTACAAGTTATATAATACAGATAGACCTACTATCTATTAAATATAGTCTATTACTATTACTGTAGATCCATTTCTAGTATCTATTAGTGACGAGTGATTACCTATGACTAACCTATCATAATCATATTAGACATTAGTGTCATTTCATGATTCGTATCATAAGTTTTAAGTATCATCTATAAAATAATCTATAATCTATGAATTCTATGACTATGCCTATTCAATTATTTCCTATTGAATAGCCTATATTCCTATACTATTCTATTTATTATTATTTACTATTTAAAATTTACTATTTAGATTCTATTCTACTATTATTACTAATACTTTATTTTTACCTATATTTAAATTTAACTAGATAGATCTATTCTAGTAGATTCTAGGTCTAGATCTATATTGACTATATCAGTATTAGACTATTTAGACTCTAGTATATCTAGATCTAGATCTAGTCTAGATGTAGATCTAGTTTCTTTACTTCATACTTGCCACTTGGCAAGATTAATTATCTTTTACATTATGATATGATTATGATGATAGTTCGATACGTAATTATATAGAGTTACGCGCTCTTGGCAAGATGGCTGCTCCATGGTTACTGTTATCAGAGATGAGTTAAAATTTTCGTTTTGTTGTATTAAAATCAAACCGAATTCCTTAAAAAAGCTATTCAACTAATAAACTAATATCTTTAAATTATATATTTAACTTAATTCAGCATTTTTTTTCCACTAATTAATTCAAATTAACAACTCTTAGTTTAGGACTATTTTGTCTCACTAATGAAATGTCTAATCCTTTTTTTATTAGCCTTATTATATAGATCTAAATATAATTAGATAGATCTAGAATCTATATATTTAATATTATTTATATTATTATTGTATCCTTAGATTTTAGATCTACTCAGTCTAGTGTTAGACTTAGACTTTAATTAAGGCTTTAGATCTACTAATACTACTAATAGTAACTAATAGTAATATTCTATTATAGTTAGTTATACACGTAAATATATTGATCTAGAATTAGATCTAGTCTAGGTCCATATTTTGAATTTAATAAACCATTTGATTTGATTTAATTGTCATTGTAAATTAGCTTTCACTTTAGACTTAGACTTAACTTAGGCATTGTAAACCTTAAACTAGATTTAGACTAGACCTTTAAAAACTAAAATCAACAACAGTCATCATTAAATTGCTCTGGCTATTTATCCTAATAATTACTAAATACACACTAGCTGAACATAGAACTAGATCTACTTTAGTCAACAGTCATAATCAATCATCACACTCTAGGTCAATGCAACTTCAAAAATAACCTAACATTAACCTCCATAACATTAAAGAAGATCACCCATCACAAATGGACGTTCTCAATTAGACACAGCAGAAATATAGATCATGTGAAACACAACTAATAGGACTAATTGATGATTTTTCTAAAGGTTTAGATAATAGTGAACAAATAGATGCTATCTTACTAGATTTTTCTAAGGCTTTTGACAAAGTTCACCACCATAGTTTGCTTAATCTTACTAGATTTTTCTAAGGCTTTTGACAAAGTTCACCCCCATAGTTTGCTTAAAAAATTAAAATACTTTGGCATTAATGGTCCACTGCATCAGTGGATTAAAGATTTTCTGATAGGGAGAGAACAAACTGTAATAATAAATGGCTCTAAATCAACACCGATAACAGTAAACTCAGGTGTACCTCAAGGAACAGTCTTGGGTCCACTGCTATTTTTAATTTACATAAATGATTTACCGAATTGCATTACTTCAGGAACAAAAGTCAGATTATTTGCAGACAATTGCATAATATATAGAACAATAAAAACAACACAAGACACAGATATTTTACAAAGAGAATTAGATGAATTACAGAAATGGGAATCAAATTGGAGCATGTCTTTCCACCCAGAAAAATGTCAGTTGTTAAGAGTAACAAAAAAACTAAAACAAATTAATTCCACTTATCTTATTCATGGCAAACCAGTAACACAGACTAAAAACGCAAAATACCTAGGTGTTATAATAAATGAAAAACTGTCATGGAATCCACATATTGATGAAACTATAAAAAAAATCCAACAAAGCATTAGGATTTATTAAAAGAAATTTCTATAAATCAAATAAGAACATAAAACTAAAATGTTATTTAACCTTGGTTAGGCCAATAATAGAATATGCATCCTCCATTTGGGACCCCTCAACTCAAGAAAACATTAAGAAACTGGAACAGACACAAAATAGAGCAGTTAGATTCATAACAAATGAATATTCACATTTGACTAGAGTAACACCTATAGTAAAATCATTAAATTTAGAAAGCCTTCAGGACAGAAGACTCAAAAGTAAAGTAGCAATCTATACTAATAAAAGGCAAAGCCCTGACTCACTGACTCATCACTAATTCTGCAACTTCCCGTGTAGGTACAAGGGTGAAATTTGGCAGGCGCATTCCCTACAGCTTACTTACAAAAGTGCAGCAGGTTTCGTTTCCCAATCGTACGCGTAACGGTCGACAACGTCCGCTATGTTGAACGTTCGTATTTATGGAGCCATCTTCACGAAACTTGGTACGCGGCTTCCCTGCGCTAACCGAAACCGATGTACGTACTTATTTAACGGTCGTAACGGTCGACAATGTCCGCCATGTTGAACTTTCGTATTTATGGAGCCATCTTCACGAAACTTGGTACGCGGCTTCCCTGCTTATTTTAGTGTTTTTATACGTAGGAGGGCAAAAATGTGGGAGGCTCATTCTTAATTTTCTGTGATGATTGTTACTGGCTTCACTTCTTGGTACGGCGGTTTACTCTTTTCGCTTGGCTTTTGTTGTATCTTCAGGATTAGGATTCAGCCTGCTGACATCAACCACGTGATCCGTGCTGAGATTCCTGATCCACAGACTGACCCTGCCCTCCACGAAATAGTGAAATCAACCATGATTCACGGCCCATGTGGGCCTCACAACATCAACTCACCCTGCATGAAGAACGGAACGTGCACCAAGAAGTACCCGCGTCCCTTCATCTCTGAGACTCAGACTGGACAAGACGGTTACCCTCAGTACCGCCGGCGCACACCCTCTGACGGCGGTCACACAGTTAACATCAATGGCGTGAATGTCGACAACAGATGGGTGGTCCCTTACAGTCCTGTTCTGTCCCGCTTCTTCAATGCTCACATCAATGTCGAAGTCTGCAATTCAGTCAAGTCGATCAAATACATCTGCAAGTATGTCAACAAGGGAAGTGATCAGGCAGTCTTTGCAATACAAAATCCAGATGATGTGGTCTCTCGGTACGAAGCTGGTCGTTACATCAGCAGCTCTGAAGCAGCGTGGCGCATTTTCTGCTTTCCCATTCACGAACGCTACCCTCCGGTCGTTCATCTTGCAGTGCATCTCGAGAACGGACAGAGAATTTATTTCACAGAGGGCAATGTTGCAGAAAAAGTACACAATCCACCACAGACAACTCTGTTAGCCTTCTTTGATCTTTGCAACCATGATGACTTTGCAAAGGAGCTTTATTATCACGAAGTTCCATCTTATTATGTGTGGACAAGAAACATGTTTCGTCGGAGGAAGCAGGGGAAGGCTGTGCCAGGACATTCGGGGGTGAAGAAAGATAATGTGCTTGGAAGGGTCTACACTGTGCACCCGAACAACTCTGAATGTTACCACCTTCGATTGCTGCTCTACGAAATCATAGGTCCCACCTCTTTCGAATCTCTCAGAACAGTTGACGGTGTTGTCCATCCAACCTACAAGTCGGCCTGCAGGGCACTTGGTTTGTTACAGGACGATGTCAACTGGGACGAGACTCTCCAGGAAGCTGCTCTGTCTCGCTCACCTCAAAAGATCCGTGAACTGTTCGCTGTAATGCTGGTCTTCTGCCAAATGGAGAACCCCTTAAATCTCTGGGAAAAACATAGAAACAGCATGGCAGAAGATGTTAGGAGACAGACTGAAAGAGATCATGGAGGAACAGAAGTCCAACAGTGGTTGCCTATGATCTACAACAAGTGTCTTCAGTTGCTTGAGAACTACGTCATTGCTATCGGAGGTCTCTCGTCGATCATTACGGGCTGCCTTCACCTTCGAGAGAACTGGCAGAGGTTACGTCGAATCCCGAGTACTTGAGGGAAACCTCTTACGACACCTCGGAGTTGGCCAATGTAGTCTCAAACAACGAGCCTTTGCTGAATGGTGACCAAAAGAGAGTTTACGAGCAAGTCATGAAGAGCGTTGTCTCGGGCACTGGCACAGTGTTTTTTCTTGATGCTCCAGGAGGAACTGGCAAGACATTCCTCATAAACCTTCTGCTTGCGAAAGTCCGAGCGGAAGGTGACATTGCTGTAGCTGTGGCTTCTTCTGGCATTGCAGCAACTCTTCTTCAGGGTGGGAGAACTGCTCATTCAGCTTTCAAGCTACCTCTCAACCTCAGCCACACCACTGATTCGCCCTCCACGTGCAACATATCAAAGCAGAGCAACATGGCTGAAGTGCTAAGACAGTGCAAGCTGATTGTCTGGGATGAGTCCACCATGGCACACAGAGGGGGTGTCGAGGCTTTGGACAGGACCCTCCAAGACATCCGAAACACCACCACACGTATGGGAGGCTTGACAGTGTTGCTGGCTGGAGACTTTCGGCAAACCCTACCAGTCGTGCCCAGAGGAACACGCGCCGACGAAGTGAAAGCCTGTCTGAAGTCTTCGTACCTGTGGCGTCAAAATCACTGTCGTCACTTTAAGAATAAACATGAGGGTTCATCTGAATGGCGACACAAGAGCCGGAGAGTTCTCTGATCTTCTGATGAGTATTGGTGATGGCAGCTTCAGTCAAGAAAATTATAAAATAGCAATTCCCTCAAATCTCTGTCTCCTGGTGAAGACCTTGCAAAACCTTCGTTACAATGTTTATCCCAATCTAAGAACTCTCCAGCATATAGACGTGTCATGGTTGAGGGAGAGAGCTATCCTAACACCACGAAACGACATGACCACGGCCATAAACCACGTTTTACTCCAAGAACTCCCCTCACAATCTAAAACATACCAGTCTGTGGATTCAGTTGTGGAAATGGAAGACGCGGTGCACTATCCGGTAGAGTTTCTCAACTCTCTGAATCCTCCAGGCACTCCTGAGCATCGTCTCATTTTGAAAGTTGGGGCACCGATAATGTTGCTGAGGAACTTGCAGCCACCTAAACTGTGCAACGGCACCAGACTTCAAGTTCCGTCTCTGCAGAAGAACCTCGTTGAGGCAACTATTTTCACTGGCAGTGGCTCAGGAGAGACAGTTTTGATTCCTCGCATCCCCGTCATCCCCTCTGACCTCCCATTTTAATTCAAACGCCTCCAATTCCCAGTAAGGCTCTGCTTCGCCATGACAATCAAGTCTCAGGGACAGACACTACAAAAGGTTGGCATTGACTTGAGACAGGACTGCTTCTCACATGGGCAACTGTACGTCGCATGCTCAAGAGTAAGCTCGGCGCAGGGATTGGTCATACTGCAGCCGGAGGGCCGAACTGACAACGTGGTGTACAAAGAGATCCTCAACAAATAACTGTGTATTGGTACATGTATGTTTCTTCTCTATTTCAAAAGGTTTACTTTTCTTCTTAGTAATGAAATATTTAAGGCAGTACATATGACACATTATTTTTACTTATCGGACTAACATTGCAAAAAGCCACACAAAAACTGCGTTGTTCCGGTTATTCCAAAAATACATGCGCTACATTCCCTGCGGTAACACTCCTGGCACAAATGAGAATGTTTTGTTGTTACATGTAGGCCTATTAATTAAAGCAAATTTGAAATGTTAATGCAATAATCCTCCCGCTGCAAAGCGCGGGTATTTTGCTAGTTATACATAAAACACTGAACCATAATCTTCAAATACAAAAACAAAATTTAATAAAATACTCTGAAAGACACAAAGATAAAGGCACATTCCTCATCCCATATGCTAGGACAAATTTGTACAAATACTCCTTCTTGCCTAGTGCTATTAGAGCATGGAATGGGTTGCCTGAGCTAGCCAGGAAAACCAGTGACTTGGCAGAATTTAAGTCATTGGATAATATGCATGACTAAATGAATGACGCGTAGGACGTAATCATCTTCTTTTTTGAAGTAACGTCTGTATTATATAAGATAAGATCAGTTAATGATGATAGATCTCTCTCTGGCTTTGAGTAGTATGAGTATGACAGTCTAGATTCAGTCTCTAGAGTCTAGACCTAGAATCTAGATCTATAGAATAATCTAGATCTAGAATCTAGATATAGGCGGCTGATAGCTAGTTTAGAAAGTCCTAAGGTTTATATTTATACTAATTTATAGTGATTGAATAACTGAAAAATCACGGTACTATTATAAGAATTAGTGATATGTAGATCACAGACCTATATATATTATAACTAAACCCTAAAACGGAAATAAATTCTTATATGATAATGATCAGCAGACCATATCATAGACATAGTATATGGGGGTTCCCCCCCCCCTTTCCCCCCCCCCCCCCCCCAGCAGGGGGGATGAAATTTTATTACTGATTTTTAGCTTTGATTGTGTTTATTTTAAGTGAGATTTTAATATTAAACCATCACTTGCCTCAGCGCAGTTAAGGGGTGTTTTAAGTTAAAAATCACTTTCCATGGGGTTTGCGATTAAACCCCCCCCCCCCCCCTACTCTTATAGACCTTTAAAACAAAACAAAAAATGCAAACGAAAATCCCCAATTTCCAAGAGCATAGCCAGGGAGATTTTGATGTTAAATAAAAATAACATAAATTTTTTTATTAGGAAAGATAAGGATATAAGACGAAGTGGAGCGGAAAACGTGATGAAGTTTTAGCTATAGGCCTATTATAGTTGAAACAAGCGAAATTAAAATAGAAACGTTTAAAAAGGAAAGAACTGCACATTTACAGTCACATAGGCTATCTCAATACTGTGAGATTTATTTTCATTTCCGTTATCAAATAAAATAAACAGATTAACACTATTTGATAAACTTAATGGCTATTTTTTTTTAAAAAAGATTCTTTTGTTAGTAACAATGAACAATGTTTCGAAAAAAAGTGGGAGAAATAACATGTTCAAATCTGTTCCAGACAGACAGATAGACAGCGTTGTAAAAATTTTAAAAAGCCGAAATTTCGTACTTAAATTTATACTGTCTGGTAATATTCGTGACTTTGTATATTAAGCACTATTCTCCATTTTTTTAGAGGGTACTTAAACCTAGTTTAGAAAGGAGAGTCAAGACCTGATCTCCAGAGTAACTCAGAAAATCTCGGACCATACCATAACATAAGGGTGGGTAAATTATGGACTTTCGTCCCGCGGAGTGCTTTATGCGGTCCGCGGAACCTACAGAAATTAGGTGTGCTCATAGATTATAAATATAAAAAATGAAAATATATTTTTAAAATACTTTTAAATATCTAAATAAATTATTGAAATTTCTGTTTCTTATCACTTATGATGAAGAGGCCAAAGAAACATTGTCTCTACACGTCATTCTAAAAAGTTTAAAGTAAATGAAGATTATTCTTATTGGCAAAATTTCGAAACATTCAGTCAAAGACACAAACTCTGGCCAGTATTTATTCAATGCTCTGAAGAAATGTGTTGGGTTGGTTTGAAACAAGATGGCAATAGTAGCAACTTATCAGAAGCCCGTGCTTTGACTAAGAAAAAACGGTTTTTAATCAATTTAACGAGCAATGTCCCTTACTATAAGCTCAAAACGTAGCACTACTAGGAGTTTTAACCAAGAAGTATATTAAGATTGGGAAACAAAACATTTCAATGTTCAGTACCTTAGTAGTATCCGTTGGCTTAGCATGAGCAAGGTATTGAGTAGATTACGGAATCACAAGGAAGAGAGCGTTATGTCCCTTGAAGAACATAGACTGTGACTTTGTTAGTAATATATTTCTAATGAAGAGTGGAAAACAGACTTCATGTTTCACAATGTGACTATAACAATCGGTGATTTGCCATGAAATGTATGTGCCTTTTAAATCTTTTCATACAAAGCTTTCCCATTTCTCGAGGCAAGCAATCGAAAACGCATTTTGTAATTTTCCTTAGCTGAAATGGTTAAAAAGTACAAGACTTATTTGGATTTTTTAATTGTGGAATTTGAAAGCAAATTTTAAGACGTCAAGAACTTGGAGTCAGTTTTCAATACCCTCAGTTCACCATTTAGGGTAGTGCTGATTCAGCTCCAGCGGACATACTTCATAGTAAATTTTGACCTGAAAGAGAATTAAGAGAACCTCCGAAAGTTTAATGGGTTCCAGAAGCTGTATTTCCACAATATAAAATAACTTAGCTACTAAACGTTCACATTATTTGGGTCTACATACACCTGTGAACAATTTGTTTTTAGTAAACAGGTAAGAACAGGTCAATATGCTGACCGACTGTTATTTGACATTCACAAGTATAACAACAAGTAAGCTAGTGTTGAAATGTTATAATGCAAAAAAATAATAATAACAAAATGTAAAATCTATATTCGCAAAATTCGTTTCAGAAATTGCTAAATCTAGAAATTCCTCAATGGAAAGTGTACAAAAATGAAATGTAAAATGTACAATACAGTATAACATGTGAATTAAAAGACATTATGCAAAGTTAGCAAGCGTATTTATCTAAGTTGTAAGAACACGTTATACATAAAGGTGACAGAAGCGACTGCAACATTAAATCAATATATATATATATAATATGGGAATGGGGGGCCGCATATATATATATATATGTGCGCCCCACCCCCATTCCCAAAATTTCTTTAATGCGGCTCGATAGAAAAAGGTTGCCAACCCCTGCCATAACATGTCAGAGAAGAAAAAAAAGAAAAAGACCTTTGGAAATATCGGAACACATTGTTTGTATCTTTAATGGTTACTTTAAAGAAGTATCTTGTCTTTTCTTAGTTTGATTTTTAAAAAAGAGAAAATTACAAAGAGAGATTGTGTGATAACACAACTCAGAGGTGGACGCTGTCGGGTCCGCCTATTCGTAAGGAGTATTCAAGACGTGATTTTCTTTTGATTGTCAAAAGTAATAATGTTTCAAAGATTTATTTGCCGTTTTAAAAAAAATAATTCTGTCTTACATGTTTCGGATGTTCTTTCAAAATTAAAGGTAATTAACTTCCTTGTCAAAACCTCCCGCTAAACGACGGGGATGGCAACGAGCTGGGTAGGAACCCGGAACCGTTGAGATAATCAGTCCAGCACGCTAAACGCACGACCAGGCATTACTGTTTACTTAATAACAAACTGGTTACAAACTAATAGCCTATTATTGATGAAGAGATATATTACACATTACGGAATGTATATATATATATATATATATATATATATATGAGAATAAGATAAAGCAGTGTTTCTCAACCTTCGGAGAAAAAAACAAACTAGTCATGTTGAGGCCTTTCTCTTGCAAGCTTGGTGGTCTGGGGAAGCGTTGTAAGCTTATTCACTTAGGTTCGGGGCGAAGCCCCGACGCCAAAAGCGTTTTCTTGAATTCTTCACTGCAGAAACACATTCATGGGTTCATAGACATTGGTGCACCGACTTTTTTAGCATTACATTTAAAGAATTTATTCATATGACGTCAAAGGAAAAAAATCCCATTACGTCACAATGGGCTAGTACCAAAAAAATTTCTTTATTAACACAAGATATTTAACGACATTGGTGCACTGAGTTCTAATAGAATTTATTTTAAGAGGATTAAAGCCGCATTTTTTGTGCGTTCTGTCTGTCCGTCATGTTAATAAAAAAAATCTAAAAGCTATTGAAAATTTAATCAACCTTTTATTTTCGTTTCGAAACATTGCAATAGTTTAAGTTTGAACGCAATAGATTTAAGTATATTTAATAGATTGTTCCGGATGTTTGTATAAATAGTAAGAGAAAAAGAGAATTCCAGATAAATGTAATACCGTTAATTAAGTTTTGAGAAGGTTTTGTATAAAAATTAGATGTACCACAACCTTGTAAAAGAGATTTTCATACCATACTTTGGTGTTTAGAAGTTGTTTTCATTAAAAATCGGAACATAATATTAACGATAATTACATTTTGTAACGTTTTCGATAGAAAATTAAATGTACTGTAAGAGAGAAATGAGATTTTACATAAAAATAGAGTTAAAATATTTTTCATAAAAATTTGAAACAACATTCTTTCATAAATGCGAAGATTATTTGTTTTATTAATTAGAAAAGGGATTTCAAACAATTATTTGGCGTTAGTAGATTTTTCATATAAAATTCTGATTTTTTTTTTCGTGACGATTTATTATGTTTCAGCAAGAAAATTAAATATAAGATAAATCTAAAAGGTGATTTTAATAATGGTTTCCAGTAAATTACTTTCTTTTTATAGAAATTCTGAACAACCTATTGTCGATATTTTTGAAATTCGTTTAAAGATGAAAATACGGAACAATTTGATATCGATAATTAAACTATAGTAACGTATTGTCAAAGAATATAAGTGTAATGTTAGTCAATTATGTGATTTTAAACAATCATTTGACATAATTCATTTTTTATAAAACAATACCCGGAACATTTTTACAGTCAGTATAGAGATTTTGATTTAGCATTAATATGCTATTTACATAAAAAACGGAACATCATATTATTGATAATGTGTTTCTGCAACGTTTAAGCATGGAAATTTAATGTAATATAGGTTAGAAGAGCAAACAAACATTCGTTGGCATTGATTAGTTTTGCACAAAAACATCCGGAACAATCAATTATAGATACTTAAAACTATTGAGATGTTACGGAAGGAACATTAAAGGATAAATCAGATTTTCAATAGCTTATAGAACTGTTATTATTTTATTTAAACGTGACAGACAGTTCGACAGACAAAACTCAAAAAAAAAATAAGACTCTTTTATTCTGATGGGGGCACTAAACAAAAAATAAATAAAATTTTGAGGGAACTGATAGCAGTGTGTTTGGTAGATACTTGTCACGCTACTGCACGAATGTCGCTGCATAAAAAGTCCATTTTAAAAAATGTGCGTAATATTTACATACAAAGTGCATTCTTAGCCTTTATAAACAAACATAAATGTTTTATTTTAATTTTAGCAGCTAGAGACAAGAAAAATACACATTTAGCTAATATTTATATTTGTTGTGAACATTACTAATAGGCCTACATTATATAAATATATTTGACTTAGTGATACTGAAAATACACAGGGAATTCTCTTTCTTTGTTAACATATTGTAACATTGCCTCCCTTACATTTAGGTAATTGTTTTAGAATTGGTGTATTTTTATGACAAAATCGCTTCCATAATTAATTTTATAAACTAAACGGTTTGCTTTTGGAAAACCAAAAGTAGCCGTCGCAACTAAACATTTCGAGCGTATCACATGGTGAAATTATATTTTTCATTTTTCTTCTAGTTTTCGAGACCTAAGTGTGACAGAGGGACAGACGGACATTTTGCACAAACCTTATAGCGGCTTTTCCTCTTACGGGGGCTGCTAAAAAAGTATTTTCAAGATTTAGTTCTAATTTAATTAAATGTTGAAATCCACGTTTGTAATACAATTTACTACACAGATGACAAATACGTTAAGCAACTTTATACAGAGGGATACCAAAAGTGAGTATTAATTATCTCCCGGTACTTTGTGCTCATTGTATAGTAGATAATTATGGTGAAACTGCAGTTGATGGTTTCCAGGATGGACGTGAAGTCGTAAATCAGCATAGTCAGCTCGTAGTACGGCCCATCCACTTTCAGCTCACGCACAACGCCTATGGCCGTCATCAGAGCGCAGTTGGGCATCAGACAGATGATAAAGATGACGGATACAGTGGTGAGCATGACCACCAGCTTTCGCTCCTTTTTGGAGATGACATTTTTCTTTTGAATAATGTTCAAAGTTTTCCCCGTAGCAGTCCTT
Source organism: Biomphalaria pfeifferi (assembly GCA_030265305.1). NCBI lineage: Eukaryota > Metazoa > Mollusca > Gastropoda > Planorbidae > Biomphalaria > Biomphalaria pfeifferi. Next base: position 8,021,594 of record JASAOG010000006.1, read on the forward strand.
CTCCACTGAGAGTTGGTCTTTAACTTGATAATGATGACAGACGTAAACACTGTTAGTAGGGTGAACGTGATGTAAGGCGTAGCCATGTCTGCCACGAAATAGGAAATTTTCAGTACGTAGTCCGCGTTATTCTTATAAAAGAGATAGAATATGGTCCTGTTTTTTTGTGGGACGAATGTCAAGGCCAGATAGCTGACGCAGTAAATGGGAAAGAAGTAGGATTGTAAAATTACAAAGAGCGCGAAGCTTGTTACCAAGGCGACATTTCGGGTTATGATTCGCTTAACATGCAGTGGCATGACCACGCAAAGACATCGCTCGAAGGTGGCGAAGACCGTAATGAGGCCGCTGACGCGAATAAAGTAGCAGTGAGGGTAGTAGAATATCATGGCCAGAGTGGAGGAGGAGGCAAAAGGTAGGTCCACCCTCTTCCAAAACGGACTGAACATGACATTGGTGAACATTTGGGTGACCAGCGCCCCGATGTCGCTCAACGCCAGGGCGGCCAGGGTTACATTCACGCTGTCTTTCAGGCCTTGCTTCGCAAAGTTCCAAATGTTTATGCCATTACCCACAATTCCGAAGCAGCCAATCAGCTCTGCGATAATGATGAGGTTAAACGTAGAGAAGAACTCAGATACCCATGGATTGATTACTCCACTAGTGTCAAAGTTTATTCCCCTCGTCTCGTTGAATGAAGACATAATTGACGCTCTGGCAAGTAGGCCTATAACAACAAACAAAATGTTTGATTATTAAAACAGTGGCTCGTGACTAGAGGTTTGTTCCAGCTGGAAAGGAGGGGGAAAGGGAGGAAATTATTCTCTCTCTAGTATTGACAAGAAACATAAAAGGAATAAACAATTGCATTCAAAACTCACAAAACCACCCCATTTCTTTTATTGTCTGTCTGATCTTTAAACAGTCTTTCACTGTAGCCTATATGTTCAGCAAATGGACTCGGCCTACTAAACCAAAGAAGACGAACTGAAATTATATCTTATCTAATAAAATATAGACGTTACTTTAAAAAAGAAGATAATTATGTCCTACGCGTGTCTCTGAGTCAATCTAAGTCCTGCCTGTTAATCAATGACTTAAATTCTGCAAGTCGTTAGTTTTCCTGGCTGATTCAGGCAACCCATTCTATGATTTAATAGAGCTAGGGAAGACGAAATGAAATTATATAGACTATATAAAACTGTCACTATTCTAGCCTGGATGTAGACGAACTAATATCCTTTAAAAATGATAACTTTCATAAATCTGCTAACATGATAAATTACTTTGATGTACAATTTTCTTAGTCTTAATTATAATCCAAAATTTCTAAAATAAAGAAAGTGTGATGATGTGACTCATAGGGAATAATAAGTGATTTTATACAAACATATTTGTGAAAGGGCCGTGCCAGTGAATTATAGGGCCTACATTTTCAAAAAAATAGTTGTAAGAACTTAACAACCGACGGAAAGAGCAAGCACTGACTGTGATATTTGACATGCACACATTATGTCTTAATGATTATTAGTACAGACAAAGCAGTTCGTGACTCAGGATAAATAATTGTACAGCGCCTCCTATGTAATTATCATGTCTGAAGTTTAACAAGGCCTTGATCTTTTATCTAAGTAGAGATCAATAGACTTAAAGGTGACACATCTTTAGGTGTCCTTTGACCCTCTATGACGTACTGTTAAGCGAATGGGGCTCGAAGATTTATTTTTCCTTGACAAAAAACATTTTAGTTTAATTATATTTATACGTCCAACATTGAATAGGTAAAAACATTACATTTTTGTGAATGGTTCAAAAATTACAATACGGTAATATGTTTAAGCAGGACCGAAGTTATGTAGGTGGAGGCCTCAGGCATGGTTTTTGTTGGGGCCCTACATTTTCTCGAAAGCTTTAATAAAAATCCATTTAATTATCAAGATACTTATTCTTCAATACTTACATCGAAAAGCATGCCCTAGTTTAACAGAAACAAATAAAGTACTTGTAAATATATTAAATATTTTTTTAATTTTAAATATACATATTTTAGTCCAAAGAAATATATATTTTTGAGTTTTTTTCCTTGAGCGATTAAACCCCAATATGATCTGTTAACTATTGTAAAAAAAAAACTAAAACTATTGAGGCTCGCTGAGATCTTACTTCAGGGAACAGTACCAGGAAAAAGAAAAAGAGGCAGACAGAGAAAGCGATGTAAAGACAACATAAAAGTACGGACGGGCCTACCATTGGAGGCTCTAACCAAGGCAAGAGACAGAGAGGAATAGAGAAAGATGGTCGAAAAATCTTGTTTGGGTGCCCCAACGGTCAAATAGACTAATAGAAAGGTGAAGGTGAGGCTATGTATATATGCTTGTTATGTGAAGGTACTATGTCTTTTACGCTAATATACACAAATCTTAGTGTTGTACTTTTTTTTTTTACAAAATAATTAGTTACTGGCTAACTGGGCAATGAAATCTCGCGGTTTTTGTTCTGTGTAAGAAAAGGTCACTCGTTTAAGTGTGTGATCTTTAGTCCAGCTTACTAATTGAGATTTATATCACAGTAAGCAAACTCGGTACTCGTGTGTGTGGCCTGTAGTCCATCCACGTGATTGAGATTTACTACCAAGTAAACAAACTCAGTTCCCTCGTTTGACCTCTAGAAAGTGCATACGTCCATCGTATCTGACTAGTGGTCACCTGTCTATCAATGACAGTGGCGTAGCTAGCCATGTGCGAGTGGTGCGGGCCGCACGGGGCATCAAGTGGTGGGGGCATCAAACTAAGGATAAATTTTCACAATAAAATCCACGCATTGTGCATACATGAGCAAAGACAAACTACTGAATTTGAAATGTTAACTAGACATTAATTTGCTTTGCTACTTTTTTTTTTTTTTTAATTAAACGTAAGCTGTTAACCAGGTTGAATCAAGTTTGCTAGATTTGTTTAAATCTCAACGCACTTAACACGCCCACTTTCTTCTTGGGCGTATTTTGTTACTTCATTTTTCAGTATGCTGGTTATATCTAAATTTAGAGCTTATAAATAAATGCCTTAGACTCTAAAATAGCAGAATCAGGCACTTAATGGGCATCGCGAGCAAGTTGAAGAAGAATGACAAAGACAAAATCTAGGTCATTTCTAGGGGGGTGTGAAATTACCATCCAAGTTCAATCTACTTCTGAGAGGACATGTGCTCCGAACCAAGATTAGTTCCAGACCAAATATTACATATCTCCACAAATACTTAACGAACCTATTGTAATATTGGGTGATAATGAGCCAATTATTTTTTTTTTGACAGTTCATCTGACACAAAACTGGATCAATTTTTTTAAATGTTTAGGTTACGTTGTCTTGGATAATGACGGGGTACAAACTCTGTAGTCTTTCATTGACATCATCTTAATTCATTATCTGCTCGAACCATAGTCTGAGTTTGGGTGGAATTTGGGCTGAAGCTGAAATGTATTCAGTAACATTTTTCGGTACACTATGCTAAGTATGTCCAGAAGAATCGAGCCAACAATTGTCGTAGTTGGGCCGAACACTTTTATTCATCAATACAGGACGCCATCTTAGGCAGGAAGGACATGTTCACAACAAAAGACGCATAACTCACAATGACTAAGAACTATAACTTACACATCAAATATTAACACACTGGACCGTTCACACACCTTTTTATCGACTTCAGCCCACCGCAAGGACGTCCTCAACAAAATAACTGAATCTAACCTTAAGCACTTGGTTAAAAAAGCTGGAGCGCCAGTCGTTAAGATAGTTATGGATTCATTTTAAAAATTATAGAAATTCTAGAGACATTGACTTGAACAGATGAAAACTTTTCAACTAGACCTGAAACAATCCGACTGTTTCAGGTCTAGTAGAAGAGTTGCTATGCAGTCTTCATTTTTTTTCACCTACCTTGGGTTTTTGGCCCCTGTATTAACTGAATAAAGGACGCGTAAGTCTACTTTAAAAACAAGAGATTGTCAATCCGAGACTGCGCACCTAAACGAAAATATTAAAAATATTCTTAAGTACTAGAAGGGAGAACATCGCTGAAGCCAGTGTTACCTCTACAGAATGCATGTGCTCAGATTTGGTGATTAGCGTAGAACCTCAAAGACGTGTTAGCCACAAGATACCAGAAAAAACGTGAAAATTCTGAATTAACACACAAGGAAGAGCTAATGGAAATGTATTCTTCATTGAACGGGATAATTCAAGAAATAATAACAAGATATGATAAATATTATGATGTGATAGGTAAATATGATTTTTGTCGCCACTCCAACTATTGAATGCTCAGATCGAAATCAATCTCGATAATGCTCATAGAGACATTGACAGATAAGAATTCAGAAACATTTGAACTTCTGAAACAAGGATCTGTTTGAGATCTTGAGTTTTAATACACAAGATATCGAGTAGATGATTCAGCTGTAATATTGTCTTTATTTTCATATTTCTGGCAATTGTGGTAAGTGATGTTCTGTGCGAGCAAAGTTATTTCAGACTCAAGCTGATCATTACTTAATAACAATCAACGCTGAAAAATTTGCGACACACTAATTTGGCAATTGTTGTGAAAAAAATAGCTTTAAGTTTTATCAGCGTGAAACCAGCTAGGATTTGTGCAATACCGGTATCTGTGACTGTTGGTGGCCTCGCATGGGATGAACATTTCATTATGTTAGAGAAGAAAAAGCGAAACTTGGCCTCAATGATATTGTTGAAGTAGAATAGGTTTTTAAAAAATTGCATTTTTTTTCGCTGTTTATTCTTATTTTTCTATTTTATTTGGAGCCACCGAATTCACTTTGCCTAGGGCCTCAAATTCTCTAAGGCCGGCACTGACTGACAGTTCCGAAAAATACTTGAAGGTTTGGAAACAAAATATTCCGATGTTCGGTAATACAGTAGTATCCGCTAGCCTAGCATTAGAAGAATATGGGATCTCAATGAAGAAATTGTTTGGTTCCTTGAAAGACATTGACTGTGACCTTGTTACTAATATTTCTAATGAAGAGTGGAAGACATGACTTCATGTTTATCATTGAAATGTGCTGCTTTCGCATGAAATATATGTGAATGTTAAATCTTTTCAAACAAAGCTATTCCATATCTGAGGTTAGCAAGTGAAAACAGGTTTTGTTATTTTCATTAGCTGAAAGGTGAAACTATTTATAGTGAAATGATCGTGGAATTTGAAAGCAAATTTGAAGACGTCAAGAACTTGGAACCAGTTTTCAATACCTACAGCTCACCATTTAATGCAGAAGTTGACTCAGCTCCAGATGACACACCTCCTAGCAAATTATGACCTGAAAGAGAAGTTCCAGTCAGTTCTAACTTCTTTCGCGGGAGATTAATGGGGCCAGAATCTGTATATCCACACTTTAAAAACATCATTTGGAACCTCATTCATCAATTTTTTTTAACATTATCAAGTGTTAGAACAGGTCGATGCTGATTGACTGTATATGACAGCAGCCACAAGAAAAACAACAACTAGTAAGCTAGTTTGACGTTTCTGGAACATTATGCACAAGAGTAAACAGTTATATACTTCATAATAAGTACTACTGTACATTTGTGATGTGGTGAATTGCCATAGTATGTTAGGATGTAAACAGACAATAGCAAAATAAAAAAAAATGTTTCGTAAAATTAGTTCAAGAAATTGCTAACTTTTTTTATAATTCCCAAATTGAGGTGCAGAAATAAAATAAAATCTATATTTATACGCCCCCCACCCGTCCCCAATCTTTGTTAATGCGGCATTTCGGGAGAAAAAGGTTGCCCACCCCTGATATAGACAAAATTTCCTCTTACTTTTCAAATTTACTCAAAATCACATTTGCACTGGCCAGAAATCCAATGAAAGTCAAAGTTAAAGATTTTTAGAAGGCTGAAATAGTTTAACAGTGAAACATTTCTTTTTAATTACTCAAATCTGGATCAGACGTTTGCTGTCATGTACCGATTTGCTGGTTACACCTTCTTCTTCTAAATGCAATAATATATTTTTTTCTCGAAACAGCCTGTTTGTTCTCAAGTTTAAATACAGAAAATTGTCACATGTGTGTGGAATGTGACTAGGAAATACAAACGTAACTAAATACACCTCATAAAGAAATGATTTCATTGATTTGTAATTGGATAATTAAGCCCCCAAATTATAATTTTCTAACATCGTACTTATAAACAGAAATAATTTACTGATGGGGGTCGCGAATAAAGTGAGGAATTGTAAAAAGGGGTCGCCGAGCTAAAAAGGTTGAGAACCGCTGTCTTAGACCCATCAGATTGCCCGCTGTGTTTTACAGCTTAAAAGGGGTGTATCTAATGTTACTGTTGTATCTTGTTTTACAATGCCTCTATTCAAGTCAGAACTTCATGGAACCTGGAATGTGGAAAGTGGGTGGGTGGAACCGCTCTAACGATTTTCTTAGAAATTTAACAGTAATGTGCATTGCTGAGAAAAACATTATTTTTTATCGTTGGTCACAAGAGGAAAACTCTGGTTTGACCGTTATAATTTTTTAAAGTAAAAGAAATTGTGTTCTTGAATGGTGTATTTTGTTTTTAAGAAAATAGCTACAAACAATCTTTATAAATGTAAAACATTTTTTTCTTAATACTTCTATATCATGAATTAGTTGTAATGGACATTAAACATACAGTATACAAAACACTTCAATAAAGAATTGATTGGATTGCCTGAATCAGACAGTAAAACCAATGACATTACAGAGTTGCTATGGGCTTTTGTCTAGATCTCTCCTACAAATAGACAATAGCTATCTTTTCTGGCCACCTAATTCCTAATATCCGGGGTAGGCATCCGTTAAAAAAGGTCATGGATACTTATAGGACTTAAATATCTTTTGAAGGAGCGTCTGCAATTTATAAGATTTGATTTAGCATCGAAAGCTCCTATTGATATTGAAATAGGAAATTTAAGATAAATTATTTTCATATGAATGTGTCACCTCACGCCAGGACGTTTAGTATGTGAATGTCCCTAGCTCAAATCCTGCCCCACTTCCCTCCCCTACCAGCCAGAAGGAGGTTTGGGCTACAAGATGAAACTTGTCAAACAAAAAAGTTAGGCCTCACATTGTTGTCAGATTTTGATTCATGGATCAGCCAGTTATTTGCTGATAGAGGTCAAGACCATTTATGATTTTCTATAACAATAAAGTCACTGACAGTGACTTAACCAGGGGTGTCAATAAGGTCACGTTGACCAAAGTCAGCCTTAATATGAAAGTCGAAAAGAGGAAAAAAAAAAAAAGCAAACAAGGCCGTCCACGTCATACATAGCGTCGCACCTTATTAGAAGTCTGGGATTTCGTGGGCACACGCTGGAAAGTTACAGAGAAAGTCACCTGAGAATGATTTCTGTGGAGAGAGCCTGCAATAATGTACGTCGAATGAAGCGCTAGGAGCAAAAGTCTGTCTGCTTCTCAACATTTCACAACCCCCCAAAAAAAAGTTACGTTCGCCACTGAACTGCTCAGATAAGATGTTTGGGGGGGGGGCATTTATCTTACTAAGTGTTGTCCTAGGCGGAGCCGCGGTGCCAAGCATTTTTTCTGCATTTCTGAGCTAAGAAACATTCCCCTGGCGTCTACAACTCACTATTTTTCTCACTGTAGGAATTTTACAAGTCAAATAAAATAGATTATGAAGGGTTAGGACATATTGATACTGAAACGTGAGAGACATTCGAGGCAGTAAAAGTTGCATTTTGGAAAAGTGCATTTATCACTTGGATGTCACCCCCTGGTGGTTTTCACCCGGTGTGACTCGCACTCCCTAGTGACGCCACTGACTTAACTACATCTACTTTTCCACAGCTTGCACCAAAGATTGCTCACTGTAGCAAGATACGTCAGAAAGTGTCAAAATAACATCAACTTTACCAATGGCAATCAAGGACTGTCATAAGCTTCTGAAAGTCATCAATGATTACACTGTCAAGGGTAGTACCAGCACCGACAAAATAAACCCAATGTTGAAATAAGTAGCGCCAACACATAAACCCTATAAAATTAAAACACAAAACTAACATCTAATCTAAAACTATAAATACGAAAGAATGTGCATTAAAATTATATTAATATTAATGAAATACATCACACTCTAAACAGGGGGTCAAAGAACTCTACCCAGAATAGACCCAAGGCAATATGGCTAAGATTGTCCAGTAGCGTAAAAACAAGAAGTATTCAAGACCAAAACTAACGAGGTGACTCTCAAAGGAGAGTAACCTTTTAGGGATTACGGCACGACATGGCCTAAAGTGTGCAAAACAGCTAAAAAAAATAGTACACAAAATTATAATTGACGTCATAACGCCAGAAGATTGTGGCGCTCTCAATGGACCTCATTTACCAATAGTAAACAAACAACATTTAGCCACGTGATAATATTGATAATTAAAGAAAAAAAACTGCCACGTGACAGCCTGTGTGTAGTACGTAATTTGTATAGAAGAGATAGAGAATCACGTGGCTGAATGTTGTTTGTTTACGATTGGTGAATGAGGTCCATTTGTGTACAATTTAAAATAGGCTACCATTAAACTCTATACCAAAACTAACTGCAACAATCTTTCACTTCTCACACTTAATGGAAAAAGCTTTTCCTCAAATATTAAACTTTTATAAAGTAATTAACTATCACATCAGTCGTCCAGTGAACTTAGATCTTGGTTCCACATTGCTGTTCATGTACCTGGCGATACCTAGTTCTTTCTGAGCCAAAATTTCTAGGCTACAAAACTGGACACGCTATTATCTTATCTTATCTTATCTTATACAATACAGACGTTACTTCAAAAAAGAAGATGATTACGTCCTACGCGTCATGCATTTAGTCATGCATATTAACTAATGACTTAAATTCTGCCAAGTCACTGGTTTTCTTGGCTAGCTCAGGCAACCCATATTGTAGTTGGAAGCTCCAGTAGAACATTACAGGACAATTAACAAGCTGAAATACGTGGTGAGTATTACAGGTCATGATTAATAAAAACTTTAAATTGAGAATTTATATGAGAGTTTGATATAGAATCTAAGCAATGTTTAATTATTAACTATTCTAATTTCCAATATTTAAGAGATATCTAAAACACTTTTATTTACTTTTTTTTTAAAACTTTAGACATTTTTGAAACCAGGCTCGTATCGTACCTCTATGTTTAGAACTGATATCTAAAATATATAACTGAAAGTAAGGCGTATGTATGTATGCATGTCCTGCATAGAAATCAAAACCGTTTGACCAATCTTGATAAAACTTGGCATAAATGTTCCTTGGATCATGGCGGAGACCGTAGTGTATGTTTAATGTTTCTCCTATAACCGGGAGTCCTCAAAAATAAATATAAAAAATAGCTACATTTATATATATTAAAGATTTTTTAAAAACAAATCTGGTAAACCCTATTTCACAGTATTTTATATTTGATATGAACGTATTTACTTAATGGGTAACCCATTTTCGCAATCTACTTTTATTTTCGTGGCAAGAGAAAAAAAAACTTGAAAGGAGCATTAGCTAAGATCATAGATCTAAATCCAATCCACTAGAGTACCCAAACTAAGGAACGTAGGCCGCGGATAATATCCGGCTAGTTGTAATATACAATGAATCTAGACTTACAGTTGATCGTCTCCAGTAGAGATTTAAATGAGCCAATCTATCAAAGTAATATTAAGAACACCTTTTTTTACACCAAATATTTTTTCAACGTTAGACATATTGGAAACCAGGCCTGAATCATCTCTCTATATTTAGTACTCATATTGTAATAGACAATGATTGTAACGCTACAGTTCACAGTTTCCAGCAGAGATGTAAATGAGTAGATTAATAATGATATGTCCCACAGGGGGCCTTCTACTTTGAGTTCCTGCTTAACGCCTATCACAGTCATTAATACACACTGAGGCGTGAGACAGATGATGAAGATGACAGACACCACGGTCAGCATCACCACCGCTTTTTTATCCTTGCTGGACAACTCCACCTTGGACAGTCCCGAAGATTTCACTCCTCCTGAAATGGACCTTCTCCACTTGGCTTTTGCCTTCAGCTTATAGACTATAACGACCGTACAGATGATGAGAACAAAGAATGTTATGTATGGAACGAAAAGGTCGTTCACGATGTTTGTCACTGTCAAAATGTACTCAGCGTTGTCTCTGTAGAATATTGTAAGGACGCTTCGATTAAAAGCTGGGATATAGATCCAATCTGGATAGCTCACATAATATTCAGGAAACAGGTATAACAGCAAAATGATAAAAATCAGTACGTTCACAGCAACAGCAACATCTTTGGTTATTATGGACTTCACCTTCAGAGGAAAGACCACGCAAAGACATCTTTCAAAGGCAGCAAACGCTGTTATGAACCCGCTGACTCGGATGAAGTAGCCGTGGGGATAGAAAAAGAGCATGGCGAATATCGAAGAAGAGTAGAAAGGGAGTTCTACATTTTTCCAGAATGGGCTAAAGAGAAGGTTGATCAGCGATTGGCAGAAGAGAGCGCCAAAGTCGCTGACTGCCAGAGCGGTGAGCGTGACGTTTACGCTGTCCTGGAGGCCTTGTTTCTTGAAGTTCAAAATGTTGATGATGTTGGCCACGATGCCGCCGTAGCCGATCATCTCGGCCAAGACGACGAGGTTCAAGGTCATGAAGAACTCCAGCAGAGTTGGGTTGATATGCGCCATGGCAACAGGATACTCTTCATTACTGCTATTGGACATCTTCAAGTTAGATCAGATAAAAAAAACAACAACAGAAGAACGTTCTGGAACGTCTTCTGAAGAAAAAGAACCTTTCGTTCCCTGGCACGTATTAATTTCTTCTATTTGTAATAAGAATTCTAGAAATATAATTAGTTCTTTAGTTGAGTCTTATGTTTTTTTGTTTAATCATCGGGGGTTCTCACGACAAACTAAACAATGTCAAAGCTAAACTGAACTTCAATATTGCCAGAAGTGAACTTCAATGTTCCCAGAACTGAACTTTAATGTTGCCAGAAGAATCTTTAATGTTGCCAGAAGTGAACTTCAATTTTGCCAGAACTGAACTTTAATGTTGCCAGTATTGAATTTCTATGTTGCCAGAACTGAACTTTAATGTTGCTAGAAGTGAACTTCAATTTTGCCAGAAGTGAACTTCAATTTTGCCAGGACTGAACTTCAATTTTGCCAGAACTGAACTTTAATGTTGCCAGAAGTGAACTTTAATGTGCCAGAAGTGAACTTTAATGTTGCCAGAAGTGAACTTCAATTTTGCCAGAACTGAACTTTAATGTTGCCAGAACTGAACTTTAATTTTGCCAGAAGTGAACTTCAATTTTGCCAGAACTGAACTTTAATGTTGCCAGAACTGAACTTTAATGTTGCCAGAACTGAACTTTAATGTTGCCAGAAGTGAACTTTAATGTTGCCAGAAGTGAACTTTAATGTTGCCAGAAGTGAACTTTAATGTTGCCAGAAATGAACTTCAATGTTGCCAGGACTGAACTTCAATAATGTTGCCAGAACTGAACTTCAATGTTGCCAGTATTGAATTTCAATGTTGCCACATTGCTAAATCGTGCACATAAATGATCCTATAACTTTAGAAAAAAAAAACCAGTTTGTCAACACTTTATTTCTTCTGTACACCGGATACACCAAAACCTGAGCGGTTATACTTTTCCGCCAAAGTTGAACTCTAACAGTAACAGCAGCCTTTTTTTAAAAATTCAATTAAAAGAGATAACACTCGGGAGAGTTTTTTGTATACTATACTAAAGGTATACCATGTTTTTTTTGGGTTCCTTCAATCGTAGAATGACTACGGCTCATTTCAATAAATGGTTTGAGACCCTTGGTATTCACTTAACAAAAAATTACTGCATAAACATAGAAATAATACGACTACATTCTTTTAATGAATTCATCATTCGCTATAAGAAATACTTCTCTTATTTATTGAACCCTTTTTATGTTCACTGCTCAAAATAAAATTGGTTCAATATATAAAAATCTTTGACCTACTAAAATTCGTGCTTTTGCGTGATTAGTATAATTAGTATGTAGACGAATTTTACAGTTTAGCGGACTTTGCTGGAATGTAAATTACATACTGAAAACGTCTGGCAGTGCCCATGCAATATTGGACTAATCAACTTGTATAATGCTCCTGTTCAATAAGTGTCGCTTATCTGACATCTGCGATTACTGTTGTTTGAACTCGTGTACATTATAGAGCGCATACTAAACAAAAGTGGATTTTCATTTACACTGCTAGTAATTATTTCTATGCTGATAATTGCAAAAGCTGGTGTTACAATGATGAGAACGAGTAATCTCTTTCGCCCTCTAAGCAATTAACAGACAAAATCCTTTGTTGTGCAGACGTAGCTACTTGTATATTTAATCTTATTACAATGCCGTTAAAATACATTACAAATTTTCCCCCCTATAATTTAGACCCATTCTTAAAAATATGTTTTGTTAGAAATTAATACTATTAGGATTGATTTGACGCAGTGTATTTCATGTGTTTGTAGGATATTCATAGGAAGCTCTTATAAACAGTTGCAGTTTTTTTCTTTATATTCTTTCGTTATTTTTGGAAATTTTAACTTGAGATTTAGCTATAACTGAATAACTGAAAAAGCTACATTTACATATTAGCCTGAATCACTGCAAAGAGCTGTGACACGGTCGAAGGTCTGCGACTTATGCCCTCATTAGAATTCATTACTATCTCAAATTTAAAAAAAAAAACTTTTATCTCTCCACAGCGATCATATCACTTCTTAGATTTTTGTTAGTTTCGTAAACATTGTTTAAAAGGCAGTGCATGATAAATGCAAACAGGAAGATTACAAGTTATTACAATACCTCTATTCAAGCCAGAAATTCGTGGAACCTGGAACCAGCCAGGAAACAGTCTGGACGCTGATCTCAAAAATAAAAAATCATTCTAACGATTTTCCTACAAATTTAACGGCTGGTGTATATCGCTGAGAAAAGAATTACTAGCTCATTGGCCACATGGGGAGAATTCTAGTTTCACCATTATAATTTTTCAGAGTAAAAATAAATAAATGTAAATTTGGCTTCAGTACTAGACTTTGAATAACTTAGATCTAGAGCCATCATTTGGTTTTGAAAAGACTATCGCGTTCTTGAAAAGATTATCGCGTTTGTGAATTTCCGAATGTAAGGTATTATTGATTCAAAAGCTTAATAAATTAATGCTCAGGATTTTGGTGTTTTTTTTTAAAGACAACAATCTTTTAAAAAAGCTGATAACCTTTTGCTCTAAATAACTAATATAAAAACGCATACTTGTGTGGTGCCCTAACGGACCAACAGACTAATGGATAGGCGAAGATGAAGGAACTAATGAATGACAGATTTTCAAAAATGGGACATTTGCCCCGCCCCTATCCTCACCTCATTCCAGAAGTAGTTTACAACTGACTCGATACATTTCATTTCTCAAGTAATAAGTGAAATAATTAAAATTATATTTACAGCCATATACCTTCAATAGTATTATAATGATAGTTAAGGCCACAGCAACTTACGATCAACTGGGAGGAACTGACTAAACTCAGGGCCGGATTTTCATACAGGCAACATATCCTATAACTTATGGCCACCAAGAAATATTTAGCACTGACATAAAATATCAGGACTTTTAAGTTAAGCGCTTGGCTTCCGAACCTGGTGTCTTGGATTTATTACCACGATTATTACCATGATTTTTTAAGACTTCATTAAAACGTGGATGCTGTTTAAAAGCCTACGAGACTTTAAAAGGATTCGATAAAAAAAAACTTGAGAAGTCGAAGAATACTCTTATTGCATATAGGGACTATTTTCTAATGCGTAGAGTTTTGTGTGGGAAAAAAACACGTGATATGGTAATGAACTTCCTCTGCCTATAAACAATGTGTTTGGGAGGGGTAGCATTATAAAGCTGACTGTGCAATTAGATTATACAGATACTAAAATTCGATTGTTTGAGGGCTGGGTCAAATAAAAGATGTAGGAGGGAAAAGTGATATAGAGCTCAACAAGCCAGAAAAGAGGATTTGTTGAAAAGCATTCAGTTTTATTTAAAGTGCAAAAAACAAAATAAAACAACACACACACGCACACACAAACAACTTTTTCGGGGAGTACGACTTAAATTGTGAGTATATGTAGGATGTAATTCTGTAAAAAAGGGCCCTGCGATTGTGAAGGTGTCTGATTTTTAAGTGGGTCTAACAACATTTTATCTATGCATGTAAAATTGTAGAACGGGTAAACACTGATGACGAGTTGGAATGTGTAATTCAGACAAGAAAAATATAAAAAATACTTTTTAAAATAAGATTGTACTAAGTATTATTATATTAATTTGTTGAAATCAGTCATGTAATTTAATTTGTAGTAGATTAGAAATATTTTTTACCAATAGTTTTCGTATAACGCGATTTCATACTTTTAGCTTTCTCACTGCGCTACAATCTTATCATTTGTCTGTATCAGTTAGGAAACAAAAGGGCCGGAGAGAAATAAGTGTGTATTTGTGTAAATTTTTTTAAAAAGTTAAAAAGTTGTTCGACTTTGGTACCTAACATAAAGCAGCTGTTACACTATGTTTATTTTTAGATTGTATTCCTGCGGCACAAGGCCATTTAGAATAAAAAATTATTCATGCTTTCATAGGTTGAATGTTTGCGGTAAATTAATTCCAGACCATAGAAACTCAACACGCTCGAAAGGAGATTGTTTGTTTCCAAATGCAAACAGACGTAGATTGTAAAATCTATTTAAAGGACCGAGATATTCAGTTGGATAAACTTGTTCAATTAGATAATTAAATAGTATTGTACAGTGTATATTATTAAAATGATTCCTGGATCCAGCTTTGTATTCATTATTGAAGGATATCAGTGTTTGAATGTATAGTTCACATTTGTATCTCCGGCATCACGATATTGTTTGAGTGCTCAATAATTGTTTTTAAAAGGAAATAGTTATACAAAACTATAACATCTGAAACGCATTGTTTGATCAACGCAATCTCAACTTAACCACAGGACTCAGTGGCGTCACTAGCGACCCCCACACACACACACACAGAAAAATTTCGTGTTTTTTGTTAGTTTGTTGAGCCATAATACACCTTAGAATTAGCTACATTAGTTGATTGTTAAACAACTATACAATGTCAATTAAATTTTAAAATTCAGTTGTTACAATGTATCTATAGTTCAATTTTGCAACAATGCAACCTTAAGTAAATTACATTGCTTTTTTTTTCTGGAATTTAAAGTTGAAAACGTATCAATCACATTACTAATAATAAATTTCTTGAACGATTTCATTTTTTGTTTAAATTACCCGTTATAAAAGTGTCGTCTGGTCCTTTTTCGAACGTGTTATGTTTATGGTAAAGAAAAAGTTCGCATACCACGTTGTCAATAGTTTAAAGGTAGGCCCACTCTTATGTATCTTTGACCTTCTAGTACATCTTCCCCGCAAAATGAATAAAGCAAAGATAGGTAAAATAAAAGACATCTGGCATTAGATTTTAAGCTGCACCTCTAAATGTAATAATTTTAGAACGAAAAAAAAAATATTTCCATTGCAACAAAATTTTAGGCAAGAAGCATTTTCTGAAAAAGAATGACCACATAGATTAAGTGGATGTTATATAAATCTTTTGGAGGAGATAGATTAAGTGAATGTTAAACACATCTATTGGAGGAGCGGTGGTTGAGAGGTAAAGCGCTTGGCTTCCGAACTCTGGCTGGCAGGCTCGAATCCTGGTATTTTTATTTATTTATGGGTGCCTGAAATCATTTGGGGAAAAGTAAAGGCGTTTGATCGTTGTGCTGGCCAGATGAAACCCTTGTGAACCTTAGGCCACAGAAACACATTACCTTTACATCATCTGCACTATAGACCACACGGTCTGAATGGGGAACATTTATACACATGTATTAAATAGCTTTTCTGTTGTTTCCTAAAATTTTCATTCTGAGTATATCTATATCATTGCACTAATTCATTGTAACATTACCTTCTTTTTGGTTAGAGTTTCTTTTACATTTCCACTTCTAAAATTACATCATTATCTTCTGAAATCTAAATTGTTGCATATTTAATTTCCTTTTCTACAAAATTTGCATATGCCTGGAGAATGCTGTCACTTGTTAAACAGTGACTACTTCGGTTGGCATCCTGATATTACGATGCTAGCTACTATTTAAATAGATTCGATAGAGACCTTGTTAAAAATCAAAGCAGCGTTTATATACATGCTAATATACATATAAAAGTAAGGTTTCACATCTACTTGTAATATAAAGTATGATGTAACGTTTTGGACTAATTGTAGAATTTCATTTAAAATTTAAAATGTTTAGCCGAAATATTTCATATATATATATATATATATATATATATATATATATATATATATATATATATATATATATATATATATATATATATATATTTATCAATTGTGAATAACATGTTCCAATATTTAGGCAATGACACTTACTTTTTTGTAAATTGTCTGTTATTCCTAAAGTGCATTTTTTCCCTTGGGTGTCACCCCCTAACGGGTGTCACCGGATGCGGACGGCACCCACCACCCCCTAGTGACGCCACTGCCAAGACTTCATTGCTATTTGTCATTCTAAATATATCATCATACACAGTCTCAAACAAATATATCGTAACAGACTTCAATTAGAACTGAATTATTATTTTTATTTTCATATTTAAATTTTTTTAAAAAGAAACGTATCTCTTTATAAAATTAAAGGGAGCCTACTACCTAAAGGTTTTTCAATTTGTTTGAACTTTTTTTGCAGAAATATTTCGCCCCCAGACAATTTGGTACGTGTGTGTAACTCTGCTTTCTCCCACATGCAAAATACTTCGAAATACGTAGACAACATGCATACAAAAAAAAAGCAGAAAGAAGCCACCCAACCCATCTTTTCTTGAGTTGCCTCGGACTTAAGTCCCCCCCGTTAGTCTCCCTTTGGTTGCGGACCTATGCTACCTCTCGCACAGTTTGATCAATGTCGCAGCATGTGGGAAGTGGAGACCAATTGCTCGTTGCCACGTCCTACAGACTTGTGACGATTGCACGTTTGACCCTCTAGTATGCAGAAAGTCTTTTCAAGTACTACAATTTGCAGATATGCATTTAGGAGAAGATTAGCAAAAATTATTTTACAAATGTGTATTTGTGTTTTAAAATATGGTTAGTTGATTGGGGTGTATGTTTGATTTTTGAAAATTTAAACTGGAATTAGTATAAGGGAATACCCATGCTGTTATTTTTGTAATCGTATTCATGTATACTTTATTTATAAATATCTTTCTAGATGAAAGCGTTTAAGGAGCTTTACATGCCTTCTATAGAGTACCCAGAACACAGAGCCATTCAAAAGTATGGTGGGAACCACTGCTTTATAAACATTGATTTTTTAATATTTTTTTTATAAATAGATCTACTCCCCCGTAATCTCAATTGGAAAGTACACTGGCAAGACTATCTTACAAATAACCATTTTCTGCTTGTGGCTTATGTGGACAGTATAAAAGCATAAGTTACCATGCGCTGGGTCGCACACCTATCCCGCTTGGGGGAAGACCGCATGGCGCGCTATAAAGCCCAACTCAATCGCCACTTGGCCATAACTGACAAGTAGCAGGTAGAACATAGCCTCTGAAAGAGACAGTTGGAGAACTCTCGCAAAGGCCACACATTTGTAGCCCAAAGAAAAGCACCTTTAGAGGACCTGCGCAGTAGACGTTAAGGACTTAAATAACCACCGACGACAACGGCTTTTTCTGCATCATATGTGGAAAATATGGAGGTCGCAACTTGATTTGCGTAATCATATGAAACAGTGCACTCATCCTTAATCATCTGAGTCGAAGAAATTTGGCTTTCCGTCCAAATAACAACATAGAATCAATCAAGTATATCGATATTAAATTCAGAAGACGAAGAATTGTCAGATGTATCTATTTTTACAAAGATTATATCAAGTCACTATGTCTTGTAAAAATGTTTGTACACGTTTTTTCTCCCACACCCAATCTTCGCACAACATAAGAATCAATTTAAAAATAACCAATTAGTTTATAAACTATTGGTAATTAAATATTTTTGTATGGTATCTCGAACAAGGGAAAGAAATTGTAATCGACTGAAGTGGTGTTATAATCTAAATTAGTCTCCTTTATAAGTCGCCATACTTGTATATCATTTGTAGGCTATATCAAATATATATTAATGAACATATAATATTAAACCTCAAATATAACATTGCAACATTGGACATGTTCGTTTAATCAGATCAGCCGGTTATTTAGAATGAAATGATGATGACATTTCTGTATGATAGGATTAACACGATTGGATTGTGTTTGGATGTATATTTTCTTGTTCTATATTATAAGGCTTGTAATATTTTGACAAAAGATGAACTATATAAAAAGAGAAAAAAAAAAGTCCTTCTGTGCCTTCTTAAGTTTTTTTTTTTTTTTTTTGCAACAAATGTGATAATCACATAAATTTAAAGATATATAAAACAAAATTTAAAAAAATAAATTTCAGAAACGTATACAATTCACCTTTTTTAAAACAAGATTTTGTCTTATAAGTAAAATAAACCAGTACAATCTAATGTAACAATCGATCCACAGTCCAAAAGTGACCGGATGGCCCAAAAGAGAGAGGCAAAGAAAAGAGACCTAAAGCCCAAGGATTCTTTTGATGATAAAGCTAATAATGAATAGCGCAAATTCTGAGGTTTAAAAATAAGTAAACGCGGCAGGGGCCTAAGACTTCAAATGATACATGGTTGAATATTCCAAATTTTTGCATTTACTTCTCGACATCACTGAGACACTAAATTTGTAGTGCTCACAGCTGCATAGTTAACAGTGAACACTTTCAATAGAATGCACATTTTATTTGTTCATTTTGCTTTTAGTAAATTCATTTCGTTTGATAGAAAGAGAAATTCTAAATGAAACAATTTAAAGGATTTATTCATTTAGTTTAAATCTCAGTGATGCTTTAAATAAAAACCACTTGCATGAGATGGAAAAAATATTGTTAATTCTAATCAGCTCCACTACAGTTAAACAACCTATGTTAAAGTTTTAAGCCCTTTAAACATATTATTGATCGTCTCCCTGTATTTGGAGCTCATTTTGTAGTAAACCAAAATATTCACGCTTGAGCAGATCGTCTCGGCCAAATACGAGATACAGTAGATGACCAGCGCCACGTCAAAGTACGCTCCCTTGGCGTTCAGTTCTTGCACGATGGAGACAGCTGTCAAAATGGCAGACTGGGGAATGAGACAGATGATGAAAATCAGCGACACCGTGGCCAGCATCACCACCAGACGCTTCTCCTTGGAGGGCAGGCCGCTCTTGGAGCTGGAGTTGGTCACGGACTTCCTCCAGGAGACCGTACTCTTCAACCTTGCGGTCATGACAGACGTCGACACGATCAGGATGAAGAATGTAAAGTACGGCTCGAACAGATCGGTAACGAAGTAGGAGACCCCGAAGGCGGCTTCCCAGCCTTCTCTGTAGGAGACTCCCAGGATTGACGTGTTCAGAAAAGGCACAAAGGTCCACGAGAAGTACACGTAATAATACGGGGTCAGCATGTTCAGGGAGATAATCAAAAAGATAATAACGTTGACGATGACTGCAACTTTGCTGGTGATGATTCCTTTCACCTTCAAAGGCATCACCACGCAGAGGCACCTCTCGACGGCGGCGAAAGAGGTGATAAAGCCGCTGACTCTGATGAAGTAGTTATGAGGGTAGAAAGAGACCATACCGAGGAGCTCCACAGGTGAAAACGAGAGTGTCGCGCTGAAAACGAACGGGTTGGTGAGCAGCGTGGTCAACTGCAGAGTGACCAGCGCCCCGATGTCGCTGATGGCTAGCGCGGTGAGAGTCACGTTGACGCTGTCCTGAAAGCCTTGCTTGGTAAACACTACAATATTGATAACGTTCGCAAAGATTCCAAAAAGTCCGATGAGCTCACTGCAGATAAGTAGATTAAATATCATGAAGAATTCTAAAAGATGGGGATTTATCAGAGCTCGAGTAGGCTCGGAAATAATTTCAGACGAATTCAACATTCTTGAAAATGATTTGTTTATATCGTTTTCTTTTAGTCATCAAACCTTAAATTTCTTAGTCAACAAAAATCTCTTATGCCAAGTTGCACTAATGCTGCGCATGCTCGGAATTTAGAATTCCACGAGTGTAAAAAGGTTTTTTCTATTTGAAATATTCTTGAACTTATGGTTTTATCTATCTCCATGGGCAGGAAAAAAGTTGCACGTGTAAACATCCCACTTATAAGGAATGTATGTGCTTCGTGGCTCCTAGTGTTATCACTAAATTTTGTCTTAATTCTAAATAATTAAACGCCTGAAAAATAAAACAGGAAATATGTCTTTGAATAAATCTAATAAATTTTCACGGAAAAAAAATATTCAGAAAAACAGAAAGTTTTTTTTTTATTTGAAACAGTGATAAATTCAAAACAATCGCAGAATGTTGTTTAAAAATTGCATCTATGAAAACTGAAGTCAGTTTAAAAAAAAATACTTTTTTTTAGAGAGGAGTAATCGACACCCTCGGGATAAAAACAAATGAAGACTAAAAAAATATTTATAAATATTTTTCAGATAAAGTTTACACACCGTGGTATCAAGATTTTAATGTCGTTACTGGATGGGTTTTTTTTTTTTTTGTAATTCAAATTTATTACCTCAAAGGTATTAAAAAAACAAAAACATAGAAACTAAAATTCCTATCGGGGGATCTTAGAGTTAGTACTAAACTTTGTACTATGAAAATATGAACTATTCTTTATTTAACTTCTTCCACAACATATTTACTATATGGGCCTTACAGGTTATGATTGAACTAATGTATGCTCTACTACTAATATTTATGCATAATTTGATTAGAATGTTCAACAGGTTTCTCTGTCCTCTCCGCTTCAGCCAATCAACTAGTTTAACTATACTGCGTGGATCTAAAAGGCATCTCTGTATACCTTTAGTTTTATAGTTTTAATCAAGTGTTCATTGAAAGTGTAGACCCAATCATAAATACCATCTCTTTGTATGTCTGTATTTCAAGCTTGGTTATAAAGTCTTTCAGGATTTCATTGATTGTTTCTTTTTTTTTTTTGGCTTGTCATTTCAAAGATCAATGAACTTACTTGGTAGAAATTTTTTAAAAATTCAATAGGTTCACACACAACTTATAATTAGATAATTCAGTTGGTAATGCTTCTCTGCACTAAACCAATTTACTGTTTTAAGGGTTAATAGTCGATACGAAATAATTAAGACATGTAAGTACTTATTATCCTCAGATCAAACATATTTTCACGACTTTTGGTGTAATTATGAACAAGAGAGAAAATCGATGATATGAGTAGCGGTGATGCCTTGGATTGTACTGAATCTCTTTTTTTTTCTTAACACTGTAATTGTAATTTGAATATAATTAATAATCACATGTCGCCGTAATCTTAAATAATTTTAAACCTTTTAAATGGTAAAAATCCGATACTAAGCTGTTAATATTTTTTTTTGAGTTATTAATTTAAAATGCATAAGAAACATGATAGTGTTAATGATAGTCTAAAGTATATAATTATAAAATTAATAGACATCATAGTGTGATTTGTTAAACAAAATGAATTACACTAAATAAAATCAAGCAATTTTGAAGAGTTTTGTTTCCTGTATTTGTAATGACCTTCTCTTGTCTATCATGTGGTCTGGCAACACTATTGCAGACTCCTTGGCCCACCTGGGAGGGCAAATTTCACCTACTGAACAGACTGTTAGTTTTCATCATGCCCTGGCTATAATTTAAAAAAACAAATGGAAAAGTGGTTTGAGTGCTAGGACAAGTCCCAGAAAGACCGTGGAGTCTGGGAACGCATGAGGCGCCCTAACCGCACCTCCTCGTGGTGAAGGCTGTCCAGGCCTGAGCAAGCTATTATAGCACAGTGCAGGACAGGCCACTGTCCTGTTGGCTCATATTTCTCACGGCTATGACCAAATTTCGATTCTCGGTGCCCCCGCTGCGGGGAAGAAGAGGAAACCATGCCTCATATTCTGTTTGACTGCCCCAGACTTGCTTCGTCTCGACAGGTCTGGGAAACCAAAAATTCTCGACCGGTATGGTGACGCGTACGCATTACGCAAGACAGCAGGGTTTCTGTCCAGGGCCTTTGCAAGAGAGGATTTAAGCCTCTCAAGCCCTCACTCAAATGGAGTTTGATGATGATGATGATGATCAGGTGGTCACTACTGTGGTGGCGTGGCGTCACAAGACTATTTCTACAAGGGCATTTTTTAATAATTCCTCCGCCCTATTGGCTTCAAAATTCTTCATAGGTTCCAAGAGTAAGACCAATGCATGGAAACCGGACACAGAAAGACAATGTCAAAAACGGCTCAAACAATTTTCTTAGAAATTAAAACAGATTGTGTATATCTTTAATAGATCATCATCATCATCATCAAACTCCATTTGAGTGAGGTCTTGCGAGGCTCAATTCCTCTCTTGCAAAAGCCCTTGACAGAAACCCTTCTGTCTTGCGTAGTGCATAAATGTACTCAATCTAAACTACCGCATCTCTACAAACAAAGAGAAGGGTCTTAGCAATGGAATAGACATGCTACAGAAAGTTCCTAGCTGTCGTTTACAAAGACTGCATCACCATCAAAGAGAATAGAAACAGGGTCTCGTTTTTAAATATTGGTAATTAATTGTTTTGTTGGATAACGAAGAGGGGAAATAACTTCTCCATTATTGAGAGATATAGGTTGTAAATGTGGACTTGTTCCGCTTAGATAAGCTTTGTGTTTTTATTTTATTAATTTTTTTTTTTTTTAAATTACTTTTTGCTTTCATTATTTCTGTGCGCGGTGGCTGAGCGGTAAAGCGCTTGGCTTCCGAACCGGGGACCGGGGTGCGAATCTTGGTGAAGACTGGAATTTTTAATTTCAGGATCTTCGGGCGCCTCTGAGTCCACCCAGCTCTAATGGGTACGTGACATTAGTCAGGGAAAAGTAAAAGCGGTTGGTCGTTGTGCTGGCCACATGACACCCTTGTTAACCGTTGGCCTAAAAATCAAATGACCTTTAACATCAAGGTCTGAAAGGGGAACTTTACTTTTTTTTTCTTTACTATTTCTGTGCTAGTTCAATGATGAACATCTTCTACATATTACAACGAGGTGCGAGACTTCCAAACAATGTAGAAAACTGTACTGATATCGGCCTGGGTATTTAGGTTTTAGACCTGTCCACTGAACTGATATCGGCCTGGGTATTTAGAGCTGTCCACTGTACTGATATCGGCCTGGGTATTTAGAGCTGTCCACTGTACTGATATCGGCCTGGGTATTAAGGTTTTAGAGCTGTCCACTGTTCTGTTTCCCTGAAATTCTGCTGTTGGGCTAGTCTTGCCACTGAGCTACTTCTTTCAATTAAGTGATTTTACATTTCTAATTAACTATTTTTTAAAAATGTTAAATAAAAAGAAATTTTTTTAGGTTTTAACTATTTTATAGAATGTAGGCATTTCGTTTCATGTAATTAAAAAAAAACAACACTCTTCCAACCTTTATAGCTTCATTCAGAAGAGATGTTTCCGGATGAAATGGCGACAATCGCTCTCGGCCACACTTTCTAAAGATTCGAAACTAAATGTCGTTTGTCAGTTTTTATACGTTAGATAAAGGAAATGGCGTCACGTGATCTTTGAAATACGTCATGGAAATTTCATTCTTTACTTTGATCTCGTCTCAGTTTCCTAAAAAAAAAACCAACCCACATGTTTTTTGTAGTTTTAAACGGCATGCATTTTTTGAAATATCAGTCAACTAACTACTAAATTTCACATATAATAAACAAAACAATATGAAGTAAACAGGCGTCAAACATGTAATTGTAGCCCAATTTCTCTATGCTTAGCAATGCCAATGTTTTTAATGCGATTTCGTCAGTAAATAGTAACTTTTAAAAATAGTTTTGTTTGTATGTTTTGAGACCGGTTTGATGCTCCCCCACTCTACGACACAAAGGAGGGGGGAGCAGCTGCTATAAAGACATTTTGAGGTTCAATATGTTGTTTAAATTTTGTTTTCTGCATACTTTACATCTCTCCCTATTTCAGCTTCTATATCGATGTCGTTGTCTATTGCTTTATTTCTATTTCATCCTAATTCTTATCTTCATATCTCCACATCTCTTTCTCAATAGCTTCCTAGCTCTTCCTCTCTAGCTCTTCTCTCTCTTTCTCTCTTTTTTTCTCTCTTTATTCCTCTCTGTTACGTATCTAGGCGATGTTTTTTTCTTTCTTTGACCTGTTGCGGTCAAGAGACGGGTAGGTTGTCTGCCCCTTGTGTAATAAGTTTTTTTTTTTTTTTTTTTCGTCAAGCCACACAGACAGTGACCGGTCCTTGACCTATGTGTGTACCTCTGGTTGAAAGGAGGGTGGTTTTTTTTTTCTTTGCTTCTGTCTCTTTGAAGAGCGTTCTAGATCTGGGTGTTGATGACTTTCTGTTCTAGAAATTACCAGATATCGACGCGCGGTAGATTATATAAAGACCGCTCGCGTAACGTTGACAGACAGACATACGGAGACAGCCGTGGGACAGAATAGCGGAGACATTGCGTGACCCGTGCGTGGTATACCACTTGATCGTGTAAGTTAAGATTTTTCTTTTTTTCAAGGCCTTGCTTGTATTTGTAATTATATTTTCAAACTCTTGTATTGTAATATTTTTACATGCCATTTTTGTAAAAGGGTTTTGGTCAACCCTTCCATTTTGTATTGAGTTATATTTTGATTAAACATTAAGTTGATATTTTACCTTCCGATTTCTTGTGTCATTTTTTTTTGTTATTCATTGTAAGTCTCTGATTAAATTCAGACTTAAGATAAGTGACACAACTACCTTTTTCTATTGTCACGTTCCCCTAGACAAGCCATTTAAAAGTAGAATTCAATTCGTAATACGTGACAAAAGAAGTTTGAGGGCTTTCGTCCCGGATATTTTTCTGAACCTATTTTCGTCTTACTTGAGTAATTTTGTAAAGGCGAAGTTGACTTTAACAAAATTTTTTTTTTTGTTCAAAGAGTCGGAAGTAAAGTATCAATAGTATTGACCAAACTCTTAAGGTTTTTTGTTGTACTGATTTTGTACTGTATATTTACATTGTATACATTTTTTTTTGCTTGTAATAGTTGCTAGTTAGTCATGGATATTCAGGTTTTTCTTGCAAATCCCTCTGTGAAAGAACTTGATGCTTTTACTAGGAAGGAACTGGTCCTTATTTCAAAACATTTAGGGTTAAAAATAAAATCAAATGCCCTTAAACAAGAAATAAGAGATAACATTGTAATCCATTATGTAGACGAGGAAGTATTTTCTGAAGACCTTTTAGAAACCCTTAGACCCGATGAGGGTAAATCAGATTTAGAACTTCAGATAAAATTAAAACAAATGGAAATAGAAGCCCAGAAGGAAATGGCTAGAGAGCAGAGAGAAATTAAACAAAAAGAATTAGAGCTTGCAGCGGCTCAGAAAGAAATTGAAATGAAATTACAAATAGAGTTAAAAAAATTAGAGTTAGCTGCTAATGTAAGACCAGATTCTTCCCCTGCCAGTCATACTGCTGAAGCAACAAAATTTTTGAAAATAATTCCACGCTTTAATGAAGCCACAATTGACAATTATTTTCCACAATTTGAACTTGCTGTGAAAAATTTTAATGTACCTGAAACTTTGTGGCCCACTTTGCTGCAAACAGTTTTGACTGGTAGAGCTGCAGAGGTATTTTGTTCTTTGACCATAGAACAACAAAAAGATTATAATGTTGTTAAGGCCTTAATTCTTAAGGCATATGAACTTGTTCCGGAAGCTTACCGAAAGCAGTTCAGGGATTGTCGCAAATCGGATGGCCAAACCCATGTAGAATTCCTGCGGGAAAAGGAGCGACGCTTTGAGAAATGGCTCACTTCCAGGGAAATCGGCACCGACTTTGCAAAATTCAAGAACCTAATGCTGATGGAAGAGTTCAAGAGTTGTGTGCGGCTGGACGTCCGTACGCATATAGCTGATCGTGGCGAGGAAGATGTGCACAAGGCTGCAGTGTTGGCAGACGATTATATAATATCACATCAATTTGCCAAGTATACGACGGATGTCAAGCCAAAACAAGTCAAACAGCCTGAGTCCATTGCTAGCAACTCCATCAAGAACAGCAGTACAAAGGACAGAAAACCAACTACAAGTAAAGCTACTTGTTCCTATTGCAAACGAGAAGGCCATAAAATTGACGATTGCTGGAAACTGAAGAAGAGAAACGAAAAAGCTCCTTCAAAAGTCAGCGCTTGCACAGTACAGTGGTCGTCGAGGTTTACTCCCTCATCCTCAAGTCATATCAAGAATACCTCGACACCACCTGTTTCAAATGTATTGACTGTACAAGACTCTCCGAAAATGTCTCCACGGTGTTCAAATGACTCAACAGTGAGTTCTTCAAATTCATCTTTACGATGTTCCAATGACTCAAACAAGAGTTTTTCAAATACATCAAGCCGATGTTCCAATGACTCTATCCAGAGTTCCCATAATACATCACCCCGATGTTCCAATGACTCTATCCAGAGTTCCCATAATACATCATTCCGATGTTCCCATGACTCCATCAAGAGTTCCCATAAGACATCACCCCGATGTTCCAATGACTCCATCAAGAGTTCTCCAAATACATCCAAAAGATGTTCTACTGACTCAAGAAAGAGTTTCTCCACTGCGTCTCCTAGAGATGTCAATGACTCCAGCGAGAGTTCGACCCAAGTCCAGTCTGCATCAACCAAAATTGATGTTTTATTAGAGGATTTTAAGCCTTTCATTTCGGAAGGATTTGTATCACTACCCGGTGATTCTACAAGTCTACGACCTCTCACCATTTTGAGAGACACAGGTGCCTCACAATCGCTACTTTTAGAGGGTATCTTGCCCTTGTCAAAATCATCATCGACTGGGAAGAGCATCCTGTTACGAGGCGTAGAGCTTGGATGTATAGATGTGCCTCTACATCTAATCGACATAAAGTCAAATCTCATTACTGGACCGGTTGTTGTAGGTGTCCGACCAACATTACCATTGGAAGGCATCTCGTTGCTGTTAGGCAATGACTTAGCAGGTGGAAAGGTGATAGCCGAACCCATCGTCACTCAAAAACCCGACTTATCTGCCACACCCGAGGAAGACCTAGAGTTATATCCAGCGTGTGCAGTAACAAGGGCAATGAGGTTGAAAGCATCTCAAGAAGAGAACGTCATCAAGGCCAACAGTAACCACGATGATGTGGACTTGAGCACCACATTCTTTGCTTCTCTTGAAGAAGAACCAACGCCAAATTCTGAAAAGCCGGCATCAACTCGAAAACAGTTGATTGAGGACCAAAAGAAGGATCCAGAGCTCGCCAAACTCCGAGAAACCGCAATGACATCACAAGAGGCAGAGCTAGCATCAACGTGCTACTACATCCAAGATGATATGCTCTTCAGGAAATGGAAACCTCCAGACGCATCCAACGAAGAAGAATGGAGAATATGCCATCAAATCGTGGTACCAGAAAGATACCGAGCGTACATCATGAATCTGGCTCATGACACACCAATGTCAGGTCATCTCGGCATCCACAAGACATACCACAAGATTATGTCACACTTCTTCTGGCCACGTTTGAAGAAAGATGTCATCCAGTACTGCCGATCTTGTCATGCCTGTCAGATGGTTGGCAAGCCAAATCAAAAGATCCCTGTTGCTCCTCTGAAGCCGATTCCAGCCTTTGAAGAACCTTTCAGCAGAGTACTTATTGACTGTGATGGTCCTCTCCCAAGGACAAAAGCTGGCAACCAATACCTGTTGACCATTATGTGTGCTTCAACTCGTTTTCCTGAGGCTATTCCTCTAAGGAACATAAAAGCATCGAACATTGTAAAGGCCTTAATCAAGTTCTTTACTCTTTTTGGTCTACCAAAGTCCATCCAATCGGACCAAGGAACGAATTTCACGGCCAATCTTTTCAAGCAAGTCATGACTCAGTTGGGCATCAAACACTGCATGTCGAGTGCGTATCATGCCGAGTCGCAAGGCGCTCTTGAACGATTCCATCAGACTCTCAAGAACATGATCCGAACCTATTGCTTTGAGCACGAAAAAGACTGGGACGAAGGAATCCACATGCTGCTGTTTGCAACCCGTGAATCCGTCCAGGAATCGTTGGGATTCAGCCCTTTTGACTTAGTCTTTGGCCATTCGGTTCGCGGTCCCTTGAAATGTATAAAAGAGACTTTGTTGTCACCAACAGCCACTGAAGGACTTTTAGACTATGTAAGTAAGTTTAAAACTAGACTTTATGATGCTTGTGTTCTGGCCAAAAATAATTTACAAAACACCCAATCCAGCATGAAACGCTGGTATGATAGAAAGGCCCGTGTTGGAGAATTTTCTCCCGGGGATAAGGTGCTTGTATTTTTGCCCATACCAGGTCAACCCTTGCAAGCCAGATACTTTGGTCCCTATGAAATTGAGACCAAAATTAGTGACCTCAATTACACAATCAAAACTCCTGACCGTAGGAAAAAGACTCAGCTATGTCACATAAACATGCTGAAGCCTTATGTATCTCGGCCAGATCACTCAGAGAATAGTAATTGTGTTTTAAATACAGTCAAAAGTTGTTCAAATAGCCATGTCTCTCCTATTGATGATGATATTGTAAAGGAGAAATTTGGACAATACAAAATACCTAATTCTTTTGTATTACAGAATTTGGATGTAAAACTGTCTCATCTGTCTTCGACAGAAAGGCCAGTTATCATGAAACTCATTAATGAATTTAATGACATTTTTTCTGATGTACCAAAACAGACTAATGTTATAATGCATGATGTAGATGTTGGCGAGGCTAATCCAGTCAAGCAGCATCCTTACAGGGTCAACCCTGAAAAACTTGCCATACTTAGGTCAGAAATCAAGTATATGCTTGAAAATGACCTCATTGAACCAAGTTCCAGTAGCTGGAGCTCCCCATGTGTCTTGATACCTAAACAGGACAAGACTTATCGTTTTTGTACAGACTACCGTAAGGTAAATGCTGTAACAAAGACCGATTCGTTTCCTATCCCTAGGATAGACGATCTCATAGATCGTATTGGTGACGCTAAGTACATCACCAAAATAGACCTACTTTCAGGTTATTGGCAGGTTCCCCTGACTTATAGGGCAAAGGAAATCTCCGCCTTTGTCACCCCTGATGGTCTTTACCAATACAAAGTGATGCCATTTGGCATGAAGAATGCTCCTGCCACTTTCCAGAGAATGATAAATGCCCTGCTTGCTGACATGGAGAATTGCCACGCATACATAGACGATGTAGTAATTTTTAGCCAAGATTTTTCTAGCCATTGTAAACAACTGCATTGTCTTTTTACTAAACTTTTACATGCAAAAATTACTGTAAACCTGAGTAAGAGTGATTTTTGCCAGGCTTCCATCCAATACTTAGGCCATATTGTAGGACAAGGCCAGGTGAAACCTGTAATGGCCAAAGTAGAAGCTATCCAAGCTTTCCCTATTCCTGCTGATCGGAAACAACTCCGAAGATTTTTGGGAATGTCTGGATATTATAGAAAATTTTGCGAAAATTTTTCTGTCATTGCCAGTCCTTTAACAAACCTCCTGAGAAAGAACGTCCGATTTACTTGGACGGATGAATGTCAGAAAGCCTTTAACCAGATCAAGCAGATATTATCTAGCTCTCCCATTTTGATGGCTCCTGACTTCGGAAAACCTTTTAGGTTAGCTATTGACGCCAGTGACACAGATGTTGGGTCAGTCCTTTACCAAGAAGATAATTTCCAAGTAGAGCACCCTATTTGTTTCTTTTCCAAGAAATTTAATAGACATCAAAGAAATTATTCTACTGTGGAAAAAGAATGTCTTGGGTTGATTCTTTCTATACAACACTTTGATTTTTATATCAGTGGGTCTAGATGGCCACTGGTTGTATTTACTGACCACAATCCCCTTACATTTATCCACAAAATGTCTGGCAAGAACCAACGACTTCTCAGGTGGAGTTTATTTTTACAAGAGTACAACCTAGATCTTAAACACATAAAAGGCAGCGAAAATGTTATCGCCGATGCCTTATCTAGATTGTAAAAAGTATTTTGATGTATATATTTTTTTTATATATATCATGATAAATACATTCTGTAATGTAAATATTTTTTTTGTAGTTCTAAAAAGATTTCCATTTCGTGGAAATGTAAACTTTTTATTTTTAGGGGGGAGGTGTTACGTATCTAGGCGATGTTTTTTTCTTTCTTTGACCTGTTGCGGTCAAGAGACGGGTAGGTTGTCTGCCCCTTGTGTAATAAGTTTTTTTTTTTTTTTTTTCGTCAAGCCACACAGACAGTGACCGGTCCTTGACCTATGTGTGTACCTCTGGTTGAAAGGAGGGTGGTTTTTTTTTTCTTTGCTTCTGTCTCTTTGAAGAGCGTTCTAGATCTGGGTGTTGATGACTTTCTGTTCTAGAAATTACCAGATATCGACGCGCGGTAGATTATATAAAGACCGCTCGCGTAACGTTGACAGACAGACATACGGAGACAGCCGTGGGACAGAATAGCGGAGACATTGCGTGACCCGTGCGTGGTATACCACTTGATCGTGTAAGTTAAGATTTTTCTTTTTTTCAAGGCCTTGCTTGTATTTGTAATTATATTTTCAAACTCTTGTATTGTAATATTTTTACATGCCATTTTTGTAAAAGGGTTTTGGTCAACCCTTCCATTTTGTATTGAGTTATATTTTGATTAAACATTAAGTTGATATTTTACCTTCCGATTTCTTGTGTCATTTTTTTTTGTTATTCATTGTAAGTCTCTGATTAAATTCAGACTTAAGATAAGTGACACAACTACCTTTTTCTATTGTCACGTTCCCCTAGACAAGCCATTTAAAAGTAGAATTCAATTCGTAATACGTGACACTCTCATTTTCTCTTTTCTCTCAATCTTTTAGCTCTCTTTCTCTCTCTCTCTCTCTCTTTCTCGATCACTCTCTTTCTCTCTCTCTCTCTGTCTCTCTCTCTCTCTCCTGCATTTCATTCTCTTCACCTGTATTCCCATTCCTGCATCAATCTAAGTCAAAGTCATCTTATCATCTTTTTGCTCCATCCCCTATGTGACGATACGTAAACGCTTGCATATAAAAGTTTCATTTGTGCTTAAACGCTTGAGAGAAAACTTAGATCCAATTGACATATTAAACTCAACACCCTAATAATAGTTACAACATGTAGTGTCTCGCTTTATTAAATAGAATAGTATTGTGAAAACAATAGGAGGCGGAAAGTCAGTCCATAATTCCCCACCCCAGGTCACCCCCCCCCCCCACCTTGGTATGGGCTGAGTCACCGGATCGCGTGATTGGGAATGGACAAAAAACTTTCCACTATGACTCATACCAGGATGGCGGGCTAAGGGTCAGCAGGTCAACATTCCCCTACCTGTCCCGCGTTGGACTGCGGTCGTTATGCTACTCATATACAAACACATACACAAAAACAGGTGTGGGCACACATCGGTTTGGGACGGCGGTAATTTTAGAAATTTTGTAACTTTAATCCCATTGGATCAAGTATGCAACTCTCTTTTTTTATGTTAGTTTTATCAGCATATATTCTTGTTCACTTTTAAACACCTTTCTTGGGTTATCTTCCTAATTTTGTTTTGTTTTGTATAATATTGAAGTTCGAAGTTTAAACCTGCTGTTTACTTGTGTGATCAAAACATCATGGCGTATAGCCTCATGTATTGCTTAAAGTAATTATTTCCCCTGTTTTATTTGTTAAATGTATTTATTGAACGGAATGAGCTCTATGCCTCGCATGCACAATCTGATTGATTGCATGGCATAAGAGAATTCCTACCTATTGCCATGAGGAAGTTTCTAAGTGCTTCTTTCTTTTCAGCCTGGTTGTTATTTGTGGTGCAATATCGACACTAGACTTGCAATCTTTTACCTCTAGATCTGCACTGTCTACACCTGCTAGATTGTCAGCTCCGACTGGATCAGCAGCGTCACCAAACCTAAGCCTACAACGTCTGAACTCACCCCCCCCCCCTTTCTGTCAGCGAGAAAGAAATCTCAGTAGTGCCCACTACAAATGGCCCTAAAGCCCAGTGCCCACTATCAATTGCCTACGGTCCAGTGCCCAGATACTTGCCCAGCGTTATGCGCCCACTGCCCAGCTTAAACTACCCAGTCCAGGCTCCAGCTGTCCACTGCCCAATATCCACTGCCCCCTACCTAAGGTCCTGAGAATACCCTTCCCACCTTTCGCTAGACATATCCCTTTTCGACTCAAGCCTCATCACTCTACAAGAAGATTCAGCTCCGAGTCCTTCCTGAATCTACCAACTTAGTTATCTTATAATTTGTTATGTCTTATAATTTGCTTTATCTTAAATTTGATTTATCTTATAATTTGTTTTAACTAATAATTTGTTTTATCTAATAATTTGTTTTATCTTATGATTTGGAATTTTTTCTTGTCTTTTTACTCTGTATGTTTTAAACTTGGAAACTCGACACGGAAATTTTTTTTTACATCTTATGAACTTACGTTTAGTCTAAACACACTACAATGACTTCATCAAAACTATGAAATGTTTAACTTGACTTATGAAGTGAAATAATTTACAAAATGAATTCGATACAAATTATTTCTTAAGTTATAAATTAAATCGAGTTTACAGCCATATAATTTCAGTTGAAGTATTACTATTGCTACATGCAGCCAAAGTATCCCACGATCAAATGGCATGCAATGAATAAGAAATATTTGCAAACGCTTTGTCTTGCCAAATACAACCATGACTCAAACAGAACGTTACGCATTAGGCGCTCGTCGCCTAATAATAACAACACTTATAATTTAAAACAAGCTTTTTTTTTGTATTCACAAATGCTGTCACAGTTAAAACTATTAATCAATTTGATCATGATACGGGTATAGCTTGAAGCAATATTGAAAGTTGATAATCCAACTTTTATCTACATAGCTCATGCGTATCAAGTTACTCAAACTTTCTTATTTTCTTATTTAAAAACTAAAGTAACTCGGTGTAAACGTAACATTTACGTTTCGAGAGTTACGCGCTCTTGGCAAGATGGCTGCTCCCTGTTTACTGTTCTTCTTCTTCTTATATAATACAGACGTTACTTCAAAAAAGAAGATTATTACGTCCTACGCGTCATGCATTTAGTCATGCATATTAACCAATGACTTAATTTCTGCCAAGTCACTTGTTTTCCTGGCTAGCTCAGGCAACCCATTCCATGCTCTAATAGCACTAGGGAAGAAGGAGCGTTTTTACAAATTTGTCCTAGCATATGGGACGAGGAATGTGCTATTAAACGAATAAACTAATATCTTTAAATTATATATTTAACTTAATTCAGCATTCTTTTCCACTAATAAATTCAAACTCTTAGTTTAGGACTATTTTGTCTCACTAATCCTTTTTTTATCAGCCTTATATAGATCTAAATATAATTAGATAGATCTAGAATCTATATATTAAATATTATTTAGACCTAGTCTATATTTATTATTATATCCTTAGATTTTAGATCTACTCAGTCTAGTGTTAGACTTAGACTTTAATTAAGGCTTTAAATCTACTAATCATCTACTAATACTACTGATAGTAACTAATAGTAATACTCTATATAGTTAGTTAAACACGTAAATATATTGATCTAGAATTAGATCTAGTCTATGCCCATATTTTGAATTTAATAAACCATTTGATTTGATTTAATTGTCATTGTAAATTAGCTTTCACTTTAGACCTAGACTTAACTTAGGCATTGTAAACACTAGATTTAGACTAGACCTTTAAAAACTAAGATCAACAACAGCCATCATGAAATTGCTCTGGCTATTTGTCCTAATAATTACTAAATACACACTAGCTGAACATAGAACTAGATCTACCTTAGTCAACACTAAACTTAAAAAGGAAACAACAGTCATAATCAATCATCACACTCTAGATCAATGCAACTTCAAAAATAACCTAACATACAAATCCATAACATTAAAGAGGATCACCCATCACAAATGGAAGTTCTCAATCAGACACAGCAGAAATAAATACCGATCACTGTTAATATTAAAAGCAGGAGATGTAGAGTCAAATCCAGGGCCTAGATCTAAAGATAGATGCAACATCTGCAAAAAAGTATGCACCATGAAACAGAAAGCCATTCAATGTGACACCTGCGATGAATGGTACCATGCATCATGTCTCCATATGAATACACCTGTGTATTATGCCTTAGGCAACAAAGACGCATCATGGCACTGTATACGGACGCTCTCCCCATTTAAGCTCGCTCCTTTGTTTATGGCCGACGGCCATGTGTAAACAATAGCGTCAAGGTCGCTGACCAGAGTCCGTCCCCCGCCCCCTTTCTCTTTACACTTGTGTTGTTTATTTGAGATATAATTTCCCCTTTTATATACATTTTGATATTGCTACTATCAGCCATCTATTTTCTAATTCCCATTTGTAATCATCTCCCCATTGTGCTTAAGAGCAATTTTCCAATCTAACGAATGCATCTCAGTCGAAGGCATCGATAAGATGCATGAGAGACATGTCCTAACTTGTCTTTATTTATCCGCAGCCTCCCTCAGGTGTCTGCCTATTTGTCATTGAGTATCAATTCCTGCCTACTGGGATCTACTCAACTATTTATCGGATCACTTGCCTATTTGTTTGGATCACCTGCCTATTTATTCGGCATTGTCTGACAGCCACTCGTCAACCAACTCAATTGCCTATTCGGCTCTACTATTTACCTGCCTATTTATCGAATCACTCGCCTAATTGTTAATGAGTATAATCTCCTGCCTATTTATTCGGCATTATTTGACAGCCACTCGTCTACCTACTAAATTGCTTAATCGGCTCTACTATTTACCTGACTATTGGCCTACTCACCTGCCTATTCGACATCCCACCTGTCAATTTATTAGGTACGACGTCCCTATAGACCACGAGTCTGTGCGAGACGTCATAGCTTCACCAAACTCTCCACAACTCACTGGACTTATCTTGCTAACCACGCTGCCCACGGCAGATCAGCTCTGCCCGCAGTTTTTTTTATCCTTGTGCCCATGGTAGCCGGCCACCCGCCCTACTGTGCCCACTAGAGATATCAGAACTTTGGATTGAGACTCCACAAGAACTGTATCACCGGCGTCCCTCTACACGCTAGAGCGTCACCTCCAGTTGAAGAACCTCAAGCCAGGACACAGCCAGCTGCGACACAAACAGGACAACCAGATAAGTTCAGAAGACAAAAGTGACATACTGTCTTATTAAGTGCAAGAGTGATGATTAAATATAGTATTGATTAGAGATAGATGCAAACCCTCCCCCTTTTTATTCTTCTATGTTAATATTTATGCAAATAAATATTCTTCAACTTTAACTTTGTATTTTTCTTTCATTTCTTGTCTCGTTGCGTGCCTGCTCCCGATTTATTTGCTGACGACTTGGTTGTGATAACTTCAAAAATAATCATCCCCTAGACATTAAACGCGCCAAACACACGTCACAAGCGAAAACTTGTCACACCGAGATTAGATACGTGTACACACTTTTTACGAGACATAGAGACAGACAGAGGCAGATGATATAAGCTTTGTAAAAAACGTAAGCAAATGTAACGCTGCATCCCAAAACAAAAAAAAAACTACATGTATTTGTTGTGCTGCCTCGTTTTGGTTGTTCGTATTTTGTCTAAATTTGTTTGGTTGGAGAAGTTCGTGGGCTTAGCTCGGAACGACTTTTAGTAGAGGGAATGCATGTTCTGTATTTAGAACTAATGTTTGAGTTTGTGTTTCTAGAACTAAAGAAATGTGCAATAATGCTCGCTTTTTGTTTGTGTTGTGCTACTTGCAAGTATAAATGTCTGATATGATTATTCTTTTTTCCCTATCGAAACAAAACACACACATTCAAATACAAACACACACATTGAAACATTTAAACACAACTACTGAACACGAAGTAAAAACACATTTAAAGCAACGACACGAATACATACAAGTTTAAAACAAATACACATATTTCAGAAAATACTAATACATTAAAATACCAAAAACAATTTTAACAAACACACAATCATAAACACTAATACATTTAACACACAAAACACGCACATTAAACAACTTTGCACTCAACTTCTCACATTTAAAACACGAATATATTAGAAACATAGACACATTAAAAAAAACAGACACTAAAAAAAATTCACAAACACATTCAAAAACAATTACACATTTAACACGAAACAAACTCAAACAATTAAAACATAGATACACAATAAAAATAAACCCATGTAAAACATAACATAAAAACACATACATTGAAATCAAACAAATTCTAACACAATTATAAACATAAAAACACACAGGCTTGAAAAAAAACCACATTAAAATACAAACATTAAAAACAATTAAATACATACACACATACAAACACAAGCACATAAACATTACACTACACATCTAACCAAAAACATTTAAACAAACACACAATTAAAATCTTTTTTTAAAAAAAAAGGAATCACACACAAAAACATTCAAATACAACACACACATGCACACATTGCAACGCACAAACGCATACATCTAAACAAACTAACATTTAAACATCAAACTAATCAAACGCAGACAATAAAAAAAATTAAACAAATACACATTTACAATCACACATGTGTGAACATAAACAAAAACATATTTTACAATCATTACTAATATTAGTTTTGTATTGGTGTCTGATTGCATCGTTTAGTTTTTTAATACCCCACCCACCAACTCTTCTTACGCCCAGTCAATGAATTAATTCATATGCGCGGACATACAGGAAAACATGTTGGATGAAAGAAAAAAACAACCACACAAAAAAAATAATTTTTCTTGCAATTTAGTGTAATAACACAAGAGAGTCTAATCAACGAGATATAGATGTTTATTTACACGAAGACATCACATATACAAAAGACAACGTCTGCCTTGACCACAGCTTCTTCATATCGGTTCTAGACTTGGGTGGAAATCGTTCTCTCTCTCTAATGTCAACATCCTTCCTAGTCTTGTCACTAATAGTGCGCACCTTCTGCCCTATCTTGAATGGCTGTATACACGGCAAGGTTATAACCATAGACATAAATAAATATAGACTGGCCGATTAAAGAGTTTTATGAAACGAAAATTTGTGACTTGCAATTTTGTGTACTTTATTACACAGCATTTATGAGCGGTATAAAAGTTAAGTATTCATATCTATTTCAGCCATAACCTATATAAGTATCACATTATTTTCACTAGTGTTTTTTTTTAAATTTCTAAGAATGAAAATCATGCAATTTTTCATAATTCGGAAATCCGAATACAATAGATATACATGTTTTCAAGTTACATGGAGTTACTTCCTTCGGCCAGTCTATATTTATTTATGTCTATGGTTATAACATTGTAATAACTTAAGTGAGGCAACTCAACGAGGCACATATATCTTTATTTACACGACATCACAAGTTCATAAAACATCCTTTTTCTTAGGCACAGTCTTTTCACTTCGGCTCTCAACTTGGGCGGAAATCGTTCTCCTCTCTAATGTTGACATCCCTTTTAAGTCTAGTCTATCACAGTGCGCACCTTCTAGCACTAGTCTGGATGGCGGTGCCCATGGCAAGTTATAACATTGCCCCCTTCTTAGAGCTTTTCGTCCCGAAAAGAAACAGTGCTGTGGAGGGTTGACAGTTTAGGTGGAGGTCGATCGGTGGGAACAACAGAGGGTAGGGTGCCTGTTGCCCACGAAGCCATCTGCACAGTTTTGCGCGGTCGTCGCTTCCTCTTCTTCCAGTTGGCCAGTCTACGCTTGATGCGATATCGTAGTCGCTGCTTCGACCTTATGACGAGGAGGTCAGGGTTGCCAGCCACGTAACACAAATGGATGTAGTGGCGATCACTGTAGATTCCATGGTTGTTGTTCTAAGACGCTGAGTCAGCGGACCTTTTCCATGGACGTGTCGTGACACAGTTGTTGGCCCACAGCTAGCCATGGTTTCAAGCACATAGTTTTTTTCAGCTTCATCTGTAAGGTATGCCCATGAAGGATACTTGTAACGTTTATCCACCACTACATCAGGTTTTGCTGGAATTAATTCACCACCGTTCAAGTCATTCTCACTGAGATGGACTGAAGTACACATTTCTGTCAGGTTCAGATCTTGTATCTGGCATGGGCACTGTCCCCGCTGTCCCTGCAGGACGCCGCATATACAGTTCATGTCAATCGCCTGGTTGCAGTTGCCAAGCATTGAGTTCTCTCTTATGCCGCTGCCAAAGTCAAATTCGTTGTTTGTTTCTGTCTCGGCCATTGTTGTGGCCGTATTTGCAATTTCACTCGACGACATCAAAGGCAAGGAATCAGAAACGGTCTTGAGGCTTTCATGGCTTGAGTTCTCATCAAAGGTACTGACAGATAAACAGAGGTCTTCAAGGTCCACAGCAGCAAGCTTGAACGTAGACCCAACGTTGTCTTAATCTGTCCGGCCCGTTGCAGATATACGAGGAACAAAAGTTTCAGGCACGTAACAGACTTCTCTAGTTTCTTCATTTGTCTCTTTCCTTTTGAATCGGCACATCCCATTGAGATCGTCGCAGCAATCGTTGTCACGTTTCTCGCCCTGAAAGTCATCCCCGTCAGACTTGCCCATAACACAGTCACAGACAGCGCTCCAATTCCCAGCGCCTCCATCACCACTGTTTGTGCAGCCATAGTCCTGACCAGGCAACTGCTCCTTCCCTAACGAGTTTATTCCTTCTTTTGCTTGCCACACAATTTTATCACTTTGATCTATTTGGCCTTTTACTTGCAATACACTTTTATCAGCTTTGTTCAACATTATGTTCCTGCTCATGTTCAGTTGTTCATCAAATGCATCCAAAAAGTCCTGGATCTTGCCTCAACAATCCCAATTTCAATTTCAAATGTGTAGGTCTCCGGATATTCTTCTTCATTGATCAGATCTTGCCTCAGACGAGCCGTGAGCGTTTCCCTGCTACTGAGGGATTTTAAACCTCGGTCCCGAAGCTATTGTCTTATCTCTTTAATTGAGAGCTGATGTAATAGCTTCAAATGTGTCATTGTAATTAAAGCCTACCTCCTCTCGTTGAGTTGCCTATGATCCCACTTCTGACACCAGATGTAATAACTTAAGTGAGGCAACTCAACGAGGCACATATAGCTTTATTTACACGACATCACAAGTTCATAAAACATCTTCTTTCTTAAGCACAGTCTTTTCACTTCGGCTCTCAACTTGGGCGGAAATCGTTCTCCTCTCTAATGTTGACATCCCTTTTAGGTCTAGTCTATCACAGTGCGCACCTTCTAGCACTTGTCTTGATGGCGGTGCGCATGGCGAGTTATAACAATATATTAAGAAAGATCTTAGATGGTCGATATTGCTAGACCATAGACATAAATAAATACAGACTGGCCGAAGGAAGTAACTTCATGTAACTTAAAAACATGTATATCTATTGTATTCAGATTTCCGAATTATGAAAAATTACATGATCTTCATTCTAAGAGGTTAAAAAAAACTACACTGCCTCCTTATTTACAATATATATATAGGTGTGTGGCTGAAATAGATATGAAGCGTGGGAAGCGTGGTCGAGATTCTAAGTGCGCTTGAACTTGGCTTGGCTTGAATACCTAAAAGGGGGCTCGAGGTTCGACACCCGACTCGGGCAGAGTTGTGTTTACTGAGCGCCTAAAGACAGCACGGAAGACCAACTCCTAGATCCCTTCCCCCCCCCCCCCCCCCCCCCCCCCCCCCACTGGTCCACAAATGAGATTGGAGCAAAGCGCTCTGAGCATGCTATAAGCATGAAAATAGTGCTATATAAAAGCTATAAATATATGAATACTTAACTTTTATACTGCTCCTAAATGCTGTATAATAAAGTACACAAAATTGCAAGTCACAAATTTTCGCTTCATAAAACTCTTTAATTGGCCAGTCTATATTTATGTATGTCTATGTGCTAGACGCGTTTTGCTTCTAATATATGTCACCACCTGAAAGTTAGTGTTATACAGTAGAACACTTTATTTTTTTTTACAAAGCTTATATAAACTCACTCTTTATGTCTGTCTTAAGCATCGTGGCCCCTTACATTGAAGGAAGAAGAGGGTGGTACTGAAAGCCTACGAATGTTATAAAAAGGGGATTTGTGGCTAACCCTCCCCAATCACTGGCGGATCCAGGGGGGGGGGCGGTAGGGGCAATCGCCCCGCCCCCACTCCCTGCCCCCCCTCCCGAAAGTGGGGGGGGGGGGGCGGGCGAATTTTAGTATAGAAGTCACACAATTTGTATACGAATTTATTACTTATGTTAATAATATATACTAATTATTTATATTTATTTATTTAACTATTTTTAGATTTTTTCGCATGTACTGTCCTCACCGCTCTAGCCCTCTGAGTAGGAAGTGGTCCTATTTTTATGGAGGAATCATAGTTTGTAACCAAAATACTTAAATATCTATATAATTGATATGTGAACCCATTTGTATATTATGTCGCACCATACTCTAATCTCAAATTTTATGATTAGTAAATATAAAAGGAAAAAAGTGGGAGGTGCGATACACGCCATCTCCTTTCCCTCTTCGGACACAGCAATAATTTTTCTTTTTGTATTATAGTGAAGAAATTACAAAAAGTAAAAAAAAATCTGTCACTTATATAATGTATATAGGCTAAAAATTAAATTCTTATATCGAGTCGCCCCACCCTTATTCTTTAATGCTAAATGCAATCATTAGCAGAAAAGGAGCGAGGATAAATCGTTTTCTTTCACCCGCCCCTCCCCTTTCACATGAAATTATTATAACTATGTTTTGGAAGAGTTAAAATTCAAACAAAAATTTTCAGTATAAAAGTCACGATTGAGATGAGTCGCCTTTTTCCAACCTTTACTCAATCTAATATTTTTCTAGTTTAATTTGGGACTATAACTCACAATTTATGCTTGAATTTTATTGAATATTATTTATCGATTTTTTTTTCAGCGGCGATCCTCAAAGCCCTTAATCTAAATATGTGGGGTATCTGATCTTTCCAAGGAATAAATCGGTTTTATTTGCAATGTATTAAGGGCCTATAAATTCAAATTAGAATATTTTTCAAGTACAACATTATTCAAAAGGTCATTTTATAATAGGATGAATAATGGGCTTTAGGTAAGGAGAACGCGTTTCGTCAGTGAATAATGCAAGAAAACGCTTTTATCGTTGGGGTTTCGCCCCGAGACTCATTGTTGAATAGTGAGCTGTAGTTGTCAGGAGCAGGCGTTTCTGCAGTGAAAAACGCAAGAAAAGGCTTTTGGCGTCAGGGCTTCGCCCCGAATTTCACTGATGGATAAAGAGCTGTAGATGTCAGAAGAATGCGTTTCTGCAGTGA
This sequence comes from Biomphalaria pfeifferi, assembly GCA_030265305.1. NCBI lineage: Eukaryota > Metazoa > Mollusca > Gastropoda > Planorbidae > Biomphalaria > Biomphalaria pfeifferi. The sequence continues at coordinate 8,063,384 of JASAOG010000006.1, forward strand.
AGAATGCAAGAAAACTCTTTTGGCGTCGTTGCTACGCCCCGAGCTCCACTGATTAATAATGAGCTGTAGATGCCAGGAGAATGCGTTTCTTCAGTGAAGAATGCAAGAAAATGCTTTTAGGGTCGGGGCTTCGCCCCGAAACTCAATGATGAATAGTGAGCTGTAGATGTCAGGAGTAGACGTTTCTGCAGTGAAGAATGCAAGAAAGTACCGAGAAATACTGCTTATTTATTCTTATATATATATATATATGTTGTACGCACGTTTATGCATAAGGTTAGGGTTTACTGGGCGTTAGGGTTAGGGTTTGGAAAAAAATCGCCCCCCCCCACTCCAAAATTCTGGATCCGCTAGTATCCCCAATACTAGTCAATCAGTGGAGAGAAAGAAATCGCAACAAAATGCGATCTTTCCTACATATCGCAGTCAATTTATCTAAAACAGCTGGGCTCTCCTTTGATCAGATCCCTATTAAAAGGATAGATGCTAGCACTCCGTGGAGAAGATGCCTATCGCACAAATTAACTTGACCCTTTTATGGCAGGTAGGAGCGACCCAGAGGCACTTATCACCTGTCATACTCAATAACTTGGCATCAGCTACTATAAAATCCTACCCATCAGATGCCATTTTCTTTTACACCGATGGGTCGATGTTGAGGGTTCTCGATAGATCCGGATATGGGACACTGGCTGATATAATAGCCGGACTGATAAGAAACAGATTGGCTCTCTTGCCCATGCGGCATTTGAGACTATAATGCCCGTACCCATCACAACTACGGTTACAGACTCTCGTTCCAGTCTCTTAGCTAGGGTTTGCGGTAGAAGGGGGTCACCTTTAAAAGAAAAGGCAGTAGGTGAAAACATCCTTTGGCAGCCACTCACCTCAAAGCATGTTTTTACAAGCAGAAATCCGAGCACTCTCTTATGCGAAGCGGTTTAAGTCCTGGGAGGAATCCGACAGGGCCCGTGGTGAATGACAGCGTATGCGTCACCCAGATCGTGGTGGCGCTTGAGGAGGTCTGACCGTCAATTATTGCTCAGTGTAGGAAGAAACAGTGTCCTATTGGGGAATACTTTGCCTGGTTCCGTCCGATCTATGACTCCCGATGACATCCCTGTGGGAAAAACGTCGAAACAGTGTCGCATATCTTGTACGAATTTCCCCTGGTCCGGGAGATAAAGGGGGGACGTGTCTTAGCGGTCACTCGACTTCAATGGAGGCTAAGATGCATTACGTCCAGTTTTTTGCCAGAGCACAATGGAAAGATAAGTCCTTTATGCTCTGTTCCCAATCAGAAGTCCTTTACGCTCTGTTCCCAATCAGAAGTTCTTTATGCTCTGTTCCTAATCAGAAGTCCTTTACGCTCTGTTCCCAATCAGAAATCCTTTACGCTCTGTTCCCAATCAGAAGTCCTTATGCTCTTTTCCCAATCAGAAGTTATTTATGCTCTGTTCCCAATCAGAAGTCCTCTATACTCTGTTCCCAATCAGAAGTTCTTTATGCTCTGTTCATAATAAGAAGTTCTTTATGCTCTGTTCCCAATCCGAAGTTCTTTATGCTCTGTTCCCAATCAGAAGTTTTTTATGCTCTGTTCCCAATCAGACGTTTTTATGCTCTGTTCCAATCAGAAGTTCTTTACACTCTGTTCCCAATCAGAAGTCCTCTACGCTCTGTTCCCAATCAGAAGTCTCTTACGCTCTGTTCCCAATCAGAAGTCCTATATGCTCTGTTCCCATTCAGAAATTCTTTATCCTCTGTTCCCAATCAGAAGTTCTTTATACTCTGTTCCCAATCAGAAGTCCTTTACGCTCTGTTCCCAATCAGAAATCCTTTACGCTCTGTTCCCAATCAGAAGTCCTATATGCTCTTTTCCCAATCAGAAGTTCTTTATGCTCTGTTCATAATAAGAAGTTCTTTATGCTCTGTTCCCAATCAGAAGTTATTTATGCTCTGTTCCCAATCAGAAGTCCTCTATACTCTGTTCCCAATCAGAAGTTCTTTATGCTCTGTTCATAATAAGAAGTTCTTTATGCTCTGTTCCCAATCCGAAGTTCTTTATGCTCTGTTCCCAATCAGAAGTTTTTTATGCTCTGTTCCCAATCAGACGTTTTTATGCTCTGTTCCAATCAGAAGTTCTTTACACTCTGTTCCCAATCAGAAGTCCTCTACGCTCTGTTCCCAATCAGAAGTCTCTTACGCTCTGTTCCCAATCAGAAGTCCTATATGCTCTGTTCCCATTCAGAAATTCTTTATCCTCTGTTCCCAATCAGAAGTTCTTTATACTCTGTTCCCAATCAGAAGTCCTTTACGCTCTGTTCCCAATCAGAAATCCTTTACGCTCTGTTCCCAATCAGAAGTCCTATATGCTCTTTTCCCAATCAGAAGTTCTTTATGCTCTGTTCCCAATCAGAAGTCCTCTATACTCTGTTCCCAATCAGAAGTTCTTTATGCTCTGTTCATAATAAGAAGTTCTTTATGCTCTGTTCCCAATCCGAAGTTCTTTATGCTCTGTTCCCAATCAGAAGTTTTTTATGCTCTGTTCCCAATCAGAAGTTCTTTATGCTCTGTTCCTAATCAGAAGTCCTTTACGCTCTGTTCCCAATCAGAAATCCTTTACGCTCTGTTCCCAATCAGAAGTCCTCTACGCTCTGTTCCCAATCAGAAGTCTCTTACGCTCTGTTCCCAATCAGAAGTCCTATATGTTCTGTTCCCAATCAGAAGTTCTTTATGCTCCGTTCCCAATAAGAAGTTCTTTATGCTCTGTTCCCAATCAGAAGTTCTTTATGCTCTGTTCCCAATCAGAAGTTTTTTATGCTCTGTTCCAATCAGAAGTTCTTTACACTCTGTTCCCAATCAGAAGTCCTCTACGCTCTGTTCCCAATCAGAAGTCTCTTACGCTCTGTTCCCAATCAGAAGTCCTATATGCTCTGTTCCCATTCAGAAGTCTTTTATGCTCTGTTCCCAATCACAGTTCATTTCAGGTATCCACCAAACATTCAAAGATCTCTAAGTTGAGACTTAAATCTTGAATGGATTTGTATTTTTTAGTTAGTTGTGTCTCACACAATAGAAGAAAACTTTGTTCCAACGCTATCGGTAGGGACAGTTAATGAAAAAGAATACTTGCTACCACGAAGCAACCTTGGACAAGTATTTCGTCCATGTCTAGACTGTACAATTACGTTAAACACATGCAGTGCGTCTTTCTGAACCACAGGAACTAAACCGATGAAGTCGAATACAATTACAACCAACAAAACGAACACTCAAAGACGTCTGCTCGGTCCCTGAGATATCTACAAATTTCTCACTAAAATACCCAGCAAATGTAGTTAATTTATTATGTATTTTTTTTGGTTTCTTGTTTCTCCCAGTGCTCCGTTGCTCCAAATCAACGTTTTGACTTAGACGTTGGCATGTGAAGAACTTTCTTGTATCTCTTCTTTTGTAAACTGGTGGACGAGTTTCACCTGCAAATGTTATCGAGCGATGACACCGACCGCAAGACGATAATACATTTACACTGCTTACTTTTGTTCAAAGAAACTAGAACATTTATCGCATTGTCAAGACTCCTTTCCTCTCTACGATACGTATGTGTACTCCAGTTAAACTAAAAGTTAATCCCCAATTTCAAGTTCTGGAGAATGCTCTACATGGGTGCATTGCGCTCTCAAATGAATTGCAGAGGGCTTCTCTTTTCCCGTCCGGTTGCTTCCCCCTCCCCGATAAACGTTTTTGACATGCTGTCGGTGCGGAAGTGCGTCCTTGACCAGTGGTGACAAGGCAATGTGACCCTAGACGACGACTACAAGCAGCCAGAGAAACCATCGCATCGTATCTGGTAGAAGCGTCCACTATCTACACAGACGGCTCTGTGGAGATGCTCGAGGCCTTTAGCAGGAGCGCTGCTGCTTTTACTTCTTTCGCCCTATCTTATCTTATATGATACAGACGTTGTTTTTTTTTAAAGATGATTAAGTTATTCAGGAGTCTCCATTCCTGTCGTTCATCCGCAAGATTCAGGTTAATGCAGGTCTTGGCCCAATTCAGCCTCGTACCAAGCAGGGGCGGACTGGCTATATGGGCATTCGGGCAAATGCCCGGTGGGCCGGTAACCCATTGGGCCGGTAGGGCCACCGAAAGGGCTACATGAATACCAGTAAGTTGTTTCAAGATTTATACTATTCTCTTTAAAAGCAACACTCTGAGTGTCATAATGAAAGAAGAATGCATTTTACATTTTTTAAGTCAAATACAAATCTAAAGCATTGTCGTAAATATCTTTCATCTTATATAGTGCTTCTAGTAGACGTCCTTCACAAATCACAATTATTATCTTGAACAGTGTAGAAATGTGCTGATTGGAATCGAATTGCAAAAGAATCGAAAACAAAGAACAGAAACGAATACGATATCAAATAGAAAGCAACAAATGCTGGAATCCTGTGCAAAAAAAAAAAAGTAAAATTATGAATGTTTTCTCGCAAGTACTAGAGATTCGCCAACGTTATCATGACAGCATTTACGAAATGAAGAGGCTCAAAGCCACAGGAAATACTAAAGACACAACGACAGAGTTATTGACTTAATGTCGAAATATAAAGAAGCTTTGCTAAAATAGGAGATAATCTTGACAGCATTTGTTTTACTGAACGAAAGGATATTACAAACAAGCGAACATGATCTGTTGTTTGTGTATAGCAAGCTCTAAGTTGCAGTCAAACTAGGTTTCCAAGTTATTGAGAAAGCATTATATGTGAGTCAAGTAAAGTTCTCTTTCAGACAGTGCAACCTTTCTTAGCCAATTGTTTACGAACAGTGAATCATGTGGCCAGTACGACGAGCAACCACCTTTACTTTACTCAACTAAAGTCAGCACCCGTTAGAGTTAAGTGGACTCAGGAGAGAGTCCTAAAAATCCCGTAATTCAAAAGCATAGTCTTCACCGAGATTCGGACCCAGGACCCCAGGTTTGGAAGCGCAAAACCTCTCAGCCACCGCGCCCCCATGACCGTATGATATGGGCAGTTAAATAATGGAGGATTTATTTTTATATTTGTAAATTGTCCATATGCCTGAGAAAATGTCAAGGCATGGGTAGTCAAACATGTATTTATACTAATTTAATAGTTACCCAGGTCAAATGTTTTATAAAACTACAATTTAGTTTCTCTGGTCACTTGGCCTAAATTTTAATGTGAAATTATAGATATATACTACTATATTACAATTACTATTATACCGGTATATAGTATGATTGTTCGTTATTTACTAAGTTAATATACTTTTAAAAGATAAAATTAGTTTTCTAAAGGTTTTAATTCATGCAAAAAATATAAGCACACATATTTATTTAGACATCTTCCTTTTACATTTTTTTTTTGCAATAACTTATATGTACGAAACATATTTGATATTATTGATTTCATTTATGGAGAAATGTTTCTATAATGTTTAAAGAATTAGATCGAACCGTACGTAGGTATACTGTCGGATGAGGATTAGCTAGATCTAGATCCCCTTTCCCCCCCCCCCTCCAAAAAAAAAGGTATGAAAAGATTTTGTAGTGTAATTAATTATTTTTTTGAAATTCATCATAAGCTTAAAGTTTAACTTCTTTTTTTTTTTAAATTGAAACTTAGTTTAAGTTTAACTTTTTAAGTTTAGTTTAGTTCCCGTCACTACTCGAACTCTAACCCTAACCCTAACCCTTACACCTCCTTTGACAGCTCCAACGTGTGTGCGTGAGGTCGTCAAGGCACTCTTTAGCGATAAGGCTGAACCCGGGGGGACGCTGGCCATTGTGGTGAAATAGTTATTACTTGTTTATTAGTGACCCCCTAAAGTGTAATAAATGCTATTAGTTTTGTGTGGTCTCTCTGCCCGTCCATCTAAACGTGACGGACAGACCAACCAACAGAAAAGATTAGCTGTCGTTGTAAACATAGGCCTATTGTAACATTCTCTCCCTTACATTTAGGTATTGTTTTAGAATTGGTGTATTTTTTATGAAAAGAAAATCCCATGCATAATTAATTTTATTAATTAAACGGTTTGCTTTTTAGAAAACCAAAAGTAGCCGTTGCACCCTAAGCTTTTCCCCTTACGCTAAAATTCACTGGAGATGGAAATAAAATCATTTACTAATTTAAAAAAATCGTTAAATGAATATTTTTTTAATGTGTTTATTTAAAATAAAACGTGAATTCATTAAGAATGTATAAATGAAATATGAAAAATATAAGCGTACATTTTTCAGTGAAATGGCAATAGAGAACAATGAGTTTAGAGATAATCGTGAATGGAAAAAAAAAAAAGGCGATAGATGCATTTCGAGTGCATTGAAGAAATCAGCGATGTCCCAACCATTTGCTGGGGTCATAATTAGATCGTCACAAGGTCCGATCTGACTTGTTGAACCTTCTATCCACAATATTCCACAATGCAGGAAATCAGTATAGAATAAAAAAATATTTATTCGTCCCGGGACAACAGTTCCAGAAATATGTCGGACATCCTTCGGTTAAATAGATCTAGTTGGGAGGACTAGAATTGCGACCATTTCTCCTCATTATAACATCATAAGAAGAGGTTTTCTATCATTTTTTTTTTTTTGTGCGAATGTACTCGACTTTGCCACACAGTCAAGATTCATTATATGAGTGGATCTCAAGTTTTTAAACTAGATAAACATTTTTATTTATAATCGGTCGCTGTCTCCAGGGACTACAATCGATTCCGGTTGATCGGCCCACATTGAGACTATGCAAGTATGGTCCTATTAACCGGCTGGTTGGATTACACAAACATTTTCTCTATTACAAAAAAGCTTCGGTAGTAGAGGATTCTGTCCTAATAAACGGCTGGTCCGATTAACCGGTAATACAATTAACCGGATTTAGCAGTATATTTAATTAAATTTAAAGCAGTTTTTTTTAGAAAGACTTTTAATGCCTACAAAGCGTAGATACGTAGATACTTTTTCTTTTGTCGGGTAAATGCTTCTAAGTTTCCACTCTTGTTATTATAAAGCTCTGAGGTAAGCACACACACACACATCTAACTTAACACAGCAAGCATACACAGAAACACCCATTCAAGTAACAATGATAAACAAGGGCACTGTGGAGTCCGCTGTGGTCAGCAAGGGTCCGATGGGGTCAACGAAGTTACATCCGCTGTGGTGGAGGGAACGATCGGTACTCTAGACATCGGTGTTGGAATCATTGTCAAGAACAACAGGGCTGAAGGATTTGACAGACTTGGTCTTAGCTGTTGATCTCGATGCCGACGGAGTAAGTTGCAGCCTGTCATCCTCCATGAATCCCATTTCATAATCTTCAGCTTGTTGTCGGGCCCTCCGACCACTTTGAGTTTAAAAAAAAAAAAAAAAAAAAAAAAACATACTTTAAAAAAAACTTAGATTAAGTGTAATAGTATCAAGTAGTTTGGATCTGTCATCTAATTACATTTTTTATAGATCTGGACTAACCCAAATAAATCATTGCGATTAGAAATATTTTCACTAATTTTTTTTGTTTAGCGTAATTTCTTGCTTTAAAGTTTCTCAGTGGGATGTGATGCTATTACTTGTCTAGACCTTTTGAGGTATTTCGAGAGGGGGGGGTGTATCTGGTTGAATGTTATCGTAAACGTGATTGCTTTTTAATGCATTTTATTATTATAAAAAAAGGTTCTACGACTTGAATTCGAACTCGAGAGATCAAGCCTCCTCAAGCCGACACACTAATCACTGTGCCAGCGAATTACTTATACAAATAGATTTCATGGATATCTATTTTTAGTTTCAAAATTTAAGCACTAGGCATAAGGGGGACTAGCTCAACTTAAGCCACTACATCTGTCAAGTACTATTTCTTTCCCTTGTTCGATACCAAACAAAATAATTAATTACCAATAGTTAATTGTCCGTTTCATTTTTTTTATATTGACTATTGTTTGTCAGATAAATAAAATAATTGTGCAGAATTTCTACTTGATCTGAGATTGGGTATGGGAGAAATAACGTGTACAAACTTTTTGCCACACAGACAGACAGACAGAGTTGATATAACCTTTATAAAATTATTACAATAAGCAAAATATAAAAATACTTTGAAAAAACATTGTTCATGTAAGGGAAAGAGCTTCGCAATTACTGTCATATCTCTCGATACTGCAAAATTCATCTCCCTTTCCAAATAAAATAAAATAAATAAATAATCACTAGTTTATTCAATAATTTGTTAATTTTCGGATTGTTTGTCATCGACAATGAATAATTGTGACAAAGTTTCAACTTTCGAGACTGGGAAGTGGAAGTAATAGCGTGTACAAGATTTGAACAAGAGAGACAGAGTTAATATGATCTATGTAAAAATGCCTTAATTAATCCCATTATAAGATGTGAAGCCAAAATTAAAAGGCAGGGAGAAAGTTTGTTCGTTACCTAAGTCTCTGTAATATCGAAATAACAATTAGGGAAGCAGCTCAAATAGGTAAGCAGGTAAAGATGAAGGTTGGCTAAGAACAATGAAGATAGACTGTCAAGCCTTGGGTTCAGAACCAGTTTAGCTCTTTGTTCCTCGTGTCCTTCTTGCCAGTTCATTATTCACACAGTTCATCCAGTTCCACACGCCAGTTATCATGCAGATACGTATGCCACTTTTACCTTTTACAATAATTATTTTCTGGCTACTTCTCTGTGGCATTTTATTAACACTAAGACTACTTCATTGATCCTCTTGGGAAATGTGTTGTGATCACAAGGATTCTTTTTATATTAAAAACAACAGTGACAGCATTGCACAAAAGAGAACAGGCACAGCACACATTGAATGACTGCACTCAGATTTATTGATGCTTTTAACGTTCCCTAGTCAATGCAACGCTTCATCTAAACTGTTGCGCCGCTTAGACAGCATGATAAAAAGAATATCAAAAACCACCAGCACAACACTACCATATTTAAATGAATTTTTTGAAAGATAAATGTCTAAGCAAAAATCGGACAAATCTTGGAAGACAACAGCCACCCGCTCCATCAGAACTACGTCAAGTCGTCGCGAAGTGGGCGACACCTATCTATCAAGAAGACAAGAGTAGAGCGGTACAAAAACTCGTTCGTTCCTTACTCGGTCAAACTTTATCAACGCCACTAGTTGATCAGGAAACATGAAAAGGATCAAGATGCCTGTGTGTAGTCGCTGAATGAACTCTTTATGTTGTGTCTGTTCTATTTATGTGTATGTTTCTGTTGGGTTGTCTTTATGTAAGGAAAGTGCTTGTAATCACAACAAATTTCCATGAGGATCAATAAAGCAGTCTTAGTCTTAGTCAAGGACCAGCGCTAATACAATCTGATAGAGTAAGCCTATACGTCTCGAGAGACAATCATTGCCCTATGAAACTTGTCATGTAAGACCAATCCTTGATGAAGCTGGAAGGTTTAATTCTATTGAACTGTAATTAGTCTAAAGTTAGTTTTAAGTATGGGAAATCTTAGACGTCATTAAATAAAATAGGTTTCTAAGACTCAGAATATGGAAAACAATATATTGTCGTGTCTTTGCCACGTAACTCGCTATGGGAGTTTACAGTACTCTTTTTATTATTATAGCTTTTATATAGCGCTACTTTAATGCTTATAGCATGCTCAGAGCGCTTGTGGACCGGTGGGGGGAGGGTGTATCTAGGAGTTGGTTTTCCGTGCTCAGTAAACGCAACTCTGCCCGGATCGGGTGTCGAACCTCGAGCCCCCTTCTAGGTAGCCGAGACAAGCCAAGTTCAAGCGCACTTAGTCTTTCGACCACGCTTCCCACTTCCCACTCTTCCAGAACTCCACTGACTAAAAAAAAAAAGGGGTGGGGGGTTGTGGCGCCAATGCTAATTATTTCGTCGGGAGAGGAAGGGAGGGGGAAGGGCGCCGCAAATAGTCTTGAGTAACACTACGTAGACTATTCACAACACACAACTTTGTACAAAGTTAAAAGTCTATGCACTCTGAATCCTACCTGACTCTAGCTAAGATGACGATCGGGATTATTAGAAAAATTGCCAGAGCAAAGAACCAAAGTTTGGATTTTTTGAATGAATCTAAAAAAAAAAAAAATATACATATATAAATAAATCTAAGTAAAATTAAATTACATAGACTAACGTTTGTATTTTGCAGTTTATAGTTTATGGCAGTTTATGCTTGTGTCCAAAGCTGTAAAAAGTTAAAAACAAACTAACAAACTAACAAACAAACGAGATATTAAAAAAAAAAAACATCAAGATTTTTTTTAAAGTTTATACAACTTAAAATAAAATAAAATGTAAATATATTTTTTTTAGCTAAATAGATATCGAACTCGTGATGTTGACACTGTCAGTTTCTTAATCGAACTTCTTCTTCGTTCTCATTGTTATGTTGGAGTGTTCAGATGACTAGACCAATACATGAGATGAACTGCGCAGTGGTTTCCAAATCAGGGAGCTCTCCATATAGTTTTCTTTCTATTGGGGGTGTTTTGGGGCCAGTGTCTTATACTGGCCTCTTGGTAAAGAGAGCAGTTTTGGAGGACGTGGTCGGCATTCTCTGGTGATACTCCACATGGGCAGATTTCACTGATTCCAATTTGAGCTTCCGGTACATGTGTTGTCGCATTCTGTTGTGTCCGTCCTGAGTCGATTGATTAGACTGGTCTTGTCAGGATAGCTTATAGTAAGCTTGATTAGACTGGTCTTGTCAGGATAGCTTATAGTAAGCGTCATCTTTCTTGTGATTTGGTCTTGATTGAACGATTCTACCCATGAAACCAGTGTTTAAGATATCCATTATTTTTTAGTAGGCCTACGTTTATTAGACATAGAGCTCTTAAGATCTCATTTAGATAAAGATCTACTTATAAAGATCTAGTATACTTTTAGAACTAGAACCTAGACGTAATCTATATCAGATTTACGTAAAAATATTAGCAAAGTTTAGAAATAAGCTTAAAGCAACTTTAAACTTAATAAAAAACTGTTTCTTTATTAAATAATTCCAATGAATTAGATCTTGGCCTTTTAATCTAGACTTAGAAGACGATGCGCAACATTATCCTGAACATTAATTAAATCAATAATGCCGTACATTCGGAAATTACCGAACGCGATAGTCATTTCAAGAACGCGATAGTCCTTTCAAAACCGATGTTGGATCTAGACCTAGATTTAGTCCCTAGCCAAATTTACATTTAATTATTTTTTACTTTGAAAATTATAACGGTGAAACTAGAGTTTTCCCATGTGGCCAACGAGCTAGTTATTTCTAGGAAAATCGTTAGAGCAGATTTTGAAATTAGCGTCCTCATCAGCTGGGTCCTGGCTGGTTCCAGGTTCCATGAAGTGGTGACTTGAATAGAGATATTGTAAAAATAGTGCTCGGTAGTAAATTTTGCGTTCTATTATTTTTAATAATAGCATCCTATGAAAGTGTACTCTAATAGTTTGTATTTTTTTTTTGTTACTGTGATGTAAACAAGTTTACCTGGACATTTTCCAGAAATTTTATCTATGCAGTCATCACCGTTGCATGCTCTATTGCAATCTCCTAAACAATGCCAACCGAACTTGTATGCATCGCACTCTGTTTGAGAGATAAGAAAACATTTTTTTCTAAATTGAGTGATCTATGTGTGAATGTTTTATATAAGGTTGTTTAAAAAACTTATAGATCTACGTTAACGCTCTCTACACAAGACCCAAGCAAGTGGGAGGCATGCAGAGGCGTATCTCTAAACTCTAAATTCAAAATAGGTATATTTGTAATACCATTTTTATGTCGTCCATTCATCGTAAATAATTACGATTCTTTGATTGGTAGGGTCTTCTCCGGAGACTGTACACAATTATTTAAATGAAGAAATAGTGAAAAGTATCTCAAATAATATTGTTGGAGTTTTAGGTTTTTAATAAATTGCGTAAGTTTAGTTTTTTATGGCAGTTTTTTTTAAATTATTTTTTTATTTTATTTGGGGCAACCCAATTTACTTCGTCTAGGGCAACCAATTATCGAAGGCCGGCCCTTTTACTATGATGAGTATAAGGAACTGTGAAAGAAAAATTTGCAATGTATAACTTCCATAGGTGGTTGGATGGTCTGGTGATTAGGCAATATAAGTTTTAGTTCACATTTCCTAATAGAATTCAATGTGATTTCTACAAGCCGCTGACATTCTGGTTAAAACACACGGACTTATAAAGCTACACACTTAAATGATAATTAATGACCATAAAAAAAAACGACGGACTTGAAGACGAGGCATTGCTCAATTTAGACGTTTCGGACGTTCGTATAGAAGAAATGATTATTACGTCCTAGCTGAGACTTTCTGCAGGACGTCAAAGAATGTCAGCTTGAAGGGGACTATGGAATTAATATAAATATGTCCATAACACAAAATATGTTTAATCTTTATAACAGTATTGCAACTCTGCCACTGCAGATTTTTTTTTACCTTTACCTATCCTTTAGTCTGTTGGACCGTTGGGGCACCACGTCTTTCTCCATTTCTCTCTGTCTTTTGTCTTAAAACCTCTTTCAATGGCAGGCCCGTCCATTCTTTTTATGTTGTCTTCCCATCGCTTTCTCTGTCTGCCTGTTCTTCTTTTTCATGGTACTGTTCCCTGAAGGAAGGTCTTAGCGAGCCCCGAAAGTTTTGTAATATTGCCATAGATTTTTAGCTTGCGTTTTTTTTTTTTACATTAGTTAGCAGGTCAACTTGGTGTCCAATCGCTATAGTAACCCTGTCTCTAATCTATTGGTTTTGTGATGCGGTCTTTAAATGTGAAACTTAGGATCCTTCTGTAACATCTCAATTCCAAAAAACTCACAAGCATAAGCCACTGCTGAAACTAATCACTAAATCATTCATTAAATCAATGGAATCCAACATATTGTGTATTATTCATTACCTTGATTGCAAGAGTCGTTAAACAATTTATATCCGTCAGTGCAACTACTGCATGCCCCTGTCTTCTTATCGCATGGGTAGACACAGTTGGGACAAATCTTGGAGCAATTGAATCCCCAGTGACCATGAGGACACGCTGTTAATGTAATTAAAAAAATGTTATGAAATATCATAATAAAAATGGTATTCAAAGATCTATATAAAATTATAGAATAGATTGATATTTAAATAGTTATCGTGGAAAAAAAAAACGATTAAAGATTGTTTATGTTTTCACCTAAACTCATAGGAGACCACACACAACTAAGAGGCTTTTCTTATATTTGGTACTGCAAAAATAGTTTGCTAATTACTAGTATATTTATTAAAGGTAAATTGTTGGGATCATTCGTTCGTCATTTTCCTTTCTTTCAATACCAAATGGTTGATTAAATTTGATGCAGACGAGTGACATTCTGTTTCTAAGGTGAAGCGTTTGGCTAAAAAAATGGTCATCAACTTTGAGACGAAGACGGTGGCGTAAAGTATAGCTATTGTATATATGCAGTTTAAAGTTAGTACTTTTTTTTTCTGATTTCGTAATAATTGCACTATTTTTTAAGCGCATGTTGACAATTTGAGATGACTGTAAACGATTCCCCAACTCATTTTTTATAAAGCTTATATCAATTCACTCTGTCTGGAACACGTTTTTTCTCCCACTTCCCAATCTCGGATCAAGTTGAAACTTTACACAGGTTTACATTTACATTACAAATGAATCAATTATCAAAAACTTCACCATTAGTTCAGTAAATAGTCATAATTAATTCCTTTTGTTTGATATTGATGAAGGGGAATAAATCTTAAAGTATAGATAGTAGTAGTAAAGTTCCCCTTGCAGACCTTTGTGGTCTATACGGCAGATGATGTAAAGGTCATCTGATTCTGTGGCCTACGGTTAACGTGTGTGTCATGTGGCCAGCACAACGACCAACTTTTCCCCAACTAATGTCAGGTACCCATTAGAGCTGGGTGGACTCAGAGGCGCCTAAGGATCCCGAAATAAAAATCCCAGTCTTCACCAGGATTCGAACCCGGGGTTCAGAAGCCAAGCGCTGTACCGCTCAGCCACCGCACCTCCTAAAGTATAGATAAATATGACTATACATTTAGAATTCTTCCACTTAGATAATCATTATTTTTCATATTTTTGCTTGTGTTACGCTGGTGTGTGTGTATCGCTTTACAAATAGCTTACTTAGCAATTCTTGATTCACCATAAGCGCATATGTATGTGCTTCACATTGATAATACTGTACCTACTTGCTGCACAAAGGAAGTTACATGTCTCCGCTTTGCCAAGCTGATAAGCGAACCCAGGACAATCAAAGGATCTTGGGCCATCCGGTGGGTCAAGGCAGGGCCTGTAATTGTAAACAGAGTTATTAGACATACAAAAAAAGCAATGAAGTAATTTCGCCCCTTGACTTATTTCAACTAGTGCAAGCCGACTTCTATTATCAATTTTACAAAGCTAATATCCACTCACTTTGTCTGTCTGTTTGTCTGGTAAAATGTTTGTACATTTTGTTTCTCCTACACCCAATCTAGGATCAAGTTAAAATTTGGGAAAATTATTTCGTGTACCTGACAAAACAAGAATCAATTTTTTAAAAAGTAACCATTTAGTTAATTGATAATTAGTAATTTTGTTTGGTATCTCTTCAATAGGAGGTGCGCTAACGTCCCGAAATAAAAAAATCCTAGTCTTCACACGGATTCGATCACGGGAATCCCGGTTCGGGAGTCTAGTGCTTTGCCACTCGGCCACCGTGCATACTCCCTTAAACTTTGTTCAAATTTCCATATCAAGCTACAAAGGTGAGTTGGACTAACTGTCAGAAGCTATGAATCAACTCACGAATCTATCAACAATGACTGTCAAACTTCTTTTTTTTTTTTAAATCATCAAACCCAGAACATTGCTGGTTTCAAACCCAGAAAGATGTTGATTTCAAACCAAAAACATTGTAGATTTCAAATCCATAACATTTAAAAACTCGAAAATAATAAAGGACTTCTTATCCTATCTTGTATTTATTTGACTTTTCTATTTGATTTTAAAAGCCTCATTATTAAGGTAAACATTAAATAAGGGCTCTACAGAACTCAGCAACGTCTATGTAACTAAAGGATT
Organism: Biomphalaria pfeifferi; assembly: GCA_030265305.1. Classification (NCBI taxonomy): domain Eukaryota; kingdom Metazoa; phylum Mollusca; class Gastropoda; family Planorbidae; genus Biomphalaria; species Biomphalaria pfeifferi. The sequence goes on from JASAOG010000006.1 coordinate 8,078,513, forward strand.
TGTAAGAAACTTTTCAAGATCGCTCAAGCTATATGCATCACTTCTTTGTACTAACTAGAAACAAGAAAAGAAAAAGAATACTGCTGAAAAACAAAGCTTATTTTAAGGTAAAGAACCGCTTATTACTGCCATTTATATGAAAATTACAGGGTTTAGCTCCCTTTCTTCTATATAAAACAAAATTAATTAATTAGTACAAAATGATCGACTAATTGGTTAATATTTGGATTGATTTGTGTATTATAATCGACTATAAAATTATCATGCAAATTTTCAATTTAATCCAAGAATGGAAAGTTGGAGATTAAGCTTGTCAAAACATAATAAAGGGATTAAATACATACATACATCGCTCATTAAGTAGCATTTATTCCACTTAGTTCCATATCAAACAAAATAATTAAAGCACTGACAATTAATTAACTAATTGGTTAATTTTTTTATTAATTCATGTTTTGTCAGGTTTGATGAATAATTGCGCAAAGTTTTTTGATCCGAGAATGGAAAATGGGAGGACAAAATATGCTCAAGCTTTTTACCAAACAGACAGACAGATACAGTGAGTTGATATAATATTTTTAAAAATGCTTTCGTTCACCACACTCAAGTCGAATGTAAATGTGAAGACACAGGGTTTCTAAGGTGAGGATACAAGTTCCGCTCTAGCGACACAGTGTGTCACACTCAGATCAAATCTAAGTTCAGGGTGCAAGTTGTTACGAATCAATAATGTGACCTAATCCTGCCTCTTTCCAGAAACGAAGATGTCACAGAAGTCACCGAACACACAGAACGTGTAAATTATAATCATCCAATCATGGAAAGTGGTCAAAGAAAAATGTCATATACGTGATTTTTTAATAAAATAATTAGAATAGATGTTCCTCTGATTCTGGAAAATACAGTTTAAAAAAGAATAAATTGGAAGGGGGGGGAGGCAAGTTAGTCGGGGTCCTAGCGTTGTAACTGGTTCTTGCATTGTAACTGGTCCTTGCATTGTAACTTTTCCTTGCATTGTAACTGGTCCTTGCATTGTAACTGGTCCTTGCTATGTAACTGGTCCTTGCGTTGTAACTGGTTCTTGCATTGTAACAGTTCTTTGCATTGTAACTGGTCCCTTCTTTGTAACTGGTCCTTGAGTTGTAACAGTTCCTTGCAATGTAACAGTTGCTTGCATTGTAACTGGTCCTTGCATTGTAACTGGTCCTTGCTTTGTAACAGTTCCTTGCATTGTAACTGGTCCTTGCTTTTTAACAGTTCCTTGCATTGTAACAGTTCCTTGCATTGTAACAGTTCCTTGCATTGTAACAGTTCCTTGCTTTGTAACAGTTCCTTGCATTGTAACTGGTCCTTGCATTGTAGCTGGTTCTTGCTTTATAACTGGTCCTTGCATTGTAACAGTTCCTTGCTTTGTAACAGTTCCTTGCATTGTAACTGGTCCTTGCATTGTAGCTGGTTCTTGCTTTGTAACTGGTTCTTGCATTGTAACAGTTCTTTGCATTGTAACTGGTCCCTTCTTTGTAACTGGTCCTTGAGTTGTAACAGTTCCTTGCAATGTAACAGTTGCTTGCATTGTAACTGGTCCTTGCATTGTAACTGGTCCTTGCTTTGTAACAGTTCCTTGCATTGTAACTGGTCCTTGCTTTTTAACAGTTCCTTGCATTGTAACAGTTCCTTGCATTGTAACAGTTCCTTGCATTGTAACAGTTCCTTGCTTTGTAACAGTTCCTTGCATTGTAACTGGTCCTTGCATTGTAGCTGGTTCTTGCTTTATAACTGGTCCTTGCATTGTAACAGTTCCTTGCTTTGTAACAGTTCCTTGCATTGTAACTGGTCCTTGCATTGTAGCTGGTTCTTGCTTTGTAACTGGTCCTTGCATTGTAACAGTTGCTTGCATTGTAACTGGTCCTTGCATTGTAACTGGTCCTTGCATTGTAACTGGTCCTTGCATTGTAACTGGTCCTTGCATTGTAACTGGTCCTTGCTTTGTAACTGGTCCTTGCATTGTAACAGTTCCTTGCATTGTAACAGTTCCTTTGCATTGTATCTGGTTCTTGCTTTGTAACTGGTTCTTGTATTGTAACTGGTCCTTGCTTTGTAACTGGTCCTTGCATTGTAACAGGTCCTTGCTTTGTAACTGTCCTTGCATTGTAACTGGTCCTTGTATTGTAACTGGTCCTTGCATTGTAACTGGTTTTTGTATTGTAATTGGTCCGTGTTCTTCAAGAGTTGCGGGTCCTTTGGTTGAAGTTAAAGTTGTATCAGTAGAAATTTCAATATCAGCAAGATAATTAAGTCAAGTTAATGTTGATCGAAAATGTATGTTGTTTTTTTTCTTTTTGAGTTATAAGTTAGTAGAAGTTAATTAAAGAAGAGAAAAAAAATACTTAAGTTTTTTTCAGTGTGTTTTCAAGCTTTATATATATCTCCGGCAAGAAGATTCTCTTTGTGCCATTATTAATATAAAACAAGGTTACAAAAGACAGTTTGTGTGGAAACACGAACTCAAAATCGGCCACCAAAGTGGTCCACCCAGGCAGGCTTCAATATTTTCAGAAAGAACATCCGAATGAAATTATATCAAAGACAAATGATAGATAAGAATGGAGAAAGAAGGTTAACAGATCTTGTGTAGTGCCCCAAGGGTCTAGCCTATCGAAGGATAGGTGAAAGTGAATGTAAAGCTAGATGTGAACCTGGCCTAACTAGTTCTCCTTATAGACCTTGTGGTCTATAGGGCAGATGATGTAAAGTTCATCTGTTTTTGTGGCCTACGGTTAACGAGGGTGTCATGTAGCCAGCACAACGACCAACCGCCTTTACTTTTCCCCAACTAATGTCAGGTACCCATAAGAGCTGAGTGGACTCAGAGACGACCAAAGTTGAATCCAAACCCCTGGTTCGGAAGCCAAGCGCTTTCCCACTCAGCCACCGCACCTCACCTGGCCTAACTGATATCTTATAATTGATCTATTCTTTTTGAAAAGGCTTCTTCTCTTTCTTAATCAAATCCTCAGTATATAAATAAAAGTTGAAAGGAAAGTGACGTTTACAAGATTACTATTCGTTTTAAATTAGGTCTAACTTATAATACATATTAATTAGCTATTTCTCTTTAAAAAAAAACTGCCTGCATATCTGGTTTTAAAAATTAGATTTTTCGCTTTCAGAAAAAAAAGTAGCCGTTACATCAGAACTTTGAATGGCCTAAAGTCGGATTTTCAATAACTTTTCTAGTTTACGAGATCTAGACGGGACGGACGGACAGATGGACAGACATTTCACAAAACTAATAGCGTCTTTTCACCTTTCGGGGGCCGCTAAAAAGAAAAGGTATAATATGTATTGAAAGAATAATAAATGCAACATCATCAACAAATTGTGGCACTAAAGAAACAGAACTCATCACATAAGTTATGCTGTAGTAGTTACATGTAATATTTTATTGCGATCATTGTCTGTAGCGATGATGTATCACTTTCTGTTATTAAAACACATTCGGTTTTTTGAAGATCTAGTTTTCATTAGTGTTTTGCATCAACTTTATAATTTATTAATTTATACAAAAATATGTAAATATTAAATACGGTGCAATTTCTTTACATGTTTTTTAAATAAATAAATATTTTAGTACGCGGTAAGTTTCTGAACAGATCTTAAAATGCTTGACCCGTGTTTTTTTGCATGTATTGGATAAAATATTACGTGATATCGTAACAAAGGAAAATGTAATGTGTTATTTTAAATTCTATTTGTTACCTCCCTTCCTGTTATAATTTTGAATTGATCAACCTACCTATCAATGTAGTAGCTTTCATCATCTATGCATTAATAAATGAATGTGAATAGTTTCTTAATGCTAACTCTGTCAATGATACAAAACAATTAATTTAAAATATTTAATATTAATGATTTGGTTGACTGCGTTGGTCATCGAGCAGTAAAGAGGAGCAATAATAGATCGTAAGCGAGGAATCAGTTTATACTAAACTAGCGTTACACACCGGTTACGCCCGATGATTTCCTATATATGGGACCCACATTTTATACTATCCCCTTTACATACTTTTTAGCCCATGAATTAGTGTAACTGTAACAATTTAAGTACCCTCCATCATTCTCTTTCTTTCTCCCTCCCTCTCTCTCTCTCAATCTATTTTTCTCTCTTTCTCCCTCTCTCTCTCCATCTCAATCTCCTTCTCTTTTTGTCTTTCTCTCCATCTCTATCTCCTTCTCTTTTTGTCTCTCTCTCCCTCTCTCTCTCCTTCTGTTTTTGTCTCTCTCTCTCTCTTTCTCTCTCTCTCTCCCTCTCTTTCTCTCTCCCTCTCTTTCTCTCTCAGGAACCCCTATTTGTTTTGTATTTTAACCTGTGCAACTTCCTTCCTCCGACATAAACTTTTGGCTCTTTTTACAATACTTCCATTCAAGTCGCACATTCCGGATGGGTGGGTAAAACTTTCTGAGTTGAACGGCTGCAACTATTTTCCTAGAAATTTGAACGTTGATTTTATTGTTTGGAAAAGAATCACTAGCTCGTTGGCTACACTGGCTACACAGTGGTTAGCGTCTCATTTTTTAAATTGCTTTTGAAAAAGCAGCATGGAAAACACTCTTCCAGATACCCCCTCCTCTATCTCCTCCTAATTCACAAACCATATCGCAGTGAGTATACTAAAAATCACGCATTCGAAAATAAATTGCGATTTCTCGATACACCATAACCATAAATCTGTATGTACATAAAATTATTATTTCGAATGACATACTATTTAATAAATATTACAAAAGTTTTACCCCAGGCTTTGGACTACAAACTCCAACAGTATTTCCCAGTGGAAAATTAACACATTTCGTAAGCAAAGAGAGTACTCCTGAAGTTCACGGATTGTACTCACGACGGTCGCCTTTGTCTATTTCACTTGCAGCTAAAATTATCTGTTCTTTTCAAATTACCAAGTAGCTAACCCAAATTTGCATATTTTTTTTAGCACGCTCAATTAAAAATGTAGCGTAGTCCTAGTATTAGAACTTGATATTGTACAAAGGAAACTTACCGTGTTCTCACAATGTTCTTGACAGTACAATTCTTCATGCAGCTCCAACTTGACCATTCTCCCCATTTACCAGGGTCTGTGAAGGAATTTACATTCTGACAACTTTATCTTGGGGATGCGGTGGTTGAGTGGTTAAGCGCTTGGCTTCTAAACCTGGGGTCCTGGGTTTAAACCTCAGTGAAGACTGGGATTTTGAATTTCGGGAATTTATTTTTTTGGCGCCGCTGAGTCCACCCAACTCTTATGGTTACCTAACTTAAGTTGGTGAAATTAAAAGAAGGTTGGCCGTTGTGCTGGCTACATGACACCCTGCTCGTTAACCGTTGGCCTAAAAAAACAACAACAACAGATGTCCTCTACATCATCTGTCCTATAGACCGCATGGTCTGAAAGGGGACCTTTACTTATTATCTTACTTTAATCTTGTCTTCCTCGAGGACATTACGTAATACCTGTGTGAGACAAACCCACGTCAAGTCTGGTTTAAAGTTTAAAGCTGCTTACAAAAATCAAAATGGAGTTTTTAGGCCAAAACTGTCGTCATCGAAAGAAAATTTACACTTTTCCAGAATCGACAATACCTTTTATTTCACTCGGTTCGAATGGCTGAGATATTTTTTCTAGGTTATCCCGTTCAATTAATTTATTGGCATAATTAGTGCATAAGACCCTCCCCCCATACTCTTTCTCTGTATCACATCAACCATACTGGTGTCCACCATAAAAAGGGCCCCTTGATTAACAGTGAGTAGATAGTGAAATGTTTGAGGGGTTTTCCTCCATTTTCGCCAGTGCAATGGACTCGGTTTTTAGGAACCCCAACGCTAGAGGTTCTTTTTTTTGCTTCCTTATCGGCCTAATCGTCTTCTCTAACGACCCGAGTGCCATGATGAGGCTGAAAAGCATTGCCCGGGATGACAACTAGGTGCAATATATCGCGATATTAAGCATTGACCAGATCAATATACATTATACAGTTAGAATAATTGCCTACAAAACCTACTCGTCTCAAGGCACACACGTGGCTGCGTGAAGGCGACCTGTCTGGTCACAAAGAAATTAATATTAGATATAGATATTAAGTAAAAAAAAATTCGGTATTAGTTTACGTGACTAGAAACGCTAAATCAGGTTTCTCTTAAATTATAAGAATATGTAGAAAAAAAATGCAGATAACAAATATGTAATTTGATTTCCTCGGAGATAAATAGTTTTTAAAATATGTATTTTTAAGTTTTATTTCTTATTACCATATATTGTCATTGGAAATTCGCCATTTTGGTTTTTAGGCTTAATACTAGACTATCTCCCTTGAAATACTTGCCAAATTTTTTCTGTTGCTGTTTTTCCTTTCTTTCTAGCAGCTATTAGATATAATATTAAAATTCATTTAAAATGATAGCATAAGAACGAAAAAACTCTCTTTAAAAAGTTTTTGAAAAAAAGGAGAAACAACTTCATCAATTAACATTTTTTTTAGATCTTCATTTCAGTAAATACACTTTAAAAATTCATAAGTTGACAGCATAAGAACAAAAAATCTCTTTTTAAAAAAGTCATTGAAAGTTTAATATAGATAAGGGAGATAATCATGCTTAAAAACAACATGGTGGTCAGTAAAGGTATCTGGGCCTCTAAACTATTACCATAAAAATGTCAAGTTCTATCTCGTTGTACTCACATTTCTTAGCTGCTGTTAGGATGGCAACTGTAAGATGAGAGGATACAACGTTAGTCTTTATTTGCTATTTTACTTAAATCTCATATGTCTGTCTGTCTGTCTGTCTGCTTCTCCGTCTGATTTCCTTGCTTCTCCTTATATTTTAACAATCGGCATTATTTGAATAAATTTTTTATTTATAGATCAATTAAACACCTATTTCAATATACATTCGTTTTTCTTGCCAACATAAACATAAGATGTTTGAAAAAAGTAAAATATTACAAATGTTTAAGAGACCAAACGTAATAATAATAGCGAAAAAAAGTAATAACCAAATTAAAAACTTACATGCCGTGCTTGTATCGCCTATATTGTCTTTAAAGAGAAATATGTTTATAGTTATAGCAGAAATACTAAAAAAAAAAAAAACATTCCAAGATCTATTAAACTTAAAATAAAAAATTGGAACTACTTTTACATATTACAAACAACAAATACATAGACATATAATTTGCTACTAATGGGGATACAAAAACTATTAGCAAACATTAAACCAAATAAAGCATCTGGACCTGATGGTATGGTATGGTAACTAAGCAATGAACTAGCACCAATGTTCAAAAAACTTTTCAGGCACCTCTTAATCAATGCAGAGTACCAAAGGACTGGAAAGAAGCTAATGTCAGCCCCCCCCCCCCCTATTTCAAAAAGGATAAAAATCTGACCCAAGGAACTACAGACCAGCATCACAAGTAATGTCCTAGAACACATAATATGTAGTAGCATCATAAACCACTTGGACAAAAATAGTGTCCTTACTCCATACCAGCATGGCTTGAGAAAATAAAGATCTAGTGAAACACAACTAATAGGACCAATTGATGATTTTTCAAAAGGTTTAAATGATAGAGAGCAAATAGATGCTATCTTAATAGATTTTTCTAAGGCTATTGACAAAGTTCACCACCATAGTTTGCTTAAAAAATTAAAACCTTTTGGCATTGATGGTCCATTGCATCAGTCGATTAAAGATTTTCTGATAGGGAGAGAACAAACTGTAATAATAAATGGCTCTAAATCAACACCGATATCAGTAAACTCAAGTGTACCTCAAGGAACAGTTTTGGGTCCACTACTATTTTTAATTTACATAAATGATTTACCAAATTGCATTACTTCAGGAACAAAAGTCAGATTATTTGCAGACGATTGCATAATATATAGAACAATAAAAACACCACAAGACACAGAAATTTTGCAAAGAGAATTAGATGAATTACAGAAATGGGAATCAAATTGGAGCATGTCTTTCCACCCAGAAAAATGTCAGTTGTTAAGAGTAACAAAAAAACTAAAACAAATTAACTCCACTTATCTTATTCATGGCTAACCAGTAACACAGACTAAAAACGCAAAATACCTAGGTGTTATAATATATGTAAAACTGTCATGGAATCCCCAAATCAAATAAGAACATAAAACTAAAACGTTATTTAACCTTGGTTAGGTTAAGAAAACTCATGAGAACATTAAGGAACAGACACAAAATAGAGCAGTGAGATTCATAACAAATGAATATTCACATTTGACTAGAGTAACACCTTTAGTAAAATCACTAAATTTAGAAAGCCTTCAGGACAGAAGACTTAAAAGTAAAGTAGCAATTATACATAAAACACTGAACCATAATCTTCAAATACAAAAACAAAATCTAATAAAATACTCAGACAGACACAAAGATTAAGGCACATTCCACACACCGAATGTTAGGACAAATTTCTGCAAATGCTCCTTCTTATTAGAGCAAGGAATGGGTTGCCTGAGCCAGCCAGGAAAACCAATGACTTGACAAAATTTAAGTCATGGGTTAACACGCATGACTAGATGCATGATGCGTGGGAAATAATCATCTTCTAGCTTGAAGTAACGTCTGTACTTTATAAGTTAAGATATTGACTTACATGCATACATACTTACATACATACATACATACATAGATATAGCTTATTAATTAATTAATTAATTAGTTGCTTAGACAGTTCGTCAGTCATTCAGTCAGATCGATCGATCAATCGATAGATAGATAGATTAGATAGATAGATGATAGATAGATAGATAGATAGATAGATAGATAGATAGATAGATAGATAGATAGATAGATAGATAGATAGATAGATAGATAGATAGATAGATAAAATTAACTCGCTGCATTTATCACTGTAGCTAAAAAAAAACATAGAAGTGTGAAGAATTACAACATTACAAGTTTACTTAATACAGTTTTTTTATATGAAAAATTATATCAAGCAATGTAAAACTGTCACTGAAGCTACATAAAAGATATTTTTTCATTAATAAAGCTGTTCATTAGAATCAAATAAAAAAACTCTATAGGGCAAATGATGTAAAGGTTATCTGTTTCTGTGGCCTACGGTTAACGAGGGTGTCCTGTGGCCAGCACAACGACCAAATGCCTTTACTTTTCCCCAACTTATTAGAGCTGGGTAGACCCAGTGGCGCCCAAAGATCCCGAAATTAAAAATCTCAGTTTCACCAGGATTCGAACCTGGTTCTCCCGGTTCGAAAGCCTAGAGCTTTACCTCTCAGCCACTGCGCCTCTTCTGGGCTCTGAAGCCAAAATGACTTACTACTCAGCCATCAGATCCAACAAGCCCCCCCCCCCCAGGCCTCACGCCCCTTATCCACGGATTAGTTTTCCATTGAAATAATAAATGTTCTGTCCATACCCCAATGATTAATGGTAAATAAATAATTTGCTCGATAAATTTTAAGCATGTTCTAGGCTATCCCAATAGATCGCAAGTTCTGAAAGGGGAGCTTTACTAAGACGAGAAATCTCGGTTACAAATTCTGGCAAAGACTGGGATTTTAAATTAAGGTATTTTTAGGGCGCCCCTGACTCCACACAGCTATAATAAGTACCTTAGTTTAGTTGGGGAAAATTAAAGGCGATTGGTCATTGTGCTGGCCACATGACACACTTGTTAACAATCAAAAATAGAAAGAGACGACCTTTACATCATCCTCAATTGGCTATCTATAGATCGCAAGATCTGAAAGGGGGATGCATTTAACTTTTGCCAATCTGTACAACTAAAGGAAACAAAATATGAGACTTACTTGGTGTGGTTACTTCCGTTGTCGTCACTTTTGATAAAAAAAAAAATTAAAAAAAATAAAATTCAACAAACAGAGAACAACTTTACATTTGACTCACTACTAAAGTATTTCATCTCTCTAAAGTATCATACTTTGAATGCAACATTTGAATATTCAAAAACATGTACAGCTTAATTTTTTAATGTAGTCTTTGAGCTATATTATCACATCCATCCTAAAAGTATCCTGCATATGTATCAGAGAAGAAGAACAACAACACACATTAAATGCGACCAGGTTAGTAAGTCTGTTTTAAATTTTCGATGTCCTTCTAGAAATGACTATTTTGTGACCAAAAGGAAAGCTCCTGCCTAAGACAGACATAGACGACGAAAAAAAAAAGAAAAACTGTCATGGAATCCACATATTGATGAAACTATAAAAAAATCAAACAAAGCATTAGGATTTATTAAAAGAAATTTCTATAAATCAAATAAGAACATAAAACTAAAATGCTATTTAACCTTGGTTAGGCCAATAATAGAATATGCATCCACCGTTTGGGACCCCTCAACTCAAGAAAACATTAAGAAACTGGAACAGACACAAAATAGAGCAGTGAGATTCATAACAAACGAATATTCACATTTGACTAGAGTAACACCATTAGTAAAATCACTAAATTTAGAAAGCCTCTAGGACAGAAGACTCAAAAGTAAAGTAGCAATTATACATAAAACACTGAACCATAATCTTCAAATACAAAAACAAAACTTAGTAAAATACTCTAAAAGACACAAAAATAAAGGCACATTCCTCGTCCCATATGCTAGGACAAATTTGTACAAATACTCCTTCTTCCCTAGTGCTATTAGAGCATGGAATGGGTTGCCTGAGCTAGCCAGAAAAACCAGTGACTTGGCAGAATTTAAGTCATTGGTTAATATGCATGACTGAATGCATGACGCTTAGGACGTAATCATCTTCTTTTTTGAAGTAACGTCTGTATTATATAAGATAAGATAAGATAAGAAGATAAATGTCTTACTTTATTAAAACTACCACCGATTACAACAGTTAAGCACGTAAACTTCCTGTCTACACATGTCTTGAGACCTTGACGCGTACATCACGTGAAAATTTACAACTAACTCTTTGCGCACTGTTTATTAAGAGCTTGAAAATTGTATAAAATCAAATGTCTTGGCTCTTTTGCTTATCACGCTATCTAATTTTTATTAATTAATCTTTTTTAAAAACAGTGTATTTTTAATGTGGCGTCCTTGGCACTATTTAGCTTGTCTATTTCTTTCCAAAGTCTCCTTAAATCTTCTTCTTGTTAAGTTTTGTTTTCTTATTATTCCTTACATCGCCATTATTGTTATTCATATTTTTTTAATCATATTTTATTGTAGGCCGGATCCTACAAATTGAAAAGCAAATAAAATGGAGATTACTGTGTTTATAATTGAAACTCCACACCCATGTGTGTCCTGCAGGACGGCAATGAAATACAGTGGGCAGGGTTTGAACTTGGGGACCAATGTGAGGACTTTCAAAGCGCGTATCACACTTACCCTTTGTTGTATTCGATCGCCCTTTTGTGGTATTTTGTGATTTTGTTGTCATTGGCTCTGAAACAAAGACACAATTAGTATAGACTTCCGTTCTAAAAAAAACCTCTATTCAAGGGACAACCTCATGGAGGGAGGGTGGGAGGGCGGAAAATGTGTGGACGCTGATCTCTAGCATTTATTAGTTATTAAGAGAAAAATTGGAACTTTGGATGTGACATTGAATAGATAGGAGATTAGGAGAGGGATGAAGAGAGAGAGAGAGAGTGAGATAGTGAATGCGCATGTCATTATGTTTGTATACGTCAGGGGTGTTTAAATTACGACACGCGGGCCACATATGGCCCGCCGAAGTGTTTATGCGGCCCATGGACACCTACAGAAATCAGTTGTGCCTACAGATTATGCATATAAAAATGCAAAGGTATTAAAAATAAATAATTCTAAATATCTATAGAAAGTAATGAAATTTTTTATTCTTATCACTCATGATGAAGAGGCAAGAAGCATTGGCTTTACACGTCATTCTAAAAAGTTTTAAGTCAACGAAGATTATCCTTATTGGAAATTTTTCGAAACATTCAGTCATTGACACAAACTAAGGTCAGTATTTATTCAACGCTATGAAGAACTGGGTTGAAAGTGATTCTATATTCTTCTCGGTATATTGTCCATACTAAACCATCAAATATCACTGTGGTACCGAACATCGGAATGTTATGTTTCCAAATTTTCAAGCTGGCCGCATAAAACCCTTTGGCGGGCCGTATGTGGTGGGCGTGGCGTAATTTGCTCACCCCTGCTGTAGATTCATTAACCAAAGCCATTTTTTCATATAAAATTTCTTTTGCGTCAACTGTTCATATTACTACAAACTTATAAATCTTTTTTAGTTCGTTAGAATCAATGTTAGGATAACCTTTAGTAAGACCTAATCCATTGTAAAATAATTCTCAACATTTGTATGTACTACTGTGTCATTGATCGTTTATTACAAACAAAAGATAAAAGATACGATCACTTCCAATGATTGCTCGTATATTTATTTTTTAGAATTTTACAGTCAATGTCATTACCCTACTATTTGGGAACATAATGATTGCCCGTATATTTATTTTTTAGAATTTTACAGTCAATGTCATTACCCTACTATTTGGGAACATAATGATTGCTCGTATATTTATTTTTTAGAATTTTACAGTCAATGTCATTACCCTACTATTTGGGAACATAATGATTGCTCGTATATTTATTTTTTAGAATCTTACAGTCAATGTCATTACCCTACTATTTGGGAACATAATGCATTTCTCCTTTTTTTTTTAAAGACCAAAATCTAGTTAGCTTATTACCGGTTTTGTTGGTGGGTTGCGTCATTGTACTTGTCACATTGCCAATGTCTACAAGATAATAAGAGACAAAAATAATAATTAGCTATAAAGGAAATATAATAACAATTTTATAGTATTTAACTATTATTCTTAAAGAAATTTAATAAGCATGAGAATCAGAGATGGTTAACATATTTTATGAGCCTCATTCACAATTTGAATGTGAATGTATAAAATGACGAGATGTCATACAGTTTGTAAGAGATCATCTAAAAAATTCAGAAGGTGTTATAAAATGAAAAACATTATTTGTTCATACGGATGGCTGCTTGGTCGTGCGTCTCCGGGCCACTCCTGAGGACATTTTGTTGTTGCAACAATACTGTTTCAGAAGAGAACTAGTACAACACAATATAAACGTATGTAAGATATCTGTTATCTGTTATCTATATCTTCGTCTTCTTGATCTAGGTTTGACAGGTCACAGGTTATACTTTATAAAGTGCTGTAAAGTAAGAGAAGTTCAGACATGGCGATCTAAAAAAATCGGAACTAAACCGCAGATAATGTAAAGGTCATCTGGTTCTGTTTTTCTACGGTCAACGAGGTTGTCATGTGGCCAGCACAACGATCGACCGCCTTTACTTTTCCCCTACCTATGCCAGGTACCCATTAGAGTTGGGTGGTCTCATAGGCGACCTAAAAATCCCAAATTTAAAAAAAAAACAGTTTTCACCGACTTTCGAAACCCAGACCCTTTAGTTCGGAAATTAAGCCCTTTTCAACTCAGCCAGTAAGCCCCTAAAATACTGAGCTCCAGTTCAACTTACAACTTCCAAGCCATTTAATTTATTATATGACATACAGAGGAACTAATCAATTGACAGCTTGCAGAACGTGTAATTAATTACAAACACGCGCAATCACAAATAGATACATAGAAATAAAATATAAAAAATAAACAACTATTCACTAACATACCCCCAGAGGTTAAATACTGCTTGGTCATAGGACTCTAATAAACTATCCCCAAAAATGAATGTAACATATTACTAGGAGGAGCCCCACTAAGAGGACCATCCAGTGACTGTAAATTATTTCTCGAATACTAAAATAGTATAAATTAATTTGATTTTAGTTATTAAATATAAATATCCCAAAAACCTTTAGCACTTCGTTGGCATTTAAGGACCATTGACAACTTTTGAACCAGAGTTATTTTGTGGTTTTAGACATTGTTAAATTTGTAGATATTAGACATGTCTCTATTCTAAGGTTTGAGACATTACTTAATTCTAAGGTTTGAGACATTACTTAATTCTAAGGTTTGAGACATTACTTAATTCTAAGGTTTGAGGCATTACTTAATTCTAAGGTTTGAGACATTACTTTTTTCTAAGGTTTGAGACATTACTTAATTCTAAGGTTTGAGACATTACTTAATTCTAAGGTTTGAGACATTACTTCATTCTAATGTTTGAGATATTACTTAATTCTAAGGTTTGAGACATTCCTTAATTCTAAGGTTTGAGGCATTACTTAATTCTAAGGTTTGAGATATTACTCAATTCAAAGGTTTGAGACATTACGTAATTCTTAGATAACAGGCATTGACATTTTCCTTTCATTGCTGACACCATTTCATTAGACAACTTGAGACATTAACAATTACACAGAAAGGCAGTACTTACTTATTCCTTTCATAATTTGTTCACAATTAGCATCTTCTGTGTCGATATTTAAATTTACACAGTAAACTCCTCCGTGCGTAGGGGCGGGGTTATTGCAAACTCTGGGGGGAAAACAATTCATACAAATAATTATGTCTACGTGGTATTTTTTTTTCTTTCATAATTTTGTAATTAAACGATGGTGTCACTTTGAACTGACCTAAATTCTGTCTTTCATTTGAAATAAAATACAAGCATCAACCTTTAAATAATTTCTGGTCGATTTTTTTGTGTGTCTAAAGAGTACCTTACTATTTAAAAACAAGCTGATATTACTTCACTATTGTCTCCTCATATCTATTTCCGAGAAGCAGGACTTTTTTTTTGTTTATTATGTTGAAACAAAGTCAAATATATACTCGTACCTATAAATAGGCGGCTTGGTGGCCCAGCAGGTAGTAGGATTGAACTAATCAGTATCATACATGAGTTAAGCTCTTCGAGAACACAGTACCATCAAAATTATGAAACCTTGTGATGTTCGTACCTTATATTGTATTATATGGCTTCTGTCTCGGAAGACCATAAATGCGCCCAGATGATTCACTACTTTTGGTTTTGTCTTGAGGCAGGTCATAATCTGGAGTGGCTAATCAAGCCGATTCTGGAGCGGCAGATTTCGCCACAGGGCGTGCATGTGTATGTTTTAGGGCTAGCTAATAGGGCAGCTTTCTTTTTCTTTCTCTTGACTAAGGCCGCTTCATTTCTTTTGCACTCGGCGATGTTCGTACCGGCACGTACAGTCTGTCTCCATGCATTCCGGTCTTGTGCTATCTCCTCCCACATACTTTAATTGATATCTGTGGCTCTTATGTCTTGCTTGCAGACATCTCTATAGGTTAATCATGAGCGGTCCTTGGGTCTGACTCACTCCACAAGCTCAGCATGTAAGATATCTTACGAGATTCTACCATCTGGCATGCGGGTGACATGTCCGAGACAGCGTAGTCTTTCCTGTGTCAGGAGAGCATAGATGCTGTGCATATTGGCCAATTTAAAAACTTCCTGATTGGAGACATAGTCCCTCCAAGAGATGCGCATTATGCGTCTCAGGCAGCGCAAGTGGAAACTATTCAATCTGTGATCTTGGTACATGTATGTTGACCAGCTCTCACTGCCATAAAGAAGAATGCTCGCAACACAGACATTGTGGACTAAGACTTTTGTTGCTGTGGTCAATTTGGCATTTTCCCAGACGCTCTTGGAAAGTTTTTCCATTGGTGCAGAAGACTTTTCTATTCTTTTTGTCAGCTCAGCGTCTAAATCTAGGTTGCTGGCGATTGTTGGTCCCAAGTTGGTAAATTCCTGCACCACAGTAAGGGTGTGGTTCTCCAAATATGTATCAGAGGTATTTCGGTCATGGAAAGGCTTAGTCATGTTGTTATAATGTTTTTGTTGATTTTTTTTTTTTCAATTTCATTTCGCAAAGATAGCACGTTAATGTGTGCGAGATTTCAGTAGATTAATTCAAACACATAAGAATTAACTTGTAACTTGTACACAAGTCCTTTCTGTGGCATCTTAGTTTTATTGATAGGATCTTCTGCTCGAGATCTGCAGTCAGCGTCAAAGATTCTTATGCAAGTAAACCCTTCATAAGCCATCAGAGTCATCCTTTTTCGTTTCGAAATATTTGATTCATATTTGCTTATTGATTAAAAAAAAATACAACATCAACAATAACTCTACTGATTTTGAAATAGAGTATTATAATCAGCTCTTCTTCTTCGTTCTCCTCTTTGTGCTATGTTATAAATATTAAATAAAAATTAAAAAAATATTACTGTTTATAATACATGTTCAGGGTCAAGGCTAACTACCGAATGGACCTCTTTCACCAATCGTAAACAAACAACGTTCAGCCACGTGTTTCTCTATCTTTTCTATACAAATTACGATCTAATTTTTAATACACAGTGACTATCACGTGACAGTAATTTTTCGTTGTTTTATAAATATTATCAGGTGACTAAATGTTGTTTGTTTACGATTGGTAAATGATTGTTTACGATTGGTGAATGAGGTCCATTGGAGGTACTCGGCTGTGGTCAAGCATGGAGAGGGATGGGCGCCGCCATGCAAGTATCTAGCCCTTGTTAAACCACATGAGAGGTTTTACATAAGTCAAAAGACAGGGGGAGTGGAGAAAGACTGTCAACAAATCTCACTTGGTGCCCCAATGGTCCAACAGATTAAGAATACGTAAAGGTAAAGGTAAATACATTAACTAAATTCTTTTTGTAATTACATTTTTTTTTCGGGATAGAACTCTGTTAAGAATTCAGAACTTCGCGACAGAGTTCAGCAAGGTACAGCGAAGTTAGTAGAGTTCTTGCTACAACAGTACATAGTTTATACGTCGATTCTGATGTAAATTTGTGTTGCGTGTTGCCAAGTGTACAGTATTGACTCTCATTTATTGGACATTAAACTTTTACGCTATTTTAGAGGCAAAAAAACAGAAAGGCAGGCGACCCAAAGGCAGACCTGCATGCGATGGAGTGATGATCTGGAGGCAGATCTACAACAGCTTGGGGGGTTTAGGGCGTGGAGACTAAAGGCCCAGGAGAGATCTGAATGGAGGGATGTGTTGAGGCAGGCCAGAGCCCTCCATGGGCAGTAGCGCCACTGGGATGGAACGATGGATGGCTGGAGTTGTCCAATTATTTGATTTACTTGTGTCGTCTGGTGCAGTTGCAGAGAGCTTGAGAATTGAGTTATAAGCTAGAAACTATGTATGTACTTAATTACTTTTTTATCTGTACCTGGATCGTTTCCTTGAAAGGGAGAGAACACTTTCGCATTGCCATGATTCCCAATCAGACCACAGACCATTGGCTGCAGACAGATTCATGTATGCAAAGTTTAAGCTTGATCTGACAATAGGAAGTGTGAGAAATAACCTGTTCAAAATTTGTACCACACAGACAGAAAGTTTTGTAACAAGAAACGTTATTACAGTCATTGCACTACGCGTCCTGTGTGACGTAAATATGGCGTTATTCTCTTTCAAGTGAGAGCTTGGGATCTACCACAACTACATCTAAGTATCTGAACCACAAACTTGAATGTCTACATCCGAGTATCTGAACCACAAACTTGAACTTCTACATCTAAGTATCTGAAATCTGAACCACAAACTTGAATGTCTACATCTAAGTATCTGAACCACAAACTTGAACTTCTACATCTAAGTATCTGAACCACAAACTTGAACTTCTACATCTAAGTATCTGAACCACAAACTTGAACTTAACTTCAACATTCAAGTATCCGAATTACAAACTTGAACTTAACTTCTACTAAATCACCTGTTACCTAGGGGAGGCAGAGCTTTATCTTCATCAATCATTCCATCATTGTCATTATCTATAAATAAAGGAAAGATAATGTTAGAATTAGGAGTATCAAGTAGAACATTGAAATACAAATGTGTAAGTATTTTAAATGTTTTGTTATTATTTTTTTATTGAATGCATCTTACTTTTAATAATTACTTTTTACGACGGTTTCGTATCTTAGACTAATATAATTTGACTTCAAATGAATAAAGCACAAACAAATTTAGAATAACAATGTAAAACAGTTAAATTCAACTTTAAGAACACGACTTAAAGTATGTACATAGGGGCATGCTGGCTCTATAGGACATATCTGTACAATGTTATTAATATCAAAATGAATTGTACTTGTTATTTTTTACATTTATCAAGAAAAAAAAGCTAATAATGGAAGAACGTCAAGGTTGACCATGCCGTCTGGGGTGGGGCGGTGGTGGACGTACATTTGGAGAGAAATTAAACTATTTGTTTATATAAATAATTATGAAATAATCTTATTATGATTAAATATTATTTCTAAATGCTAAATTTCTATCTAAGCCGGTTACAAACTGGTGAACTGCTCGTCACCGTTACCAAAGGTCAGCTACTGTTGCCCACTACTATGTCTCCATTCCCAATCTAGTCTCCATTCCCAATCTAGTCTCTATTCCCAATATAGTCTCTATTCCCAATATAGTCTCTATTCCCAATCTAGTCTCTATTCCCAATCTACTCTCTATTCCCAATATAGTCTCTATTCCCAATATAGTCTCTATTCCCAATCTAGTCTCTATTCGCAATCTACTCTCTATTCCCAATCTACTCTCTATTCCCAATATAGTCTCTATTTCCAATATAGTCTCTATTCCCAATCTAGTCTCTATTCCCAATCTACTCTCTATTCCCAATATAGTCTCTATTCCCAATATAGTCTCTATTCCCAATCTAGTCTCTATTCCCAATCTACTCTCTATTCCCAATATAGTCTCCATTCCCAATCTACTCTCTATTCCCAATATAGTCTCTATTCCCAATCTAGTCTCTATTTCCCAATATAGTCTCTATTTCCCAATATAGTCTCTATTCCCAATCTAGTCTCTATTTCCCTATATAGTCTCTATTTCCCAATATAGTCTCTATTCCCAATCTAGTCTCTATTTCCCAATCTAGTCTCTATTCCCAAGCCTTCCTAATTACCCGGTCACTTTTCTCAACCACTCACCATTCTCAGCAAACCTCGCCATGAATGGCCACCACCCACAATCATCATCTTCTTCAAAACATTTACTAAGCCTAAAAAAAAAAAAAAGCAACAAGCACTGACCGACGCCATCTTCTTTCTCTTCGTCCGTTTCGCCATCACAATCGTTGTCAATAGAATCGCCCTGGCTGTTAGGATAATGCTGTTTAGAATACTTATAGTCACACAAACCAGTCTAAAACAAACAGAAGTAAGATGAATACAATGACTTGATGGACAAAGTCCTACAACAATAAAGACATAGGACATAAATAGCCTCATTACCTATTGAGATACATTTATTCAAACATATGTAGGCCTATATAAATGTAAATACTTTCTTTCTCTCTCTCTTTATATATATATATATATATATATATATATATATATATATATATATATATCATGGGCGTAGCCAGGGGGGTTCTTGGGGTTGAAAGCCCCCCGAAATAAAAATCCTCAGAGGGGGGGGGGGGGGGTCGGAGTTTAGTCACTGATCTTTTGCTTTAATTTTGTTTATTTTAGGTGAAATTTTAATACTAAACCATCACTTGCCCTAGCACAACCAAGGGGGTTTTGAGTTTAAAACCTCCTATCAGAGGGTTTTGAGTTTGAAAACCCCTACTAGGAGGTTTTAAGTTTAAAACTCCTTACCAGGAGGGTTTAAGTTTAAAACCCCTACCAGTGGGTTTTGAGTTTGAAACCCACTACTAAGGGGTATTGAGTTTAAAACCCCCTACCAGGGGGTTTTGCATTTAAATCCCCATCTTCTAAAAAAAAATGCAAACTACAATCCCCAAATTTCAAGAGCACATTTTAGGAAGATCTTCAATATAAAAAAGCAAATTAGATATTCAAAATTGTTTAAGCGTAGCCAAAGGGGTTTTGAGTTTAAACCCTTCTTCAGATGGGCTTAAAGCTAAAAATACCTCTTCAATTAAAAAAAAAAGCAAATTACGCACTAAAAATACTATGAGCATAGCCAAATGGGCTTTTACTTTAAACCCCCCCCCCCCCTTTCCAGCGGGGTTTGAAGCTAAAAAATAAATCTTCAAAATAAAAAAAAAATACTTTCGCAATCAAAATGCTATGATCGTAGCCAAGTCTATTGGGTGTTTTGAGTTTAAATTTCCCTTCAGAGGGGTTTCATGCTAAAAAATACCTCTTCAATATAAAAAAAAAAGCAAATTACACACTAAAATTCTTTGAGTGTAGACAAGCCAATGGGAGGGTTTGAGTTTTAACCCCTCTCCTCCAGATGACTTTTTAAAAAGTTTAAAACCCCTCAAGATAGTTTTGAGTTTAAAATCCCCCTACAGAGAGTTTTAATGTTGAAAGCCTCTCTCTTCAATATTATTTCTAAAGCAAACTACAGTCACCAAATTCTATGACCGTATCTAAATGTGGTTTTGAATAAAAAAAAAAAAAAAAGCAACTCCAGATATGTTTTAGTTTAACCCCCCGCCCCAAACAGATGATTTTGACGATAAAACTTCCCTTTTCGATATAACATCTAAAGCTAAATAGTCACCTAATTACAAGATCGTAGTCAAGAGAAATTACACATGTCTACCATTGGCTGGGCTCCATTAATAAAGTGCAATGAAATTGAAAAGCACTAAATGTGGCTCTACAAAGATGGCTAAGACGGATTTTAGGAGTCAGTTATAGAGATCGGGTCTAAATCAATGAAATCCTATACCGAAGTGGGAGTCGACCCCATAATAAGGTTGTGACAGAGCGTCGCATCAGGTTTGTGGGACATGTTCTTCGACAAAATGAATTTCGCATAATAAGAGTTGCGATGACATGGAGGTCCTCAGAGCAGGTGGGAAGATTCTTCAGACATTGCCATGACAGATATTTGTGGAAACAGCTTGCCAGCAAATGCGCCGAACGGCGTGGGAGGGTCTAAATCATTAAGGATAGCACATTAGGTTTTTGAAATAAAGTATCCTAGTATTATAATTAATTAATAGATTTAACATTTATAGTACATGGTCTTTTTAAATCTTAACTTTTTGTAACGTACACTTCCAGTGTACATGGCAGGATAGGCCACTGTAGGAATCAATTAGTGATATATGAATCAAAATAGATCAAGACTTCGTTTAGAAGATAGATTTGTTTGTTTTAACCAATATTATCATATATTATTGCTATACAGCACAAATACCCTTATAATTGCAAATTATAGAACTAATTATGATGATTATAAGGCTATTATTAGAAAAAATATAAACAATACTATAATAATTCCTTTTCAATATTTTTTTTTTTGTTTTACTTGATGCAGTTCTCTCCCCTGTGCTCTAGTATTTTCACTGATTTGCTTAGAATAATATTTGTTACATTAGCAAATTATAATTTTATTGATGTATGGTTATGTGAAAAAAATATTATAATAATAATTATTGATATTTATATTATTTTTTAGGGTCTCAAGTAAATATAAACAGTTCACAATGTCAACATTAAGAATCAAGAAAAAAAACTGATTTCTGATAGTAAATAAATGACTGATACAAAAACATGATTGAGTTTCAATGACATGAGAATCATATAACTTGTTATTAGGTCCTTGTATTATATTACAGCATATTATGTCTAACCCTCTACCTCTAAGACCTTGTTATTTATTGTGTATAATTATTTTTACAATTTTCACAATTTAGTATAGCTAATTATCACAAGTGAATTGAGTCTATAGACTTTATCAAAACTAACAATCTTGAAATATGTCAAATGATGACTGCGACCCAATGAAAAGAATTAGAACAAAATTGGAATTTATGATTATTACATAACTATATAAGCATATGAATATACTGTAGATGCTGCAGTATGTTTGGTTCAACTGCACTTCAAATATTAAAATCTTTGCTTATGGACATGATCTTTGAATATCTCACTACTTATGTGTTATTATTTATTGTTGTAAAAAATATATCTGGATAGTACTGGTTAGTACCGGATAATGTACATTTCATGCCTTTTTTTTTTTACTAAATTGTTATAATTTTTTAGTAAATAAAGCATTAAAAATATACTTTTTTGCATTAAAATGCTTAATTTGTTTGTTTTTTAATGTTATAACTAATCTGTTTTCACTTAAAGATTGTAAAAAAAAATAAAAAATTTTTATATAATATTCCTCACGGGGCCACTTAATGCTACGTACACTGCCAGTGTACATCTCACAGAATCGTTACTATATGCAATTTTTCAAAAAATTCTTTTTGCAATGTCTTAGTTTGAACAATAGAATTTGATATTTGATAGAAAATATATATTTAATGCAATAATGAAGTTTTAGGGGTTAATGGGCTATTCAAGTTATACTATTATACAGATCGTTTACAATGTTGACATGAGAAAAGATCGAAAGGATTTAGATCTAGATCTAATTTTAAGAACTACACTTTGCACACATAGTTTTTTATTACTTTGACACATATGAAATATAGTCTATTGATTTCATTATTTATATTTACATACATACATACATAGATGAGAAAAGATCGAAAGGATTTAGATCTAGATCTAATTTTAAGAACTACACTTTGCACATATAGTTTTTTACTTTGACACATGAAAATATGAAATATAGTCTATTGATTTCATTATTTATATTTACATACATACATACATACATACATACATACATACATACATACATACATACATACATACATACATACATACACACACACACACACATACACACATACATACATGCCTTACTATATTGTAAACTCACCTTCAATATGAAACCATTATACGCAACAAAACCCAGCGGTGTAATAGAGATACGATATTCAGTAGCCGAATGTCTCCCGTACAGATAAGCTCCGAATTTGTGTGCATTCTTGCTGTACACCTGATGGACAATCATGTTCCAATTCACTGGAATCTCAACATCTAGGGCCACGTAATCGTTGACCCCTGACACTTTTACCGTTCCTGCCATACTTAAGTACAGAGAAGAGAAGGTGTGAACAATGAGAATATCTATTAGTATTATACCTTTTATATAGCACTACTTTCATGCTTATAGCATGCTCAGAGCGCTTTTGGTCCACTCATTTGTGGACCAGTGGGGGGAGGGGGGGGGGGGAGAGGGTATCTAGGAGTTGGTTTTCCTTGCTGCCTTTAGTAAACACAACTCTGCCCGAGTCGACCACGCTTCCCACAATAGGTCACGTAGAAAACGTTGTTGGTTTTTAAATCTATTCCTCCTTTATAAATTTACTAGTCGACCGGTGGCTTAGTATACGCCGCGATTTTGCAGGGCCGGCCTTATCCGACCGCATTGGGACCCACACTTTCATAGGACCCGCGCTAATTCTAGGTATATAAATTATTGAATTAAACCATTTTATAACTTATAACAGATTTCCTGCGGCTTCCTGTCGATTTACCAGGAGCTCCTGGAAATCTGAAATTGCAAAATATACGAAAAAAGTCCTGGAAATATCCGGAAATTATTAAAATCTTTTTAAAACTAATACAAATCTCCTAAAATATATACACAAAAATTGTCATTTTGGGGTGTCATTCAATATGGAAAACGCCAATCCTACGCGCGATAAAAAAAAAAAGGCATTATGCAATACTCGTAATTGTGGAATCTAGTGAAAGAAGCTTCGCGCCTCAAACTAATGAAGAATTACTTGAAGTCAACAATTCTCGTAGATAGATTGAAACATTTGATAATTCTTGCTATTGAGCATGATCTATGTAGGAAACAGAATTCTTATGATATACTGTATGACTTCGCTACACGTAAGGCTCGTAAAGTAATTCTGTGCGTAATAAAGAATGAATAAAATGCAAAGACGAATATATTTTCTAATACAAACTCTTAATTTTCACTTATTATCCGTATCCCTACTGAAACTGGGCCCTGCGAAATCCGTTTCGCATTGGGCCCCACAATGGTTAAGTCTGGCCCCTACTATTTAGTGACGGGTGAATACAGAGTTTTCTTTCTATGACTTCGTGGTCACAATGGTTAAGTCGAGCCCAGCTATTTAGTGACGGGTGAATACTACTTGTTCTCCCCCCTCTTTTTTTCGACTCTAAAATTACGTGGGGTAACTCTAGTCAGTTAGACTTGCAGAAATAAAAGAGTGATCTTTCCATTACTTGGTGTCCAAACTCTTGAGCCATGAAGAGAATTATGAAGATTCCTACTCTGAAACCGTTACACAAATCAGTGCAAGGACCACCACACCAACCGACTGATGAAGGCCCCATTGTGGCGTGGCGATTTGCTGGACCGGGTTGATAGGTTTCTGTTACATCCTCACCCCAGAGAAGATGAAAAAAAAAAGCTCAACCAGGGTATCCCGTCGAAGGTTTTGTTAGCTACCTGTCATTTGCCAATGAGGCCTATTCTTTTCCACCGAGGCGCTACTTTGAGGCTACGTGGGCTGAAATCCTTGTCCAATCCTTAACAGAGTTTTTGTAAAAGCGGTACCACTTCTACTAACAACTTACAATCCCCCCACCCCCGGAAAAAATTATGATCACGCCTTTACGTTCATCCCCCATACACGATACGTGCCCTTCCCAGCGAAACTGTCAGGCTATAAGAAGTCTTTTTATTCTGTCCATATCCGCATCGCTTTGTAATACGGTCTAGCCACCGTATATAGACGTATTCTATAGAAAGCAACTAAGACTTGAACACTTTCACCAAAGATGTTTGCGCTCCATCATGGACATTATATGTTACCTTGGTTAGAGGTGAAAAAAAAAACCAACTTTACTTCTTATAATTACTTTACAAAACAATGTTTTGTTTAGCTTTTAAAAAAAATTTTTACGGCTTTGTTTTTGTAGTGTTAAAAGATCTTCATGTCCAGTCTAGATATAATATATATAGTTCTGTGAAGTGCACAAAAATAAAATATGATCCTAAGCCTTTGCAAAACCTAAGATAACAACGCTGCCTTTAGTTTGTACACCGGATACACCAGAAGGCTTGCAATTTAAAGATTTTCCGCCTTTTATGAAAATCTCCACTATTTTCCTTTTTGCCGACCACTTCGCGTGCAAAGCCAATATCGAGCTTTGTTGGTCGTTTCACATACAAACAAGCCCAAGAAACAACACAGTCAGAGAACTTACTTAGCAATGGGTGCGTCATCCATGTAAATGTATTTCTCTTGGAAACGTTTGTACACAAGCAGCAAACAGTCATCCGTGTGATAAGTTTTCGTTTTATATCTAGGAGTGACAAGGGCAGAGACTTAGTGCATGAACAACTTGATAAATGAAACAAATAAACTTAATCGTATAAACTGGACTCAAGTAGGTTGTACTAGACTTTTTATACTTTAAATAACACGGTGTCACAGAAAAAATATAGCAACGAGTGGAAGTATGGAAAACAATGCAAGTATATGTATTTATTAATAAGGATAGGGGCGAAACGAACGGGGTGGCTGAGTACGTATAGATAGATGGGGCGGACAGGGTGGCTGAGCATGTATAGACAGATGGGGCGGGCAGCGTGGCTGAGTACGTATAGACAGATAGGGCGGGCAGCGTGGCTGAGTACGTATAGACAGATGGGGCGGACAGGATGGCTGAGTACGTATAGATAGATGGGGCGGACAGGGTGGCTGAGCATGTATAGACAGATGGGGCGGGCAGCGTGGCTGAGTACGTATAGACAGATAGGGCGGGCAGCGTGGCTGAGTACGTATAGACAGATGGGGCGGACAGGATGGCTGAGTACGTATAGATAGATGGGGCGGACAGGGTGGCTGAGCATGTATAGACAGATGGGGCGGGCAGCGTGGCTGAGTACGTATAGACAGATTGGGCGGACAGGGTGGCTGAGTGCGTATAGACAGATGAGGCGGGCAGCGTGGCTGAGTACGTATAGACAGATGGGGCGGACAGGGTGGCTGAGTACGTATAGACAGATGGGTCGGACAGGGTGGCTGAGTACGTATAGACAGATGGGGCGGACAGGGTGGCTGAGTACGTATCGATAGATGGGGCAGACAGGGTGGCTGAGTAAGTATAGATAGGGCGGGCAGGGTGGCTTAGTAAGTATAGTTTCTATACTTACATCCCTAAACAAGTGCAGATATTATACTTACAGCCATAAATAAGTGCAGATATTATACTTACAGCCATAAACAAGTGCAGGTATTATACTTACAGTCATAAACAAGTGCAGGTATTATACTTACAGTCATAAACAAGTGCAGGTATTATACTTACAGTCATAAACAAGTGCAGGTATTATACTTACAGTCATAAACAAGTGCAGAAATTATACTTACTGCACAAACAAGTGCAGGCACTATACTTACATCCAAAAATAGGTATCGAGAAAAAGCCCCAAAGGTACTATCAAGCCAATGGTGATGTCTCCAAAGGAATGTTTTCTATAAAAAGAACAGCCGGCGTTTGAGACAACGACCACTACAACCGGGTGACTGGTGGTCAATTCTGCTGGTCCAGTTAAGTTTCCTAACTGTAGAGGGAATGAGGGCTTAAGGAATTATGACAGATATATAAATAGTTCATTATATATCTGTCTGTGTTGTTGTTATGTTGTTATTTTAAACGTTTTTGGTGACCAAAATAGAAAAGGTAAACAGACAGACGAATGGTTGAGGATGGATAGATGGATGCAGGGCCGGATTTGGGGGAGGGCAGGCGGACTTCATAAGAAAAAGGTCTCCACAAAAGAGATGAAAAAATGTCCACATTTCGATGGGACATCAATTTGTACGTTTTTCTTTTCAAATATTTTATTTTAATTTTTTTGTGTTTTTACCGATAATACTTTAATTCTTACGGTTGGGGATATAGTAGTGGTTAAGAAATGTCCGCTATAATACTTTAATTCTTACTGTTGGGGATATAGTAGTGGTTAAAAAATGTCCGCTTGTTGCTTGCTTGTATTTTATAAATGCAGCTTTGTAATACATAAAAGCAGCTTCAGATTTACTACAGTGCGTCAACCCAGGGCCTTACCCTCCACTTACTCAGAAATATATACTTTTCTTTCACTAAAATAAGCAAATTTGTTTTTTATTTATTTATTCTAAAATATGGCATGCATTTCGATAGAAGTATTGAAGATTTTGAAAAGGTTTGTAAATAGTCCTCCATAACAATCCTGCCACTGGGCCTCTACTTACTTAAATACGGCCCTGCCCTGGATGGATGTGTCCATGTATGTATGTATGTATGTATGTATGTATGTATGTATGTATGTATGTATGTATGTATGTATGTATGTATGTATGTATGTATTTATGTATGTAGGTATGTATGTATGTATGTATGTATGTATTGTTACGAATCTCACTATCCAGGCTCTCTGCAAACTGCACCATACACCACCAACTTAAAGAACTTGACAACTCAGGGCTCCAGAGTAACCTAACACTTTAATAGTTGAATAAATAACAGCCAATACTGTACAATTGGCAACACGTACACTGTACAAATATCTCTCCGATAACACCGTACCGCTGTATCAACTCTTGCAATGGCATCTCCGTCTCGTTCCGGGCTTGCACTGAGTTCA
The DNA here is from genome assembly GCA_030265305.1 of Biomphalaria pfeifferi. Classification (NCBI taxonomy): domain Eukaryota; kingdom Metazoa; phylum Mollusca; class Gastropoda; family Planorbidae; genus Biomphalaria; species Biomphalaria pfeifferi. The sequence goes on from JASAOG010000006.1 coordinate 8,106,111, forward strand.
ACAGTTCAGGACTGACTTCACACACTGGGCTCGTTGTGTCGGACTTGATCACAGACCAAGATCAAGACGCCAGTCGTCTCAACTGTACTTTACAGTACTCCGCACTGAACCGTCGTAATGCTCCGTACAGAACCACACCGTTGAACTGTGCTGTAGTCGACCGTGTTCTGACCCCCTGCCGTGAACCATCTTGACTGGACACCTCCGCTCTTTATATAGGGTCCCTACTGGCCCTCTAGAACCGGACGGAACATCGCTCGACGTTTCTAGCTTCGTCACATGACTACATCCCTCGTGACGCCCCTGAGCTCTGTTCACGACGGCGATCCTTCCCGAACCGTCCTGTTGACACTCGACTTGGCTGACCGCCGTAACTCGTCACGGTTGACGCTCGTCTAGCGCTGGCCTGGGGCGATTTGAGTCGGCTGACTACACACACACCACTACCCCCATCTGTGCCACCACCAGGTATGTATGTATGTATGTATGTAAGCTTTAATGTATTTATCTTATGCATAGAAAGACAGACAGACGGACGGATAGATAGATAGATAGATAGAGATAGATAAATAGATAGATAGATAGATAAATAGATAGATAGATACAGACAGAGACAGACAGATAGATAGATGGATATGTATGTGCATATATAGATAGATGCTGACTTACATTTCTACTAACTTCTTTAGGTTTTGAATCAGGTAAATCAATTCTGTTATAATTTAACTTTGTGCTTTCTTTCTGAAACACGACCACTACATAGGCCCGTATATGTACAGACTTGACAATTATAAAATGTTTGGCATACTCTGTCAACGGCAGTACATAATCTGGGGAAAAAAGAAAGAAATATCGAAATGTTTTACGAAAATAGCATTAAGATATTGGCGTATCAGTTACAGTTACGCGCTCTTGACAAGATGGCTGCTCCCTGTTTACAGTTATCATGGATGAGTTAAATTTTCGTTTTGTCGTATTAAAACCAAACAAAATTCCTTAAAAAAGCTACTCAACTAATAAACTAATATCTTTAAATTATAGATTTAACTTAATTCAGCATTATTTCAACTAATTAATTCAAATTAACAACTCTTAGTTTAGGACTATTTTGTCTCACTAATCCTTATAATTATATCTAATATTATTTAGTCTATATTTATTATTATATACTTAGATTTTAGATCTAGTCAGTCTTAGACTTAGACTTTAATTAAAGCTTTAGATCTACTAATCATCTACTAAAATAACTTATAGTAATATTCTATATAGTTAGTTAAACACATAAATATATTGATCTAGAATTAGATGTTGATCTAGTCTAGGTCTATATTTTGAATAAACCATTTGATTGTCATTGTAAATTAGCTTTCACTTTAGACTTAGACTTAACTTAGGCCGTCTCAGGCATTTTTAACCTTAAACTAGATTTAGACTAGACCTTTAAAAACTAAAATCAACAACTGTCATCATGAAATTGCTCTGGCTATTTATCCTATTATTACTAAACACACACTAGCTGAACACAAAACTAGATCTACCTCAGTCAACACTAAACTTAAAAAGGAAAAAACAGTCATAATCAATCATCACACTTTAGATCAATGCAACTTCAAAAATAACCTAACATACACATCCATAACATTAAAGAAGATTACCCATCACAAATGGAAGTTCTCAATCAGACACAGTAGAAATAAATACCTATCACTGTTAATATTAATAGCAGGAGATGTACAGTCAAATCCAGGGCCTAGATCTAAAAATTTGATGCAACATCTGCAAAAAAGTATGCACCATGAAACAGAAAGCCATTCAATGTGACACCTGCGATGAATAGTACCATGCATCATGTCTCCATATGAATACACCTGTGTATTATGCCTTAGGCAACAAAGATGCATCATGACACTGTGTACTGTGTGGGTTACCTCAGTTTACATCAGGACTGTTTGATTCCTTTGATGCGGACACTTCTAACCCATACAACATCCTAAACACCATCCCAAAACAAACTCACCAACCACTAGCCAGATCCACTCCTGTTAAACCTAAATCTACTAAAATTAATACAACAGCCTCACTAAACAAACCTACTAAAGAAGTAATACCAAAATACCTTAAAACCTTAGTAATAAATTTTCAAAGCATTAGGAACAAAACAGCAGACTTAGAAATTTTATTAGAATGTGAGAAACCAGACATAATTGAAGGAACAGAAACTTGGCTACATTCTGATATATTTATAATGCAGAAATTTTCAATAGTAATTATGAAATTTTTAGAAAAGATAGGGCTGATAATCATGGAGGAGTTCTTCTAGCAATAAAAAACACTCTTATAGCAGAAGAAATTACCTTACCTAACTCAAAAAATATAGAATCTACATTTTGTAAAATTAATACCACCTCAACATCCCTAATAATAGGCAGCATTTACTGACTACCAAATTCTAGTTTAGAATACATGCAGGAACTATGTAATCAGATTACTACACTTAAAGAGACAAATAAAAATGCAGTTTTTTGGATTATGGGTGATTTCAACCTACCTGATATAAATTGGAAAACACTAACCATAGATAAACACCAAAACCTTAAGGACATAAATGAGCTTTTCATAGAAACTTTACACAACCTAAGTTTAGATCAAATCATTAAAAAGCCAACTAGATTAAACAACACATTAGATCTCTTCTTAACCAACAGACCTGGATTAGTAGTTGATTATGATATTATCCCTGGTCTATCAGACCATGAGATCATTAAAATACACAGTCAGATAAAAGCAGTATCCAATACAAAACCCAAAAGAAAAATCTTACTCTGGAATAAATGTAACCTAACACAACTACACCAAGCTGCATTAAACTTTCAACAAACTTATTAGAAAAAGACATTAACCAACCAGTCGATGACCTCTGGAATTTCATTAAAAACCATCTTAAAAGCATTATAGAAAATCATATACCAACTAAATACACATCAAACAAAATAAATAAATGCTTGTTTAATAATAGACTAAAGAAGCTTTGTAAACAGAAGGAAAACCTATATAGAAAATTTAAAGAAACCAAGGCAGAAAGAGTTCACAAAAAGTATATAAAAATTAAACACCTAACCCAAAAAGTAAGCAGACAGCTGCAGAGTGAATACATAAACAATGTAATATCTAAGATAACAACAAAAACCTATGGTCATACATTAAGTCTAAGAAAATGGAAACAACAGGCATAGCGCCATTAAAAGATGAACATAACATAATACATAATGACAATGAAACTAAAGCAAACATCCTAAACAAATACTTTGCATCAGCATTCTCAGCCCCAGGAGACAAAGACATATTTCTTAATTTGAACCAAGTAGACAACATAGAAGATATAGTAGTACAAGAAAATGGAATTCAAAAACTATTATCCAACACCAAACCACATAAAGCATCTGGACCTGATGGTATTCCAGCTAGATTACTCAAAGAACTAAGCAATGAGCTAGCCCCAGTGTTCAAAATACTCTTTCAGGCATCGCTTAACCAGGGCAGAGTACCAAAGGACTGGAAAGAAGCTAATGTCACCCCCCTATTTAAAAAAGGAGAAAAATCTGACCCAGGAAACTACAGACCAGTATCACTTACCAGCATCACATGTAAAATCCTAGAACACATAATATGTAGCAACATCATAAACCACTTAGACAAACATAATGTTATCACCCCATACCAACATGGCTTTAGGAAATATAGATCATGTGAAACACAACTAATAGGACTAATTGATGATTTTTCAAAAGGTTTAAATAATAGTGAACAAATAGATGCTATTTTACTAGATTTTTCCAAGGCTTTTGACAAAGTTCACCACCATAGTTTGCTTAAAAAATTAAAATATTTCGGCATTAATGGTCCACTGCATCAGTGGATTAAAGATTTTCTGATAGGGAGAGAACAAACTGTAATAATAAATGGCTCTAAATCAACACCAATAACAGTAAACTCAGGTGTACCTCAAGGAACAGTCTTGTGTCCATTACTATTTTTAATTTACATAAATGATTTACCAAATTGCATTAGTTCAGGAACAAAAGTCAGATTATTTGCAGATGATTGCATAATATATAGAACAATAAAAACAACACAAGACACAGATATTTTACAAAGAGAATTAGATGAATTACAGAAATGGGAATCAAATTGAAGCATGTCTTTCCACCCAGAAAAATGTCAGTTGTTAAGAGTAACAAAAAAACTAAAACAAATTAATTCCTCTTATCTTATTCATGGCAAACCAGTAACACAGACTAAAAACTCAAAATACCTAGGTGTTATAATAAATGAAAAACTGTCATGGAATCCACATATTGATGAAACTACAAAAAAATCCAACAAAGCATTAGGGTTTATTAAAAGAAATTTCTATAAATCAAATAAGAACATAAAACTAAAATGTTATTTAACCTTGGTTAGGCCAATAATAGAATATGCATCCACCGTTTGGTACCCCTCAACTCAAGAAAACATTAAGAAACTGGAACAAACACAAAATAGAGCAGTGAGATTCATAACAAACGAATATTCACATTTGACTAGAGTAACACCATTAGTAAAATCACTAAATTTAGAAAGCCTTCAGGACAGAAGTCTCAAAAGTAAAGTAGCAATTATACATAAAACACTGAACCATAATCTTCAAATACAAAAACAAAACTTAATAAAATACTCTGAAAGACACAAAAATAAAGGTACATTCCTTGTCCCCTATGCTAGGACAAATTTGTACAAATACTCCTTCTTCCCTAGTGCTATTAGAGCATGGAATGGGTTGCCTGAGCTAGCCAGAAAAACCAGTGACTTGGCAGAATTTAAGTCATTGGTTAATATGCATGACTAAATGCATGACGCGTAGGACGTAATCATCTTCTTTTTTGAAGTAACGTCTGTATTATATAAGATAAGATATCAATAATTGCGAGAAGGGTACCATTGCGCCGGGGCTCATGACTAAAAGGAGCCGACAGTGGCACAAGAAAGACAGTCGTTTGACGGTTTTACGAAGATATCAAGTATTGAGGGTCATTATGATTTGTAACGGTGCGCTTGGTTTCCGAACCTGGGATCCTGGGTTCGAAATAGTTCGAATCTTGATGAAGACTGGGATTTTGATTTTCGGAATTTTTAGGGCGCCTCTGAGTCCACCCAACTCTAGTAGGTACCTGACTTTAGTTGGGGAAAGTAAGGGTTGTTGGTTGTTGTGCTGGTCAAATGACTACCTGCTCGTTTACCGTTGGCCAAAGAAACAGATGGCCTTCAAATCATCTGCCCTATAGAACGCAAGGCCTAAAATGGGTCCATTATTTTGTAACACGTCGCTACTGGATTGAGTGCATGAAGTTATGACATTATTACTGGTAAGAAGTCGTTTCTGGATGGAATGTAGGTCACTACTAAAAGATGGTACGTACGTTGACATGTCTTTTTTGTATATATTCTGAGACATACAGGATGACTAGATTTTTTGTATACTAATCGGTACCATTGGTACTTTGCTTCTTAACTGTATTAAGTCGTACAAAAAAAATCAGTATTGAATGCAACCGAAAGATTTGATCGGCTTTAGATACATTTGCAAACATAACAATGTTGTTATTATCAAGTTTAGGTCGATTCTAATGTTATTATCCATTTTGTATTATTTTATCAAATTTGTATTAATCCTATTTTTAATATCAACTTATTATTAATTCTAATGCTGATATCAACTTGTATTCAATTTTATTGTTAATATCAGGTTTGTCTCAATTAAATTGTTAATATGAACTTTGCATCAACTTGCCTTAGACGACTTAGAAGGTTAGGTTGCATGAGGTTTCAGAAAGAGTCAGTTTTTCCCGTATCTACGCAGCTCCAGCTGTGACCTACATATTTTGCCACAACCAGAGCAAGCATAACCATTGTTCGCAGGTGGTCGATTAAGATTTTCTTTTCGCCATCTAAATCTGTCCAGATTTTCATTGGGTCTAAAATACGTATCCCGCGGCTCGTTCTGAGGTTGTATGAATCCAGGTGCTCTCTTCTCTGTCAGCTAAGGCAACTTGGTCTTTAAAGCGTTTCCGTGGGGCACCTGTTACGTCGACCACCTTTTAGCTCACACAATAAAAGACTGTTTTTGGCATACGTTCGTCCCCGATACGGAATATTATAAAGTCTACTCTATTTCTACATTCGCATTACTAGAATTTTTTTCTCGGGGAGGGGGAGGAGGTAAAAGATGTTCATTTTCGGTTTAATATAACATATGCAAGTTATTAAGAACAAAATAATCACTCTATGTCGTATAAAGTAGGTATAAAGTATAAAGTAGATATCAATATAAATAAGTTATAAAGTATAATGTAGGTATAAATATAAAGCAGGTATAAATATAAAGTAGGCCTAAGTATAAATATAAATTGATATAAATATAAAGAAGTTATAAAGTAGGTATAAATATAAAGTAGGCCTAAGTATAAATATAAATAGATATAAGTATAAAGAAGTTATAAAGTATTACACTTTATTCAGCCAGATAGATTCATCTTGTTGTTGTTTTCTCTCTAACGTTGCGTCATTTTCTTTTTTTATACAGTGTATATGCGTTGCTATAGTTACCTAAGGAAAAGGCCGCCAAGCACTCATATTTATCTTCCAGTTCAATGTATTCTTTCATTATGCAGCTGCCGTGTAAAACAGAAAATGGATGCTCTGCCCAAATGAGAGAACCTGATAGTAAAACATGTTAAATTATAGCTAGATTTCACTCTAGAACTTGTGTTTATGTACAGTTTATGCAAAAAGAAAGATTCAGAATGCCGATTCAAGGACATATAACTTGTTTATTGAAAATATAAATAAATACACGCCCAGTTCTGGCAGGTGATGTATTTCATAAATATATATTAATACCCAATAGAACACTATCCATTGGACTGAATAATTGTTGCACAATAATTGAAAACTCTACTTCAACTCTAGAAATCAAGTCCAACTGTCCTGGAATGGAAAGAAAAACTTCACTGACTAACAATAAGTTACATTCCATTCAAAACCACCCTCTCACAAAGCTATACAAACCACAAATAATAACCATATACATTAACGACCTGCATTGCCCCTTCCCTTCCCCTCTAGAGTGAACAGGAGACCCAGGCCGATCAGAATTCAGTCCTGACAGAGAGATAGAGCATAGCAATGGAATTGAGATGCTATAGAAGTATACTAGGCATCGCCTACAAAGACCGCATCACAAATGAAGAGATTCGAGGCAAGATCACAATAGCAATAGGCCCATGATGACCATTGTCAAATATAAACTAAAATTTTATGGTTCTCAGAACTCTCTAAAAAAAAAAAACTATCTCCAGGGAACATTACCAGGACAAAGAAGAAGAGGCAGACAGAGAAAGCGATGGGAAGAAAACACCAAAGAATGTTTATTCAGAGCAAAGGACAGAAGAACGGAGAAAGACGGTTGACAGACTAAGGTATAGATGAAGCTCTAGGTGATTAGGATAAATCTGTAAGTAAAATTCCCCTTTCAGACCTTGCGATCTACGGTCAGTTGATGTTAAGGTCATCTGTTTCTATAACCAATTGTTAGCGAACAGGGTGTCATGTGGCCAGCACAACGACCAGCCGCCTTTACTTTCACCAACTAAAGTCAGGTACCCATTAGAGTTGGGTGGACTCATGAAATTAAAAATGCCAGTCTTCACCGAGATTCAAACCTAAGACCTCAGGAGCCAAGCTCTTAACCGCTATGCCACCATGTCTCATCGAATAACTCTGTAGAAGATTAAAAACTCTTCTGATCGTACTTCGATTGTTCAGTAACACCAATACCTTATAACAAAACAAAACAAAAAATACATAGATAAAACAAACCTTATATTAAGTGTAATTGTATCAATTAATTGGGAAAAAGGGAATATCTCTGTGAATGTTTAAATGTATTTTATAAAAAAAAAAGTTGAACAACTTGAAATCAAACCAAAGCGCTCAAGCTTCTCAAGCCAATGCACTAACCAGTGTGCTAGCAAAGTGCTTATGATATAGAATGTTTCATAGCTATCCATTGTTAGTTTTATACATTTAAGTGACAAAGTATAAAGGGGACTAATTCAGCTTATATCAACAGTCACGTACATTTTCTTTCCCTTGTTTGATACCAAACAAAATAACTAGTTACCAATTACTCATTGGTTATGGTTTTTTTTAATTGATTCTTGTTTTGTCAGGTACAAGAAATAATTGTGAAAAAGTTCAACTCGATGCGAGAATAACGGTGGGAGAAATAACGTGTTCAAACATTTTACCAGACAGACACACAGACAGACAGAAGCGAGTTGATATAAACTTTGTAAACATCCTTAGAAAGAAAAAAAGAAAGACAATCCAGCTAACCTTACCAGTTAAATTTTCCCATTTTAATTCCTCAGTGCACAGCTGAAGACTGAAGGCCTCAAATCTAAAAGATCAAATTAAAGTATGCAAGTTCTCAAACAGCGAAGCAAAAACTCAAAAGTAATAATATAATTTAATATTATAAAACATAGATATCACTAGACTTATACGGAGCTATTATTTCCCATTCTTGAAGTGAATTGAAACCTTGCACAATTGTTCTTGACCACTAAGTACACATGTATAAATAGATAATAATAACCAACTAATTTTTAAAGTTAATTTTTTTCAATTATTAATTTTGTTTGTTATAGAATAGGCGAATTCAATCTTACATTCTTGAGAGATATTGCTGTACGGGTTGAGTTATTTACCGTATATGAGTTTTGTTTTTACAAAGCTTATATCAACTCTCTGTGCGTCTGGTAGAACGACTATACATGATATTTCCCCTACAGCCTTTTTAAATCTAGAATCAATTTAAAAAAAACAGGTTACAAAACAGTTTGTGTGGAAACACAAACTCAAAATCGTCCACGAAGTGGTTCGCTCAGGAGAAAAAAAAAGACAGGTTTCAATATTTTCAGAAAGAATATCAGAAACTATGAACTACAAACTATCAATAGATTGCAATCCTATCTCAGACAAAAAAAAATGGAATCATCACATTTAGCAAGTTACCGGCACTGGTGTATTGTTAGTTCAATTAACGACCTGATACCACAGGATATGGAGATTCATTAATGTTATTATTATTACATTGTTAATAGTCATATGAACAGATAGGTATCAAGATATGGTTAATTTCTAAGTCTCACTTACAAAGACTGCATCACAAATGAATAAACAGGATAATACAACATTGAACCTAATGACCTGCTAACCACTGTCAAAAAACGTAAACTCAAACTCTATGGCCACATCACACGATTCTCATGGATTGCAAAGACCTTCCGTCAGGGAACAGAACCAGTAAAAAGGTGAAGAAGATAGAGAAAGCGATGGGAAAACAAAAGACAAGAAATGTATTGGCCAGTCAGTAAATGAAATTTTATCAAAGGCAAAGGACAGAGAGGAATGGAGAAAGACGGTAGACAGGTCTTGTGTGATGCCCCAACGGTCCAAGAGACTAAGAGATAGGGGAAGGTGAAGGTGAGCCTGCCTAGCTGATATTATTGATCTAGATCTAATTGTTTTGTAAAGGGCCAATCTAACATTCAAAGCATCAAAAATAAATAAATTCCATTTTTAAAAAAAGCAAGGCTACAAAGACAGTTTCTGTGGAAACACAAACTCAAAATCGACCCCCGAAGTGGTCCACCCAGGCAGGAAAAAAGGCAGGTTTCAATATTTTTAGAAGAATATCGGTATTAAATTTTATCAGAAGTGATCCACCCAGGCAGATAAAAAGTCAGGTTTCAATATTTTCAGAAAGAATATCATAATGAAATTCAATCAAAGGCAAATGACAGAGAGGAATGGAGAAAGAAGGTTGACAGATCCTGTGTGGTGCCCCAAAGTCCAGCAGATCAAGGGACAGGTGAAAGTGAATGTGAAGTTAGATGTGAACCTGGCCTAACTGATGTCCTATAATGAGTATCTAATTGATCTAATTGTTTTCTTATTCAAAGCCTCAAGAAAAAAACATTTCCGTAAAAACACAAATGTAACAAAATTCCTTTGGTTTTGTGTTCCGAGGTGCTATCGGTGCTTTGCAGTTACGCGATAATATGAAAAACTGCTTATTAATTGTTGTTTTAAATTATGTCCAACTAGACAAATAGACTTTTTCTCTTTGAAAAAAACAAAATTTTTTTTGTAAATGTAGTATTTAGTATGACAGAACTTACATAATTGAGCAATACAGTTGTAAAAAATATTATTTTTTAATAAAACCCTGCGACCAACTGTGCACATGTCTAAATAATGGTTTTTATTACTATTAATAGTGAATAGTTGTAAAAAAGGTGTATTTTTATGAAAAAACTGCTTGCATAATTGATTTTAAAAATAGATTTTTCGCTTTCTGAAAAAGAAAAAAGTAGCCGTTGCATCAGAACTTTCAATGACCTAAAATATCATGATGTCCGATTTTCATTTTCTCTTCTAATTGCTGAGATCTAAACAGAACGGACGGACAGACAGGCCACACAAAACTCATAGCGTCTTTCCCCCTTTCGGGGGCCGCTAGGGAGGATTTGTAGTAGATGCGATGGTATATAGTGAGCATGTATAATAGGAAACACACTTAACAATTGTTGTTTTAGATTATGATCCACGTATATGCATACTAAATGATTTTTTTCTCTTTAGAAACACAAAGAAAACATTAATTGGTAATTTAGTAATTAATATGACCAAAAAAAAAAATTTTGTATTACAATTTTAAAAAAATATTTTTTGACACAAAATCTAACACTATTAGCATAAATATGTTTAGAATAGTGTCAATGACTTACAAATATCCCGTGTTTTTTTACTATTAATATTGAATAGTTATAAAATGTAATTTTATGAAAAAAGTGATTGCACAGTTGATTTTAAGAATGACATTTTTCGCTTTCTGAAAAGAAAAAAGTAGCAGTTGCATCAGAACTTTGAAAGTTCTAAGATATAGAGATGTTTGAATTTCAATATCTTTTCTAGTCTACGAGATCTAAACGGGACAGACGTAGGGACAGACAGACCACACAAAACCAGTAGCGGCTATCGCCCCGTAGGGGCCCACTAAAATGATATACATGTATTGGTCAATATTATATAAACAAATCACATATGAACTATGAGTCCTGTATATCTGTACATTTTGTTTTTCTATAGTTATACTAATTTTATTTGGTGTAATGCACGCATTTTAAGAAAAATGTCCTTATGAATAATAAAGATTATTATTGTGTTACAAATGAACGAGTAGTCATTCTCTGGCGCTGCCAGGGTCGAGTTTCGCTAAAGAGAAACAAAATTCATCGTAGTCCCTTTAACAGTTTCCACTGAGGAATTTTCAGGTGATGTTGCAGGTCTGCAGCAGTACCTCCCTCTGACAGGCGATGAGGATGTTCCCAGGAATGTTAATAGGTCTTGAAGTTGTCTGTAAGGTCAGTTGTTATTATCCCCTCGGTTGATATAACAATGGGGTATATTGTTATTTTGGACAATTTCCATAGACGCTTAATCTCCAAGCCTATCATCATTATTATCATCTTCATTATTACTTAATTAATTAATTAATTAATTAACTATTGGGGGGATAACGAAAAAGGTAAATAAATAGTACTTGATTGATGTGGTGGTATACGCTGAGTTAGCTTCCTTGAGGAGGCAATCATAGAGGTTTCGGATATCTTTGTTTTGCCAGGAAAAAATTATGACCGAGGACTGATTCAAAGTATACAGTCAAAGGCTTATAAATACTTACTCTGAAAGAAATATACGATTTTCCTCGTTAATAGAAAGTCTCTTGCCATTTAACTCAAGTTCTAGTTTTGCATTGCCACGGTAATTTAATAACAAAGATATCGCCTGTCTGCTCTGGCCGTTTATAATTTGAATGGACTGCCATTTTCTAATCAAGAAATAAAAACAAAATCACATGGATGAGACAAATTAAGAAAACAGCTTTAAATTTTACTTTGTTTCGCTGATGTAGCAGTGTGCCTTGAACTACGAGTAGGCCTAGATATGGTCTCATTGAGCAGGGCCGGCCTTACGAATTGAGGGGCCCAATTTATTGGATGCTTGCGAGGCCCCAGAGGTGACGTGATTGAGCGGAAAACGCTTGGCTTCCGAACCGGGGTTCTTGGTTTCAATCTCGATGAAGACTGGGATTTTTAATTTCGGGATCTTTGGGCGCCTCTGAGTGCATCCATCTCTAATAGGTACCTGACATTAATTGGGGAAAGTAAAGGCGGTTGGTCGTTGTGCAGGCCACATGACACCCTTGTTAACCTTTGGCCACAGAAACAGATCACCTTTACGTCATCTGCCTTATAGACCACAAGTTCTGAAAGGGGAACTTTTTTTTTTCTTGGCAAGGCCCCTCTTCTAATTTTTTTGTATTACTATTTATTAATCATTATACCAACATTTGTTACATAACATGCATTGGAAGCAAACGCAATAGGCGCCAGTGGGTTAATTAAAGTTATGTCAATCGTACACTAAATATGTTAACTCTTTTTTTAAGTTCTACATCTTTAAAAGTGACGAGTTGTGAATGACAGTGATAGGCTTCATGTAAAATGAGTGCCCCTGCCAGGCGAGAGCCCAAATGGCTCAAACGGTCAAATCTGTCTCCTTCAGACTATGGATCATGTAATAACAATTTGTTCCGCTAAATACTCAGAATGCTCCGCTAATGACAAAGTTTGGGGACCACTGCTCTAAGTTATCCGTATTTCTTCTTCTTCTTCGTTCTCATTTTTTATGTCGGAGGGTTCAGATCAGTAATCCTATATCTGAGATGAACAGCAGTGGTTTCCAGATCAGGCAGTTCTGCGTATAGTTTTTGTTCTATAGGAAGGTATTTGGGCAAGAGACTTGTTTGGGCCTCTTGATATAGTATGCAGCTTTGAAGGACATGGTCAGCATTCTCTGGTGATGCTCCACAAGGCCAGGTTTCGCTCGTCCCGACTTTAAACTTCCGTAACATATGTTGTCTCATACTGTTGTGTCCGGTTCTGAGTCGAAAAATCCGTATGAATTGCGGGCAGACGTTTTGAGATTCATGATAGCACCGGATATGGCCCGCAGGCCGTAGTTTAGGCTTCACATCTCGAAACCAATATAAATATGTGGGCGTGTATTGCAAATGTCTGATACGGATACACGCGGCGTTCCAGTACCACCTCACCTCATCGTGGTCGCCGTGTGAACAACCCGCTCTTTAAAAGGGTGGCCAAGAGTACTGGTTGCTCGCTACTGATGAATGAGCAGACAGCGAGTATAAAACTTACTCTAAAGAGGTTTATGTAGAGCCCTCACCCCCCCCCCCCCCCAGCGTGGGGCCAGGCTCAACGGTGAGTAAGAGACCCACGTGTTCTCCGAAAAGCGGATAGCACTGGACACCAACTCGAGGGTTGGTCGGAATCTCCTGGGTCCTGGTTGATTCGCGGGTCTCCCTAATGGGCAAAATTGAGCTGACTGGCGCGGCTTTCGCGGGCTTGTCGGGAGGCTCTTTTGCACTCATGAGCTAGACTCTATATAGCCCGTCCCGTCCCCCCCCCCCCCCCCCCCCCGTCGATCCAGTGACAGTTATAATGGTGGGGATATCGAGAAATCTTCGTCAAACCCCTCCCCGTTGTGGAAAACTCTAGCCCAACAGTGGAAGTGATGAGCAGTGCGGACTTTCCAGGCCCTCGTACAATCACTCCCACCCAAGAGCAATAATTAAGGCGCCAACGGCCTTAGCCTTCAATACAACTCAGATACGGATACACAAAACGTGCACGTACCCTGCGTATGGCACCAGATAATGTAGAGCCCAGCCTTCCACTGGTACAGCCATGAAGAAGACCAGAGAATGCATCATTCTTTCTATGTCACGCAAGTAGAAGATACACAAAACCTGGAAAGGGTACAGAGCTTCCAAGTGGTACGTGAAACGAGTCTGAACTACTGGTTCAAGTCTGCAAGCAAAGAAGCAAAATATTTTTTTTAGTTTCCCAAGAATGTAGAAGTAGTTTCCCTTTTCACTATAAAACTAAATAATTAAGTAAAAATAATTAATGGACTAATTGATTAGGTCTTTTAAAGCGGCCCCCGTAACAATGGATGTTCCTTCAGAGCTGAAGATAATTCACTTTCTAGTCCAAACTTCTCGCAGGACGACAGGGAATGGAAGCGGGCAGGGTATAAGCCTCAGGACCATCGAGAAGTCCGGACGACAGTCTAGCACGCACACCACATGACCAGGCAGCCACCCTACACGTCACAATAGTATTCATGACACAGCGAAAACAAAATGTCCCTTGGAGATGTATTCGGCACGTCTAATAATCAAATCCTTCATCGATTATTCTACGGGAATCTGTGCATTGGAAAGCGCTCTCAAGGGATTCAACACTTAAGGTACGATACTCTCAAGAGATCCTTTACGGAAAGGGGAATCGATACCCTTGACTGGGAGATGCTGGTCCATTATCACATCTAATGGCAAAAAGATTTGATTGTTGGTGTCTCTAGTTACAAGGCAAAGACGACAGGCTTGAGCGAGGAAATAAACTTAGCCTTAACGTTGAAAGCCAAAAAAAAACAAAAACATATGATACTGCAGTCCTGCCAAACTCCTCACGCGCGTGGTCTGCTTTTTAAAGCGAAGAAAGAACTTCCCAGTCAGCTATTGGCTCAAGTTAAACAAATAAGCCAAAAAAAAAATTCTTTAAGAAAAACATGTTTATGGGAGATAACCGTTATTAATGTCCATGTATCCTCACATAACAGGGTTTAGCTTGACCCGAGAATGGGAAATGGAAAAAAAAACGTGTACAAAACGTAATAAGGAGAAAAATTCCATGCAGCCACATTTCTGAATCAGAAACATTTCTTTCCAATTTTCGATTCCAAACAAAATAATTAATTACTAATAATTAATTAACTAATTGGTTAATTAATTTTTTAAATGGATCTATGCTTTCAAGACCGCATCACAAACCGAAAGGGTAGAGACAGGGTTACTGCAGCGATCGGACACCATAGTGACCTGCTAACTATAGTGAAAAAACGCAAGCTCAAAATCTATGGCCAGATTACAAGATCTTCAGGGCTCGCAAAGACCTTCCTTCAGGGAACAGTATCAGGAAAAAGAAGAAGAAGCAGACAGAGAAAGTGATGGGAGGACAACATAAAAAAAATGAACGGGCCTGCCATTGAAGGAGGTTGTAAACATGGCAAAGGACAGGGAGAAAGACGGTCGACGAGTCTTGTTTGGTGCCCCAACTTTCCAACAGACTAAGGGATAGGTAAAGGTAAAATGCTTTATTAGAATCAGTAATTAATAGTGTAAAGTTTCAACTTGATCAGAGATTGTCGAAAAAAAAAACACGCTCAAAAATTGTACCAAAGAGAGAAAGTTGATATAAGCTTTGTAACACTACGTTATTGATTCATTAGCTCAAGAGGAAGTAAAGACTGTGCGATGTTAGTGTCATTCCGGCAACAACTGCCAGTGATCTCACTTGATAGTTTCGTTAACAGTCAGGACAATGACTTCGTAGAGAAAGTTCCTGATGATTGCAGACTGCTCGGTTTTATTGGGGTGCCACTTTGTCGTAAGGTTCACCTGAGTAGGTCAAGAAAGAAAAAACAAAACTAAATCTAAATAAATAAAAGTAAAAATAGAAACGCTTGAATTTTAAAAAAAAACGAATATAAAGGGGGAAGAACTCCAAATTTACAATGATATTTATTATTAATGTAGAATTTATTTTCCTTTTCGATATCAAATTAATTAACTATCAATAATTAACTGACTAATTGGTTAATTGTTTAATAAATTAATGTTTTGTTAGGTACAATAAATAATTATGGAAAGTTTCAGCTTGGTCCAAAATAGGTGTGGGAGAAATAACGTGTACAATTATCTAAGGAGGCTAACCCCCACATATTTAGTCATATCCTTAATACTGGAAGATTCATTTCCCTTGTTGGTATCAACTAAAAAAAATACCAGTGCTTAATTGACAATTGAGTTAATTCTTTTTATTAATTAATCTATGTTTTGTTAGGTAAATCAATAATTGTGCAAAGTTTCGACTTAATCCGAGAACAGGTGGGGAAGAAATAACGTGTTAAACATTTGTACCAGACAGACAGAGTGAGTTTATTAAATTTTTGTATAACCTCTGGGGGGGTTGCTGGGTTTTTAATTTATTGGTGTCGATTGGGGGGGTGGGTAATAAAAGGGCACTACAATTTGACAGTATATGAATACTTTTGAGAAAATATAACTAGATAATTTTTGGCCCATTCTTACCGAGATTCGAACCCAGGATCCCAGGTTCGTATTCCAAGCTCAACCACCGCGTCCCCCTATTCTAAACTTCTTCAATGTTTCAAACTCTGGATCTATATCACCTAGCTAGAACTTTATATACTATGGGTATACTCGTAAAAGAGGCTTATCAAAATAGGCGTTCGGACTCCCAATCGACCTCATTCACCAATCGTAAACAAACAACATTTAGCCACGTGGTGCTCTATCTCTTCTATATAATTTACGATCTCATGTTAATTCATGATGGTTGTCACGTGACAGTTTATTTCGTTGTTTTATCAATAAGATCACGTGATCAATTCATATTATGTGGAGTATATGTGCCATTGTACTATTGTACCAGACGGCTCATTACGGATGAAAAGTTTGTATCAAAACAAAATTGTTACTCATTATTGACAATGTTTTAAATAATCGCCAAATTATTTTTAAAAAATGGGTATGCGAGTCATATTAACATTTCCACAGGAAACCATTTTAACATTTACTAAAGTAGACAAAACATATAAAAGTTCTCATAACTGTGTCATGTACATACAGAGAATAATTATTTTTGCTAGTTATTTCCCTTTAAATATGAAAACTAAAATCATGTGGATGAAAAAATATTCCCTACTCTAAATGGATCGTGCTCCTGAGTTTGAAGGTGCATGTCCACTTCGATGTCCATGTCTGACCCTGGAAATGCAAGTACAAACAGCTTTCCGAATGTGGAAAACCCTGCTGTAAGTATAAACACAAAAATTGCATTGGCTTTCATGTATGTGTGGATATTAAAAGTGCTTATTTTAATAATATGTGAAATAGAAGTAACTGTCGTTAAACTTTGATTATGACAGAAGGCTAGATGCTTTTAATAGTAAAGTTCCCCTTTTAGACCTTGTGGTCTAGAGGGCAGATGATTTAAAGGTCATGTGTTTCTGTGATCTACGGTTAACATGGGGTTCCATGTGGCCAGCACAACGACCAACAGCGTTTACTTTTCCCCAACTAATATCAGGTGCCCATTAGAGTTGGATGGACTCAGAGGCGCCCAAAAATCTCGAAATAAAAAAATCCGCATGGATTCGAACCCGGAACCCTCGGTTTGGAAACCAAGTCTTTACCGCTCAGCCACCGCACCTCCAACTTTTAATAGTAGTCACTGTCACCGCAAGTTTACAAAAAGCAAAAATGGCACTCGTTTAAAGAATAAAATTGTATTAGCTAGCATTTAATAATAATATAAGGCCCTTAATATCCCTAAGAAGATTTTCGTTGCCTTTACTATTGCAGACATGCCCTATCGCCAGAAAATTCCTCAATGGGCACTTTGAAAAGAACCACAATGACTTAAGTTTCTCTAACATAAACATTAGTTCATTTATTTTATAATAATAATATTAATAAGGCTTGAAAGGCTTATGTTGAAAAAATATGAACAAAAGGTGTTGGACTCTATGGCTCGTACTAATGAGTAGGCTACCAAGTAGAGACTTTTCTTCAGCATCCTTTTCGCTGGAATGCAACGTACATGACGCCCTGGGAGGTCGTCGCTATTGCAAATGTTTCAACACGCAAGTCTAGACGAACACAAATCCTACGACCCAAGACCACTAAAAAAAGATAAGACCCAAGATCACTTGAAAACTTAAGACCCGACTAGAAAAGCTTAAAAACAAGACCACAAGAAAATCAATAGGTCCAAGAGCACTAGAAAACCAATAGGTCCACGACCACAAGAAAATCAATAGGTCCAAGACCACAAGAAAATCAATAGGTCAAAGACCACAAGAAAATCAATAGGTCCAAGACCACTAGAAAATCAATAGGTCCAAGACCACAGAAAATCAATAGGTCCAAGACCACAAGAAAACCAATGGGTCCAAGACCACAAAAAAACCAATAGGTCCAAGACCACTAGAAAATCAATAGGTCTAAGACCACTCGAAAATCAATAGGTCCAAGACCACTAGAAATTCAATAGGTCCAAGACCACTAAAAAACCAATAGGTCCAAGACCACTAGAAAAGCAATCTTCGTTTCGAATCTTCTATATTTAATAATTTATATCTTCTATAGCAGAAAGTCATTGTATTTATTTAAAGAATGAAAACACATTATAAACTTACTTGTTCTTTGGTCATTAGACAGTGCTGAAATGAAAACAAGACATTTATTTATATAAATAGCTTTTTCATAGTTAAGTGAGTAGGAGACTATCAATCGTGCCATCTTTGAATGCCCCAATTTTAATTCACGTTAGGTAGACCCTATTACCACAACCCAGCCTAGCCAACACTCTGAACGGTAGTGTGGAACAGTTGAAAACAAAACAGCGCGCTATTTTCTGGGCACCTCGGTCAGTGTTGATTAAGGGTTGAGCTTGCGCCTTTGAAGGTACTCAAGGTTTTGGCCACGTCGTTTTGGTGACGTGGTCGTTTTGTCGAGGTGGCTGTTTCGGCGCTAAATATTTTAGACATATAATAAATGATCTCAACACACGCGTTACAAAGACACATTAAGAACTCTCTCAATGTGATATAGACATTGATGGCTGAGAAACACCAATAAGGCTCAATCGCTCATCATGGCGTGAAGTTGTGAAGTCTCAAGATACTAGCAAGGAGAGCGGCCAGCATGAAATAACGCAGAGCTAACAAAAGGTTGAGAGGCAGGCTTATCTACCCTAGACCCAACTTACCCATGCCATGTATGGGGCTTGAACTCTTTGGGTCCCCTGCATTTTGCGGAATATTAAATTTTTTAATGTAAAAGACACTCATTTGGGGTCTTCCTCAAATTGGGGCCCGGGGGGATTTTCACATTCTCTACCCTCCTCTACCCACCCTAACTACGCCACTGACTTGGTACTTTTCGTCTTCTAACAATGTGCAGCATTTTCTCAACGATCTGTTCGACTATTAGACTGTTCGACTATTAGACTGTTTGACTATTAGACTGTTTGACTGCAGTTGATTAATGCCAGGAAAGCATTAACAGTCTAAAGCAGGTTTTTTCCCAAACTGTGTTCCTCGGAACCCTGGTGTTCTGCGAGGCATGAATAGGTGTTCCGCGAACTACTGGAATAATTACCTAGTAGGTCACCACGTTAATTAATTAATCTCTGTAAAGAATAAGCAAAGTGTTCCGCAATATAATAAAACTAAAAATAATTATAGCTTTCATACAGCGCTACTTTCATGCCTACAGCATGCTTAGAGCGATATGGTCCAATCTCATTTGTTGACCAGTGGGGGGAAGGGGTATCTGGGAGAGGTGCTGCCTTTAGGCGCTCAGTAAACACAACTCTGCTCGAATCGGGTGTCGAACCTCGAGCCCCCTTGATAGGTAGCTAAGCCAAGCCAAGTTCAAGCGTGCTTAGCCGCTCGACTTCCCACAAGAATGCAAAATGTGCGAAGTGTTCTGTTTAGGAAAAGGTTTATGAACCACTGGTCTAAAGTATAAAATATAATCGTCTACACAAAAAAAAACTACAATTTTTTTTTTCAAAGTGTATCTATTCAATTAGATTTTTAGTATGTTATATAAAAGGTGGTTGCGATTTAATCCTGGGTATGAATTAGTATGTTCTATGGTGGAGAGGCGCTTTAACTTAATAAAGAAAGTGGCTTTGTTTATTCACTGACAAGATCTTCATTTATAAGTAATAGGATGTTTAATTAAGCAACGAGAAATTTGCATAGATAAATTTCCAACGTTACGTCAACAAAAGAATCAGATTATTTGATTATGTAAATCTAATCAGGTCATTCTGTAATTTGAGCTACAAAATGTGTAATTGATTTTCCTACGTGTAAAAAAGATTGGTACAGTCTTAAATCTAGAAAATCTAGATCTAGACTCTAGATCTTCTTGTTATGTCTAGTCTAACCAGCCCAGTCAAAATTATCCAAATCCTAGTCTAGTATCTATGCAAAACAATATTTCGTTGTTTATAAATTGTCTATTGCTCCTATTTTAGTATTCATTCCAAGGGAATTCAAATACACCTAATCACTCTTACCTCTGTCAATATAAAAAAACACAAACAGAACTGGGAAAATCATTTTTTAGTTTAAATTAAGTCTGTTACAATTGAAACAAATAATCCAACAACAGGATGTTCTGATACGAAAAAAAAAAATGTACGGTGCGCAATAAAAGTTTTTCATTTCTAATAATAGTAATAATGGCAATGTCTTCGAATCCAAAGATGCATTGTTTTACATTTTACATGATAATGTGAACCTTGTAGCGACCTGCATATTTTTCCACATCTGAAACAAACTAATTTTTCCTCAAGGTTGATTCCCAAAGCTTTTCCCATGAATGGGTATAGCTGTAAGTTTTTCTTCTTCTATGTGGGTAGCCAGCCATGGCTAAAAAGCCCTTCCTGTCCGAAGCTTACTGGTTGAGGCGACATGTTATAATAAGTATCCATATATATAATTCTCTTCTTCACTCAAGAGTTTGGACGAGAAGAAGAAGTAAAGGAAAGATCATTCTTTTATATTTGTGGATAGATGTATCTCACGAACTTTACGAGCCTTATGCAAAGGCATACAGTGTATCATGAAAATTTTGTTTCCTACATAGATCACACTCAATAGGATCAATTAACAAACGTTTCAATTTATCTACAAGAATTGTTGAACTAAAGTTATTCTTCAATTAGTTTGAGGCGCGACAAGCTTCTTTCACCAGATTACACAATTACGGGATAATGCCATTTTTTTTTAATCGCGCGTAGGATTTAATGACACCCCAAAATGACAATTTTTGTGTATATATTTCAGGAGATTTGGATGGGTTTTCTAAAGATTTTAATAATTTCCCGATATTTCCAGAATTTTTCGTATATTTCGCAAAATCAGGAGATTTTCAGGAGCTCCTGGTAAATTGACAGGAGGCCGTGGGAAATGTTATAAGTTATACAATTTAATAATTTATACACCTAAAATTAGCGTGGGTCCTATAAAAGTGCGTGGCCCACTGCGGTCGCATAAGTGCGGAGCCCACTGCGGTTCCCAAAGGTCGGCCCTGCAAATTGCGGCGTACGCTACTCCGACGTGGACTAAGTATATTAATAGATGCATATTTCCTAGTGTACTTAGTAGGTCGTTCTGTTTTGTTTTTACTTCATAACAAAGAAAATGGGCGTAGACGGGGGGGGGGGGGGGGGTTGGGGTTCAACCCCCCCCCCCCCCCGAAATGAAATCCCCCTCGCGGGGGGGGGGGGGGGGGGAAACGAACTTTTGTGACAGATTTTTTGCTTTGATTTTGTTTATTTTAGGTTAATTTTTAATACTAAACCATCATTTGCACCAGCGCAGCCAAGGGGGTTTTGATTTTAAAACCCCTACCAGGGGGTTTTGAGTTTAAACCCCCTAATCCTACCAGGGGTTTTTGCAGTTAAATCCCCCTCTTCTATAAAACAAAACAAAAAGAAAATGCAAACGACTATCCCCAAATTCCAAGAGCACAGTTAAGGAAGATTTTGATTTTAAAACCCCCTCCGATTTACGATAAACCCCCTCTTCAATATGAAAAAAAGCAAATTATGCACTCAAAATGTTATGAGCGTAGCTAAATGGGTTTTAACTCAGTTTTAAGTTTAAACTCCCCACCAGTGGAGTTTGAAGCTAAAAAATAAATCTTCAATAAAAGAAAAATCTAAATCTAAAATCTATGAGCGTAGCCAAAGGGTTTTCGAGATTAAACTTCCCGCCAGCGCGATTTGAAACTAAAAAATACATATTCAATTTAAAAAAAAAAGCCAATTACGCACTAAAAATGCTATGAGCTTTGCCAAAAGGGGTTTTGAGTTTAAATCCCCCTTCAGAAAGGTTTAATGCTAAAAAATACCTCTTCAATATAAAAAAAAGCAAATTACACACTAAAATTATTTCAGCGTAGCCAAGCCAATTGGGGATTTTGAGTTTAAACTCCTCTCCTCCAGATGGTTTTGAGTTTAAAATCCCCCTACAGTGCGTTTTGAGGTGGAAAACCTCTATCTTCAATATTATTCTAAAGCAAACTACAGTTACCAAATTCTATCATCGTAGCTAAATGGGGTTTTGAATTTAAAAAAACATCAACAGTCTTGAGATTTTTTAGTTTAAAACCCCCAACAGATGATTTTGAAGAAAAAACTTCCCTTTTCGATATAAAATCTAAAGCAAACTACAGTCACCTAATTGCAAGAGCGTATTCACGAGAGGTTACACATATCTACCAGTGGCTGGGCTCCATTAATAAAGTGCAATGAATAGTCATTTGCCGAAATTGAAAAACACTAAATATGGCTCAACAGAGATGGCTAAGACAGATTTTAGGATTCAGTTATATAGATCGGGTCTTAATCAAGGAAATTCTATGCCGAACTGGAAGTCGACCCCTTAGTAAGATTGTGACAGAGCGTTGCATGAGGTTTGCGGGACATGTTCTCCGACAAAATGAATTACGCATAATAACAAATGGGATGACTCCCTAGTACAAATTGGCGCCACACATTCATGGAGGTCCTAAGAGCAGGTGGGAAGAGGATTTAGACACTACCAGTGACAGATTTTTGTGGAAACAGCTTGACCGCAAATGCGCCGAAAGGCGCGAGAGGGTCTAAGTCAGTAAGAAAAGCACACTAGGTTTTTGAAATAAGACTTTCTAATAGCAGGAAAATGCACTGTAGATACCTCAGAATATATATTTTGTTGGCATTCAATACCAGAAATAGTGCTTTTGGCGGTGGGGCTCCACCCCGCGCTGGGGAAGCTCCTAGCCCTCCCCCAGACCCCATTGCTAGCAATGGCTGGGAGTCAACAATTTTTCCACTAACAACAGTAAGAACCTTTTCTCGGGCACTATAAACGTGTTCCGAAAGAATGAAGGGTCAGAATGTAATAAAGATTATGTACACACACACACATACATACATACCGACATTTTTTTTTCGCGCGGGGGGGGGGTGGCGGAAAATCCTCCCCCCCCCCCCTCTAACCCCCCCCCCCCCCGAAAAAAAATCCTGACTACGCCCCTGTCAAAGAATATGTACCTTAAATCTGAAAACATCAGAACCTTCAGAAGAGAGAATGACCTCTTCCTGGGAATGAGAAATGCATTCCTCATTTTGTAAGGTTGTTTAAAACTTGAGATATTTTTGCTGAGAATATTGAAACTTATCTTTCCATTTGCATTTCTTACCAAATAGCGGACATTTTTTTTTGGACCGCCTCTGAGTTTGTGAAAACAAAAACTCCCTTTTTTTTTTCATTTAGGCCTATTTATATTCAGAAAATAATGTCCCTTTTACATATGTATATAGAAATCACAAACTAAGCCATAGCAATATAGATCTTGTCATCAACATAATGAAAACGAAGGCAGATAAGCAACAAGTTAATAACATTAAAAAAAAAGTATTTTCTCTTTTCAACTAACAATCTCTTCGTGGAAACCGAAACCTGGGTGGACACAGATATCAAAAACGGCTCTAACGATTTTACTACAAATCTGACAGTTTATGTATATCTTTGAGAATAAAAATTACTAGCTAATTTGTCACACTAAGAAAGCTATGGTTTCAGCATTAAGATTTTTTTAAAAATAATGATGTGAAAATTAAATTTGGTCTGGAGACATTCTATATCTGTATATATTCTATATCTTGAGCACACATACGTCAGCGGGTATTCCTGCATGAATTCATGATTAAAGCGCTAAATAAATCATTTTCATCTTCTAAGCCTGGATCTTTAGGCATGTCATTATATGTGGCTCCTTATGCCTCTGAAGACGGATGGTTAGCTGACAGGGAGGAAGCTTTCTTCTTCTTTCTCTTGGCTGATGCAGGCTTCGTTTCTTTTGCACACGGCGAAGTTCGTACCAGCACGTCACAGTCTGTCTCCATGCTGTCTGGGCTTGGGCTATCTCCTACCACATACTTTGTTAGATGCCCGTGGGATTCTGCCATCTGGCATGCGAGTGACATGTCCGAGCCAGCGTAGTAGTCTATGTGTAAGAAGAGCATAGATGCTGTGCATATTGGCCCGTCTCAGAACGTCCTGGTTGGAGACATGTCATATTATTTTATATACTCTTTAGATTTTTACAGTCTTGCTTAACCAGGACTTTTTTGACGTGGTTGGGGGAGGTGAATTGAGACGGTGTTATGGAGTGTTTGTGGGTGTGTTTGTGTGCTTCTATGGTGACGGTGGGAAGAAGTTAGAGATTGATTCTGAATGATGAAATATAAGGAGAATTGTCTTCATTTGGTCCTAGGACAGATGACTTCATAACGTGAGACTGAAAAAACAGTGTTATTGTAGCGGGTTGGATTTTATTTAAAATACCATTTTATACAATTGCTATATTTATTGCGTTTTATCACAAGTTGATTTTGTCTATACTATAATAAAAGTGATATTCAATATTATTCACAAAAGAAGTTATTCAAGTTATTTCAAGTTTCACAAGTTAACCTTTAATACGCCTACAGCGGTTTAGTTGTCTACCAGCAGTCCGGTGCTACAAGACAACGACCTTCAGCAACATATATAACACCAGAATGATGTAAAATTGTTACATCTTTTTTATTGTGACACCATATGTTGTAGTTGTTCACTTTTGAGACGTTTTGATAGTTACGTTTCACTTCTTACAACAGTATGTTGCTTTCCCTCACTTCGACACCATATGTTGTTAAATTCTTCCTGTTTCTTCTTACAAAATATATATATTGTTGACGGTACAATAGATATACAAAATATTTTTTTTTTCTAAAAAAAAAAACAACAAAATTAAATGTCATAGCTTACATTTTATTGACAGCAATTCCACTCACGATGTATAAAAATACAGCCAATGACACAGGCAATATTGCAAGTATTTAGAAACATTGCAATATTTTAGGTAGCTAAAACAGAGTTTGTAAATAGCCCAGTTCTTACAGTATCCTGTAGGATAAGTCAATGATAAGTCAATGATAATCATCTGTTTCATGTCCGCTTATTTATAACGGGAGAGGTGGGAATAAGTGGCAAGAACAGTTTGGCTATCTTAACTTAGGCAGGCTCAAGTTTTAACTCTTTCTCTCCTAATTGACGCTACCAGCGTTGATTTGACATCATTAAATTAAATTAATGTTTGATTTTATAAACTTTATTTTGTGTACTATAAAAAGGACATGCAATCCCCTTTAATTCTATACCAAATAAAATATTTTCCAACAACAAACGACAAAACTATTAAAGCCTAATCATAACAGGGGGAGTGAAAAAGTAATGAGCCAATTGAAGAATTCCCTCCAAACGTGAAAAAATAATTACGGAGAGAAAGAGTTAAATCTCCATTGCGACTAGGAACGTTCAACTGAAAATTTGACTAAAGACAGTAAGGAACCTTTTTCCCCAGATACTCCCTCCACCAACATGGGAGCATGGAAACCAAGGTGTGCTAAAGTTATACTCACAAAATTATTGCGTGTTTTTGACAGAACCAGTCTGGAGGTTGGACGAACATTTTTGTTTTTACTTTCAATGTGAACGCTTAAAAGCCAAACGAACAGTAAGTTAATGAAACTTGCACCTATTAAGGATATGCTGTTTCTCACAGTATAAATAGAAACCTTTAAATTTCCTAGTTAACACCCGTAACCCGGCTCATGCTCTAATCATGTAATGAAACTAGGGAAGATCTTGTACGATTTTGTCCTAGCATATGGTATAAGAAATGTGTCTTTACCTTTGTGTCTTTCAAAGCATTTTTGAAGATTGCATTTTCTCTATAAGTTATTGTTCAGTGTTTTATGCAATATTGTTACTTCAAATGTTAGTCTTCTAATAGTACCCAATTCAGACCTTGCGATCTATGGAGCATCAGTTTCCTATTCTCTTCTGTCCTGAAGTGTCTCTAAATTTAGTGATTTTACCAATTGTGCTATTCTAGTCAAATGTGAATATTCTTTTTTTTTTTTTCAATCTGAGGACATTACGTTTATTGTTAAGTTCTTCACTTTTTTCATGAGTTAACTAAAGGGTACATGGACCACAAACAAAAGAAGCATATTCTAATATTGGTTGAAGTAAAGTTAAATTCTTGTTCGAATAATATTTATTCGTTCGTTTTATCTGCCACTGAACATATGTCTGAATGCTAAGATTTTTTCTTACTAAATTCTTTTCTGATATCACCCTCTCACCCAATATCACTTAGAGATACCCCTGGTAAAAAAGACTAATATATAACAATCACGGAGTCCACTTAACCTTGCTTATTTTCCCAAAGCTTTTAGTTTGAAACCAATGTATAGGTTTGACGAAGAGTAGGCCTACTAGTCCTGCCATTTTAAGGAAATAAAAGTTATAGCCTCATTTCCTCAAAGCATATTTTTAATTAGGTTAGAGCAGGGGGATACCAAATTCGTAAAAAAAAAATAAAAAAAATTAAAAGAATACTTTAAAAACACAAAGCATATATTAATAGTAATTGTATCTATATAGTATGGATCAGTCATGTCATTAAATTTGTAATAACAACAACAATAAATCATTGAAATATGAAATATGTGTACCAATTGTTTTTGTTAGGCAGCGCTTTTATGCTTTTAGCTTTCTCACTACCCCATCATCCTATCACTTGTCTCACTATCAATTCATCCTATCACTTGTCTCACTGCCCCATCATCCTATCACTTGTCTCACTGCCCCATCCTCCTATCACTTGTCTCACTGCCCCATCCTCCTATCACTTGTCTCACTGCCCCATCATCCTATCACTTGTCTCACTGCCCCATCATCCTATCACTTGTCTCACTGCCCCATCATCCTATCACTTGTCTCACTGCCCCATCATCCTATCACTTGTCTCACTGCCCCATCATCCTATCACTTGTCTCACTACCCCATCATCCTATCACTTGTCTCACTGCCCCATCATCCTATCACTTGTCTCACTACCCCATCATCCTATCACTTGTCTCACTGCCCCATCATCCTATCACTTGTCTCACTGCCTCATCATCCTATCACTTGTCTCACTGCCCCATCATCCTATCACTTGTCTCACTGCCCCATCATCCTATCACTTGTCTCACTGCCCCATCATCCTATCACTTGTCTAGACCGGCTGGGAAAAGGGGTTGGGGAAAGAACGGGGTATCTATGTGAAGGTTACCGTATTCGCTTTTTAAATGTATTTTATAAAAAAAAAAGTTGTACGACTGAATTCGAACTCGAGGTCTTAAACCTATGCTCAAACCACTGTGCCAACGAAGTGCTTATGAGGATAGAAGGTTTCAAAGTTATCTATTGTTAGTCTCAAAATTTTAAGTGAGGACACCAAGGTATAAAGAGGACTAATTCAACTCGTACCGCCACATCTGTTTACAATTTCTTTCATTTGTTTGATACCAAACAAAATAACTAATTGCCAATAGTCAATTAACTAACTGGTTATTGACTCTTGTTTTATCAGTTACAAGGAATAATTGTGCGAAAATTCATTTTGATACGATATTGGGTGTGGGAGAAATCACGTGTACAAAAAATTGTACCAGACAGACAGAGTTGATATAAGCTTTGAAAAAAAGGTTGGCAATACTTCTCACTTTCCTTTTTCAACTGTTAATGACCACATTAACGGTAAAGGGGGGGGGGGGGTTGAAAGGGAGCAGTGGAGATCCATTGAGGCGGTAATCACCTTGATCGAAATACTGATCGAAGACTCAAGTTTTAAATAGAACAATAAATAGCATGGTATTCAATACAGCTTTGGCAGAGTAGCTAATAAGTTAATATTTGTAAATAAAACATGGTCAAATAGCAATAATACTAAGAACTAAGCATAGACTTAAAGTCAGTTATCTTCACAGAAGTAGTTCAACTTTCACTTCTCTTGTCAGTAGAGAGTGTCGCGTTATAATAGTCATTAATGAAAATTACTTAATTCTTTTGAAATCAAAGTTAAATGAAATTTTTGTTTTTATTCTGAAGTCTTCTAAAGAAAGCGTTTTCTCTAGATTGATGTTTTGTTTTAGTCAGTGCAACAAAATCATTATGGTGTAAATTAGCATTACCAAACACAAAACTTGTAAACGCTCATTGCGTTCTAGGTTTGGTTGACACTATCTGCATATGACTAGTTTTTTTTTTCGAAGGTAAGAAAGGACGTTAGATTCATTTAAAAAAAACAACACTTTAATATCAGCGTTGATACGGATATGACATGCGTTTCATAAGTACAGTAGTCACACGGCAATGTATTCAGTGAATACAGCAGTCACACGATGATGATATTTTACAAGAACGGCTTTCATACTATCATATGTTTCATAAGTGTACCAGTCATACTATCATGTGCTTGATAAGTACAGCAGTAATACTATCATGCGTTTGATAAGTACATCAGTCATACTATCATTTGTTTTATACATACACCAGTCATACAGCAATAAGTCTGTTGCAAATCTCTTTCCAAAAATCAAAGCACGTCTTTTCAAAGCCTTATAGTTTATTATGATGTGTGAAGTGCATTTAGAAAACAAACGCTTCTGGGAAATGCATGAGAAACCTTTGTTCTGAACTGAGTTAGAAGATAGATTGTTTATGGCTTTGATGAGCGAGCAATAGTTCCTTGAATAAGATGTTCTATTGCATCCCCTCTTGGCGATATTGAAAAGGATCTGTTTTTTTTCCGAAAACTTCTCTCTCATCCTGGCTAGTCAAATGAATGAGGTAGATATCTGAACAGAGACGAGTCTTTCTTAGAACAGATGCCACAGGACGATTGATGCGTTAGATTAAAAAAAAATTGACTCCAAGCTTCAGTAGACCTCATGGTCAAACACAAAGTTATCATCCCTAAGAATAGGCACTCCTACCTTCGGGGCGCATATTCCTGTCAGGTAAACGTCTTCCATCCAGATAGGTTCCACCCTAAGGGCGGCCTGGTACAACAGGGCCACCGTGCTGATGGGGTAACCCAAGAGAGCGCCGTAAGCGTAGGGCGGATAGTTCTCTTGGGGGTACTCTTTCGGGGAAACGTACCACTTGTGAGAGACTTTGCGCATGGGACTACCATTGTCTTTTCTTTCCCCAAGAATGAAATCTGTGTAGGACAGGCTCTTGCTCTGTAAAGCTGCCAAGGAATTTCCAATGTCGAATCTTATATCGTCATCAGTCCTAATCACAAACCTTGCCGCTCTGCAGTACGTGCTTGTCCATTTCAGCATCGATACAGCTTTCAACCGGATATTCTTGTAAACGTCCTCAAAATTCTCCTGTATTATATCCCCGTAAGTCTCTACCTCTTTATCAATCTGGGACTGAATTTCCTGAAAGTCGGGCCCGAACTGGGGTTTTCCAAGAAAGAATAACAGCTTGGCCTTATTTCTCATGTCTTTGGTGAAGCGATAGAGATCGCGGCGCCTCGCGCTTTCCCTCCTCTCGAAAAAATGTGGGGCGGAAGGCACAACGAACAGGAAGTCAATGTCCCCATGCGCACAGAAGAGGCTTCCGTTGTGGGTGTAGCCAAAGTCGTGGTTGTTAATGATTGGCTGTGATAAAAACGAGATGACAGCCTTCTTTTCGGAGAGCTCTAATTGAAGCTTGTGAATGACTTTTCGCAAGGTGCTCTCTTGAGCAATTTTCAAGGCAGTCGACAACGTTGTCGGCTTACTCGGCTCATCTGCTTCTTGGTCTTTGGATAACGGGTCTAGAATACAGTCGAGAACGGAATCGATTAGAATCGCCTTGGGAGAATTGACGGACTCCAAGTCAAATTTCTGCAAGGACTTTGCCGCTAGAGCCCTGACTTGTCTCATCGCTTCGTTTGGATCGTTGTACAGCTCGAAGAAACTGCTACCAAACAACCAGAGGAAATTGATTGTAAGGGAGGCCACCAGTATAATTCTAGTTTGTTGTTTCATTGCTTTTGCACCGGTTATCTTCTCTTGCTCTTAGTAAATGTGATCTGCAGATAAATTGTAACAAAAAAAATATATTAAATAATAAAAAGAATAATAAAACAAGAATAATGTTTTTAAAAATACTGAAGTGATAGTTTTCCTTGTTGGTATTAAAATAATTAATAACCAGTAATTAATTGTCTAATTGGTTACTTTTTTAATTGATTCATGCTTTGTCTATGCCAATAAATAACTGTGTAGTTTTAACTTGATCCGAGAATGGGTGTGGGAGGTAGAAAAAGTACATGTATATTTCTTACCAGACAGACGTTCAGACAGACAAACAAACTAACAGAGACGGAGTTGATATAAGCGCTATGTAAAAAAAAAAAAAAGTAGGCAAGATATAAGCAACAAGCGAATTGTTCCACCCATGAGAAACACACTTTCGTTCTTCTTGTCATTAGTGTAGCTAAAATTAATTAGAAGAGTTCGATGAATATATTAAAGAGTGAGGGACGCAATTAAAAACAAGACAATTAACATACTACAAAAATCTTAGCTTCTCTTACCAGAGTAATAAGTCTTCCTGTTCTCAGCACTGGTGACCTGGTGGAAAAGTCCAAACAAAACATATTTCTATTTATGCAGTGTATCTAGAATGCTGAAGAAAAAACAACACAAGTTTTTGAATTAAAAAAAAACTTTTACAAAACTGTTTTGTCTAAAATTAAATCATTTTTGACTTGTACCCATATGAGCGAGATGGCTGAGTGTTAAAGCACTTGGCTTCCAAATCCAGGGTCCCGGGTTCGAATCCTGGTAAAGACTGGGTTTTTTACTTTCGGAATCATCAGGATAACTCTGAGTCTAACCAGCTTAATGGGTACCTGTCATTAGTTGGTACAAAGTAAAGGCAGTTGGTCGTTGTGCTGGCCACATTACACCCTTGTTAGTTAGTTAGTTTATGAGATCTAAACGGGACGGTTGGACGGACGGACATACAGACAGACCATGAGACCACACAAAACTAATCGCGTCTATTCCCCTTTCGGGGGCCGCTAAAAATGTGTGCTTGGTAAGGAATCAGAGTAATTTTAAATTAGGGTCAGGGTTACTGCACAATGTATTCCTAGAGTTTGGTTACCCTTCATAGTGCAATCATGCGAAACCCTGCACTCATTCTTAATCTTCGGAATCGAAGACATCGCCATTATTATTAGATTGTAATCGAAAACTGACTGATCTTGATTTTACTTAGAATCGGCATCCCATAGCCACCCGTTAGTTCCACAACGTCAAGGTGATTGATTTTATCGATTACAGCCAGCTATTTTTAGAACAAGTCGCTACAGAGTACAGTTTGATAGACAACGTTAAATTCCTAATGTACTTGACCAGGGGTTCTCAACCTGTGGGTCGCGACCCCCCCTTGGGGGATTGACGTTTTGCCAGGGGTCGCCTAAGACCATCGAAAATGTGGATTGTTATTGCTGTATGTGTGTGTGGGGAGGGGGTCGCGGCAGAGTGGGGGATTGTAAAAAGGGGTCGCCGAGCATAAAAGGTTGAGAACCGCTGCACATGAACTGATAAAGCACACACACACACACTATTGTTGAATCATGAAGAGTTGAGAGATTTAAGTTGCTTCCATTATTTTAGCACAACAGTGATGAGGGTACGCTCATACATACTATCATACAACATAAACAACGCTTCGGGTCGATAAATAAAAAACTATAAACATAAAGTCTCAACATTTCGGGTCGATAAATATTATAATATAACATAAAATTATATCATATAAAATTAAAAACATAAATGCTCAGCTTTTCGGGTTTATGAATATAACACAAACAAAAACAAAGATACAAACAAAGTACAAGCTTTTCTGGTCAACAAATATATCCTAAAATATGTAAACATAACGTTATGCGTTTCTGGCTACAAATAACATAAAATATGATTGAACATAAACATAAAGTTTCAGGTTTCAGGTGCATACACAAAGCAAAGTTGTTCTTTTGATAACCATAGGTCGTTCTCAGAAGTATATTGGAATAATGTAAGGTTTTAATGAATTTGTCCTTTTTCTTTTACCCTTGCAACGAAGGAGTAGGACAGAGCACTTCTCATGAATACCACCAGTTTAGAGCCTGTCCATTTTGGAAAAGGCTCGACCTTCACCAGCAAGCCGGCTAATCAATTCCTGCATAGCTCTGTCCAGCGCTTCCACCAAGTAGCTTTCAGTAGGGTTTCTGTCCAGCACCCCACCTCCCCCAAGCAGCTATCAGTTGGGTTTCCGTCCAGCACCCCACCTCCCCCCAAGCAGCTATCAGTAGGGTTTCTGTCCAGCACCCCACGTCCCCAAGGAGCTATCAGTGGGGTTTCTGTCCAGCGCCCCACCTCCCCCAAGCAGCTATCAGTAGGGTTTCTGTCCAGCACCCCACCTCCCCCAAGCAGCTACCAGCAGGGTTTCTGTCCAGCACTTCACCTCCCCCAAGCAGCTACCAGTAGGGTTTCTGACCAGCACCCCACCTCCCCCAAGCAGCTACCAGTAGGGTTTCTGTCCAGCACCCCACGTCCCCAAGGAGCTATCAGTGGGGTTTCTGTCCAGCGCCCCACCTCCCCCAAGCAGCTATCAGTAGGGTTTCTGTCCAGCACCCCACCTCCCCCAAGCAGCTACCAGCAGGGTTTCAGTCCAGCACTTCACCTCCCCCAAGCAGCTATCAGTAGGGTTTCTGTGCAGCACCCCACCTCCCCCAAGCAGCTATCAGTAGGGTTTCTGTCCAGCACCCCACGTCCCCAAGGAGCTATCAGTAGGGTTTCTGTCCAGCACCCCACCTCCCCCAAGCAGCTATCAGTAGGGTTTCTGTCCAGCACCCCAGCTCCCCAAGCAGCTATCAGTAGGGTTTCTGTCCAGCACCCCAGCTCCCCAAGTAGCTATCAGTAGGGTTTCTGTCCAGCACCCCACCTCCCCCTAGCAGCTACCAGTAGGGTTTCTGTCCAGCACCCCACCTCCCCCAAGCAGCTACCAGTAGGGTTTCTGTCCAGCACCCCACCTCCCCCAAGCAGCTATCAGTAGGGTTTCTGTCCAGCGCCCCACCTTCCCAAGCAGCTATCAGTAGGGTTTCTGTCCAGCACCCCACCTCCCTCAAGCAGCTACCAGCAGGGTTTCTGTCTAGCACCCCACCTCCCCCAAGCAGCTACCAGTAGGGTTTCCGCTGCCTTTTTGGTAGAAAGAAATTTAGCCTCTGAAAAGTTTCTGCATCTTTTAATTTCTCATCGTAGACAATAAAAAAAAAAAAATAATAATAATAATAATAATATAAAAAACTATAATTTGTAATTAATGCGTATGCGTATTAGTAAGCGTATTATACACTTGGTATAGAGACATAAAAATGTAATATTTTATCTGAACTTATCCTGTTGTTCAGTATTTCTTTGCATTTCATTTATCAAAATTTAATGAATACTTTTCCCAGTAGCGACCTGAGGGGGTGACAAGTGGGACGATCGCCACAGGCCCCGCACCTAAGGGTGGCCCCGCGATAGGAGATTCCTTTCTCGCCGTCAGGATTGAAAACCAGACCAGTTCTCATAAACTAGGACTTCTTGCAATATATTTTATGGCATCTATATAATACCAATTACAATGTAAGCTCTTGAAATGACCTCATGGTTTCGAGATATCTTTTAGTTTCGGTAAAGACAGCACTTTATGAACTGTACATTCTGATCGGCTATTACTGTTTGACGGTTCGCCTTGGCATAAAAAAAAAAAAAAACACTAAAAAAACACTTTGCCAAAGCTGCCAACCAAAAATCGATTATTTCGTAAATAAAGATTCATATGTCGCATTATAGCATAAAAAGAATTGGTACTGTTATTTTAGTCCGCCATTGGAAAAAAAAAGTTTTCCCGTATTTCTACGAACAAAACAAAAAAATAAACGCGAATTATTTTTTTTTTTCATTTGAAAGTCAGATCTACGAACGTCAATGGTCCACTGTATACTTTATTCTTATACCAAAGACAGTTTTTGTTTTTCCTAGAAAACTGTTAGTCACGATGGCTAGTGGAGGCCAATTAGCAAACGAAAGCTGCTGCGACTGGAAACATCTTGCCAATTAAATTCAGCAGCACGAGGTTTCTATAAATCACGTTAAAATTAACTTTAAATGTTTATTAAATATTTCGGATGTTCCTTCAGAGTTGAAGATAATCTACTTCCTAGTCTAAATCTCCCGAAGGACGACGAGGGACGGCATTGGGCAAGGTATATACCCGGGATAGGGTTACATTACTCTAGTGCCTTCGAGACGACAGAGCAATAGTCTAGCGCGCATGACGCACGGTCGTGCAGCCATTCATACTTAAATAAGTTTTTTTATAAATATGTGTCAGCGTGGTTAGATTAAGCTCTGAGAATGTGTCCATGACAGCGCAATGAATAACTTATCTTATATAATACAGATGCCAGAGCTAATCAGAAAATAAAAATCCGCATTGGTACTCAGTCTAAGCAAGAATTCTAGCGATCATTCAGTAAATTTCGTGGGAGAACAGAGAAACTTTATGCGTCAGACAACGTTCAGTTTTTAGGCTTGGTCGAGTTTGGCGATGCTTGACTAATTCAACCCAACCATGTAACATGATGCAAGAACATCTTCGGCGAATAAAGAACGCCGAGACTCAAGACCAGTACCTCGGATATAGGATTCAAAATGAGCTGAAAGGCCTAATGTTTCCTCCATCCTTGATTGCACGCTTGATGTTTGCCACAATGAACACATGTCTTTTACATAGCGTTCTGACGTATTCGATCCAGAATTTAAGGTGGAAAAAATTTCGAGTTTATGTAGTTAAAAAGCCAATAGTACAGTGCGTCACCGTTAGAGGCGGGCGTGGTATGATATATATATAGCCCTCCCTTACGCATTAGGGCCCTGCATTTGACATTCATCCAGGGCCCCGCGCACTGCTAAGGCCGCCTCTGCTTTGCCTGGGAGAAACCCAGTCATTCCATATAAATGCCCAGGCAAAGTCGGAAATAAGTAAAAATTATTTCCTAGTTTGAATAATGTCTGTCGTAATAAAGAAATGCGAACGGCTACAATACAAATCAATCTTTGTAGACAAAGGCTTTGTGAAAAAAAAAATGGTCACAACTAGATCTGCCAAACCACCTGAAATACTGCACGCTTTTTTTATTTTAATCTTTGGAAAAAAAAAGAAAAATCAACGCGTGCTATGCAATGGCTATATGGGGTCGAGATTTTGACAACCAAAAAAAAATACAAAACACTCGTCATTATTTTCATAGTCTATGGTTCTTACAGTCTTACATTGTTTATTATTGATATGTCAATCTAACACTAGTCTCGTATTGGTGGATTTGGAGGTGCAAGATTGTGTTCACGCTATGAGTGTAAAGAGTTTAAACGTGTAACCCACAGGGCCCGCCAAGGAGTTTGTGTGTACAAAAAAAATGTAGCTGTTGAGCAACATACATACACATCTGATTTCTTTTGTTTCCTTTGTACGGGGCGGGGGTGATGGTGGCTAAGAGGTAAGACGGCTGCCTTTAGAACAATGGGGTTTCGGATTTGGAATTCGGGTCAAGGATTTAGAATTTCGGAAATTTCTAGTGCGCCCCTGAATCTACCCAAAATTAGTCGGGTAAATAAAGGCGGGTCTTTAATGTGTTGGCCACATGTCTCTCCGTCGACCATATAACTATCAATTAATGGCCAGTCATGGACTAGAGCCCATAAAAATGTGCCACACACTATTTCCTGTCATCCAGTCCATATATTTCTATGCCTACGGATTCATGTTCTAAAACCTTCAAAATCACGTGAATGGTTGTAGTTTTTTAGCTCTTGGTGTATCTGCCTGCCTGGTACAAACTTTATATTCGATATTTTTCATACACTTTCCGTCCTCGGATAAAGTTGAAATTTTGCACAATCATTCACAGATCACGACAATACATGAATCGATTTTTAAAAAATTAACCACTTAACCAATTAGTTAATTAAAAGTAAAGTTCCCCTTCAGAACTTTCAATCTATGATATAGATGATATAAAGGTCATCTGTTTCTGATGCCCACAAGGGTGTTATGCGGCCAGCACAGCGACCAACCTGCTTTACTTTTCCTAACTAATGCCAGGTATACATTAGAGCTGGGGAGGCTAAAGATCCCGAAAGTAAAAATTCCAGTTTCCACCAGGATTCGAACCTGGAACCCCTCGGTTTGGAAGCCAATTGCTTTAAGCCTCGGCTACTGCAACCCTAAATAGTTAATTAGTAATAATTAGTTAATTTTTTTTTTATTTACAGAAAGGGAGTTAAACATTGCAGTGTTGAAATATTTGTTCTTTCCCCTTGGATAAGCTTTTTTTCTTTTAAATAAGACTTTTCAATGATCATTTCCGTGCCCTTATTCAATCCTATGCTAACAATTCGTCATCTCACTGTCATTGTTTCCTTTATTCCAGAACATTCTTTGTCTCGGCCTTGACCGTTCACTGTGTCACAAAGAGGCTCGTGACATTGACATTGAATCGTTCTTTCCAAACGTGTCAAATCTTTTTTCCCCTTCTTGTTCCGTCTCTCACGTGGACATGCTTGGGTCACCACATTGCGGTTGTGCGACCCAGTTTCCTTTGTTTGTTCAGCTGACACTGAAGACCAGGCGTATAGAAGAGAACAGATGACCTGCCCATACGGCAAGTCTGACAAAGCAAGGTCGTCTGGAAGACCACGATCTAACTACAGTCATATCGATAGCGATAATGTCCAGGGGCTCGGTCAAGACCTATTCGTAGTACTGAGCGCTACAATGTCCTCCTTATCTTTTGTTTGACTGAGTAGTAGGCTACCACCGCGTTTCCTAGCTTAGGTAAACAAAGTCCGGATTAGGTCTACCGGTATTGTTAGTTTTAGTGGCACCAGAATGGAATCCGACTGACATGTGACCCCCTTACAGT
Source organism: Biomphalaria pfeifferi (assembly GCA_030265305.1). Lineage (NCBI taxonomy): Eukaryota > Metazoa > Mollusca > Gastropoda > Planorbidae > Biomphalaria > Biomphalaria pfeifferi. The sequence continues at coordinate 8,143,417 of JASAOG010000006.1, forward strand.
AGTCGTCTTTGTCTTTAGGAGATGTTCATGATAAACTAAACATTGTCAAGGACGCTAAAGTAAACTGTACAAGTGGCAACAAAATATAAATAATCAAGCTATAATTAAGCTATTATGTTAATATCTTATTGCGAGGTAGTTGATTGTAATAAATTCCCCAGTTACCGCTAGTTAGTAGCCAATTTGTTTTGAAATGCGTTTTAAACTATACAGGGAAAGTCTAACACTTTATGTTGAAACTAGTGTGCACTACAAAAAAGAAGCACTTAATGAATTTGATTCTGCACTGCTTAGAAAGTGAACAAAATTATCGGATAATTAGAAAAAAGAACATCTTGTTTATTTTGTACACCGGATACACCAAAAAGCTAGCTACTTATAGCTTTTACGCCATATATGAAAATCAACTATAGATATGAAGTGTTTGTGTGTACAATGTACTTAGCTATTTTTAAAAGCACGAACTTCATGTGAAGGCAGGGATGATAAAAGTAGAGGCGGGGAGGGAGACACGTGACTTCTGAACTGTGATAAGATTTATCTTATCTTATTAATCTTATAAATTGCATACGTTTCTTCAACAACAGTGTATATATATATATGTATGTGTGTGTGTGTGCGTGCGTGTGTGTGTCGGTCTAATCACGTATGTTAATCAAAGGCACTGCCAAGTCGTTGGTTTTCCTGGCTGATTCCAGCAACCCATTACAAGATTGATTATTTGTATGTATTATCTTATCAAATGGAATACGACATTTGTCTGTTTTATGTATATTTTATATTTATTTTTTAGTACATGTTAGATTTCTGTCCTGAAGTGTCTTTAAATTTAGTGAGTTTACCACTACTGTTACAAGTTCAATTTGAACATTAAATTGTTATAAGTCTCATGGCTTTAGTTCGACTCTGCCCTTTTTTCCTTAATGTTTTCTTACGATGAGATGTCTCAATCAAAGGACGCATGTTCTAATATAGGTCTAACCAAAGGTGTACTGAATGTGATTGTGGTGTCTGTATGTCGCGGAATACACGTGTCAATCTGAAGTTACGCCCCTGTCATGTACCTGTCCACTGTCATCCTAGTATTTATGTCAGGAATGCAGAGAGGACTTGCATGGGTAGGCCAGTAGTTGTCGGTTGTCAGTTTCCTTTTATTAAATGTTTGTTGCCTGTAGATTATATACAAATAAAACTTTAAAAATCATTACAAAAGGTTTCATTGCATGTTAGTTTTATGCTTTTGTTTGATTTGTAATTTTTTATAAAATTTGTTGATGTCAGAGAGATTTTGAAAACATGTTTTACATCTTGTGATTTGATTTGCAGATAGAAAGCCGGTATTTCTTTGTTGTTTAAAAATGAATGCTGGTAGACAACTAAAGCGTTGTAGGCGTAATACATCTTAACTAATAAAACTTCAAATAAGTTGAATAACTTCCTTTGTGAAGAAAACTAAATAACACTTTATGTATAATATAAATAAAGTTAAAATGAGATCAAATAACTAGTAGACTTTAGGAATAAAATTCTTTAACAAAACCTAACCCATTACAATAACACAACCTATCAGTCTAACGTTCTGGAGTCGTCTCTATACGACAAAACGGCGACAATGTCACCTATATTGCATCATTCACAACCAGGGCCGCCGCTACCTATTGTGCAATGTGTGCAATGCACGCAGACGGCCGACTTTAGGGGGCGGCCAAATCATTATTCCAATGTTACTTTTAAAAAAATGGTAAATAAAAAAAAATACTTAAATATTTTATAAATTCTAATTATTTCATCACCTTTGAAAATATAAACGATTTCCGTACTTAAGAAATTATTTCGGAAACAAAAAAAAGTAGTGTACGAGGGATTCCCACAGGTTTTTTAACATTTAAAATAAGCGCCTACTCATTTCTGGCCATGAATTTTCGGGGGTTGTTTGTAATATTTGTTTGAGTCGAAAAGCCAGCACTGTAAGTAGACCTATTACAGGTAATTAAAAAGTCAATTTTAAAATCATTTTTCACTTGGGGGTGGGGAGGCGGTGATTCCTCACATGTGGACTGGGGAGGGCGCAACGTCCTGACAAAAAGGGGTGTTATGTTGTTTGTGTGTTTCCTAGGCGGCGGTAAGAAGAGGTTAAGCGTTTGATTGGAGGTTATGCAGTGACGATGATAAATTATCGTGCCTAGCGCCAATGCGAGACGATCTTATGACATGAAAAAGTAAAGACCTTTTTTGTTGTGAGCTAGATTTTGTTTACAAATCAGTTTATTTCAGTACTTTTAGATCTATATTTCTTCTCAAGTTAAATCTGCGAATTATAACAATTAAATTGTGTTGTTGTTTTTTTTGTCCACAAAGAATTTGTTCAATTTATTTAAAGTTTATTTATTAAACAATACAAAACGCCTGCATAGGTTCAGATGTAGCCTACTAGCTGTCTTGAGGTACAAGCCAACAACCGACCAACAACAGGAAGGGGGGGGGGCGGCGAAAAAATGAGGTAACAAAATGGTAAGGAACACAATGTCCTAAAACAACAACGTTCTAGTGAAAGGTCATGACGTTAATTTGGTTTCTATACACGGGGTTCAATTAAAGAAGGCGAAATGAAAATAAAACCTAAAAATTGAGACTAAGTTTCTTTTCTTTGTTTATTACATTGTAGAAAAAAAATTCACGGACCTCACTGTGGGAGCTACATTTTTTTTTACTCTGGGCTTCAGCTTCTAAAGGGGGCTTGAACGAAAATGTTATCTGGGGAGTCGCCATCCGGGAATGTGAGAAACACTGACTTACTATGTTTTACTTCAAGTCATTGTTTACAGGGAAACTCCGATGGTTTTTCAAATTTGATTCATTGACATATTTGAATTCTGCGTAAAAAGTTGTAATAGTAAACATTTTACCATTTTTTATTTAAATGCTAAGAAACATTTAAATTTAATAAATTAGACAGTATATTCTTGACATCTCCAAAAAAAAAAACGGGGTTCTTTGAGATTTTGTTTTTAGGTTAGGCATACGTCACTTCCATCAACAATACTGAAAAGGAAACTAGATTTAACCAATCGTATCGCTTCATTCTTACAGGCTCTTGAACTCTTGATCTAAAGGCATTAGGATAAGCAACTTTTTCATCTAAGCCTCTCCCTTTCCCAAGAAGTAAATAGATCGTGTGTCTGAATGATTCGAACAAGCTGGTCAGTGTAAGGCTAGTCTAGACTACGTGTAGTCGGTCATGACAAGACAACCAAGCGATAGTGTTTGTTGTGTGTTGAGTGGTCAGGCGAGAAAATACACACTGCCGTGGTTAGTCAAGCATGTTAATCTACTTTTGATACGCATTTTTTCTTTGCTTACAAGATCTAGATCTAACCGCATAGACAAAGATATATTTCTTTTACGAGAATGTAAACTTTGTTTGGTCTCCTGTTATACAATAAGTCAATAGATTAAATTAGTAGGCTAGTGTGAATTACATAGAAACCAGGTGAATGTCTGACTGTTTTGAATGCGCAGGAAAATTACTTCAGAAAAACATCAATTACTAAGTTATTATTGCAAATATTAAAAAACAAAGAATATATTCATTATATGTAAATCAAAACACATATTATATCAAAAATTGTCAAAACCATAGGAGTTTCCCTTTAAGTGACTTGTGCTTTAGATTGTTATTCACAACCAATCGCTAAACTCTTCCCACCATCACCATATAAGCACACACACACTCTTCATAACAAGCCTATTACAATGCCTCTATTCAAGTCGCAGCTTCATGGAGAGCGCAAGTTGGAACCTTGACATGGATCTCAAAAACGGCTCTAACGACTTTCCAAATAATTTAAAAGTTGATGTATATTACTAGCTCGTTGGCCACACTGGCTAGACCGTTATAATTTTTCAATTAAAAAAACTATTGGGTATAGAACTAGGTCTAGATCTAGATCCAATATCGGTTTTGAAAATACTATCGCGTTCTTGAAAGGACTATTGCATTAGAAAATTTGCGAATGTAAGGCTTTATTGACTCTAAGTCTAAATCTAAAGCCTATCATTGGAATATTTTAAAATGTAGTAGATCTCTACATTCGCTTCACCAGGATTCTTTCTCAAGGGGGAGAGGAGGTGTATAAAATAAATTGTATTGTTTTTAAATCTAACATTCATTCATTTTAAGCGAAAATTAATCTCTATTTTTTTTAATGTTTTTCTTTTGTTAGTTTGTAAAAGAGAATTTTATTCTAATTTTTTGTGTGTTAATTAATTAATATCCCTGCTTGGTAGGTTCAATTAACGTATAGATCTACATCCCAACAGACCCATAGCATCCACATCCTTAACTCTTTCTCTCCTAATTGACGATAGCATTGTCCCTCCCCGCTAGCATATCTTTAGCGTTCAGCGTGCTTCTTTAAGAAAAAAAAAATTCCCTTTCCACTTTCCTGATGTGTCACTGAGTACGCTTAAAGGAAGTCAATCATTCCAGGTCACGAGTTGTCCGACCTTCACGTGGTATAAGATGGTCATCAAGAAAAAAAAAAGGCGTGAATAAAATAAATTACGAAATAGTAGGACATCAAATACATATGCATGCATAATTAATTAGGGCTTTGTTGTTACAAAGGTCACGGTAAATTACTTGACAGTGTGAGGGAAATGGAGTAGGTGGATAGGGGAAGATAGAAAGAGAGATGGAGAAAGAACAGAGAAAGATGAGGACAGAGAGAGGGGGATAGAGAAAGAGAAAAGTTGAAATGAAATGAAGAAACATGGAGAAAGAACAGAAGGAGAGAGAGGGAGAGACAGATAAGGAAATAGATAAATGCAAGACAGAGAGATGTAGAGAAGAGGGAGGAGAGGGAAGTGCTAAGGCAGAAGCGTCGCAATGGGGGTGCGAGGTGTGCAGGCCTCAACGGCCGACACTCTTTAAAGGTGTGGGGTGGGTGGGGGGAATAGGGTGCATATAAGCTTTTTTTTTTTCCTTTCTAAAAATTGTCAAGAGAATCGAATCAGCTAGGTGTACGTTTCAGTCAGTTGTTGAAGATGTAATAAATTGTTTCTTTTAAAAGTTTATTATTTAAAGGAGGAGGGAGTGAAAGGGGTGAATAGAGTGTTATTATGATGATTAGCCCCTTTGGGCGACGCCTCTGATTGGCATAGTAAGAGAGAGAGAGGGAGAAAGTATACAATTCTATACATTTGCAGAAACTTGGTTGAACCAATAATAACATGTATCTGACTTTTCAGTTAGGGTTAGACAACATATTTGTCAGCATTTAATTCAGCGAATATTGCAAATATTGGGAAATCCAACGAGAGAGAGGGAGAGGGGGGAGAGAGGGGGGAGAGAGGGGGGAGAAAGAGAGGGGAGAGAGAGAGGGGGAGAAAGAGGAGAGAGAGGGGGGGAGAAAGAGAGGGGGAGAAAGAGAGGGGGAGAAAGAGAGGGGGGAGAGAGAGAAAGAGAGAGAGAGAGAAAAAAAAGAGAGAGAGGTGTAGGGGATTGGGATCACGTTCGATCAAGACAAATATTAGCTATCTCTCTGTTCTGAATACATTGGTTATCCATACATCCCCACCTTGTAAGCACATCGCTCCTAACACTTCTACCTGCTGCTGTTCATTATACAAGTTGAAATGTCGAGCAGTAGGTGGTTAGTCCAATTGGTCGATCTACCAGGAAATGAGAAATAGGGAGAGGAAAACCTGAAGAAAATGATTGGCAGGAGGGAGAAGAGAAAAAATGTGCTTCAACTAAAAATGTCAAGAAAGAAAGAGAGAGAGAGAGTTTAGAAATACAAATTGAAGGAGCCAATAAATAATTTTAAAAAAATATTGACAACTAAGCATAACAGCATGACGTTTGCTGAGGAACTGGGTGCTACATTGTGTACCCTATGTACCATGTTTGGCTTAGATAAATAAATTATGGCTTTTATATAGCGCTACGTTCATGCTTATAGCATGCTCAGAGCGCTTTGGTCCAATCTCAGTTGTGGACCAGTGGGGGAGAGGAGATTTCTAGAAGAAGTTTTTCCGTGCTGCCTTTAGGTGCTCAGTAAACACAACTCTGCCCGAGTCGGGTGTCGAACCTCGAGCCCCATTATACTTTATAGGTAGCCAAGCCAAGTACAAGCGCACTAAGCCTCTCGACCACTCTTCCTACTATTGCCTACGCCAGCTATTCTTCTTCTTCTTGAAACTGTCAGGTAGAGTTGAGCCTTTGGCTCTTGGAACTATAGGCCAGCAAAAGTGAACAAGAGCAACCTCTCACCGGTCTGAATAAGAACAGTGTACACTGTCTGACGGGTGGGTCAGGCTCGCGGCAAGAGACCACGTACACTAAGACCCCCGCCATTTTCCCTTTTCTATACCAGGCTAACTGTGCGGGACACGCCATTTATGTAACGGCCCCTTGAGGAACAGCGCCTGGATTGTGACAAGGTTGTGGGAGCTTTTTTACAACTCTGCACAGTGCAATGAGGATGCTCTCGCACCCCCTTAGGCACCCCCACGGGAGTCTTGTTTTGCTACCCTTTAGCCTAATCGTTTCCTCCTACGATCGTTTCCACCCGGGCGCCACTATGAGGCGGGGTAGCACGCCCGGGACGCCAGCTATAAAAGAGGGGAACGCTTAATGACAGAAGACAGCAACAGGTAGGTGTGCTGAATGGCTAAGAACAGGTACAGTACAGGTGACTTGAGAGAAATGTTGAAAATCCTCAAACATCTTGTGATTGAATTATGCATTTTGTATATTTCAACTTTGAGAGCCTATGGAAAGGGGCTTACTTTGTCCATAGATAAGAAAAATAAAAAAACGCTTTGAAAATTAAATTTAAATTCCTTTTTATACATCTTATAGAGCGATGGTTTTGCTCATTATAAAGTAGAAACGTTAGATTTAAAAAAAAAGAACATTGTTGCACCACCCCATTCCCCCCTAGATAAAAAAAACCCCACTTAGTAAGCAAATGCATAAATCTACAAGATCTTATAATATTCTAATAATAGCACTAAAGATCTTGTCTTTGAAGGCGGTGCGCAAAATGTTCCTGGACGTCTAGTAGTTAAACTCTTCAATGAATAGAGCCTACATAGGAAAATACCCGACGACGTCATCTGTTGAGATAAAAGATTTCCTATCATCTAGCCAAATTATCATTTCTTAACCCTTAAAGAGCAGAGCTTTTGTACAAGAGTGCATACAAAATGGAATTACAATTCTAGTGTTTGGAGGCTAAACTACCAAACGCGTCTAAAGGGTTAATACTTTGAAAAATCATAACGGCCAATCTAGCTCTTAAACTCTGTTCCCAGCGATATACATCAAGTGTCAAATTTCTAGGAAAATCGTTAGAGCCGTTTTCGAGAACCGTGGCCAGGCTCTTTTTGTTTCAAGTCTCCTTTGTTTCCATGAATATGCGGCCTGAATAGAGGAATTGTAAAAAGGGTATCAAGTGTTTGTTTTTTTAATCTATATTAGTGAGTTCATCAATAGGGTAAGTTGGATTAACTGTTTGGAGTTAGGTCTACACCCCTGCAGACGTACTGCTTAACACTCGGGTACCCGTACAAAATTGGACACTTTTTTAGACAATTGAAAGAAAGACCATTGATACTCTTTGCTGTTTCCTGCCACTATACACTGTCCTGTCTTGTCCTCTATGTCCTGTCCTGTCTCGTCTACACACAGGAAACCTGAACGCGCACTTTTATTGATTACTGCTATTAAAATGGACGGTGTGACCTAGATGTTCGTAATAGAACGCCCGTTTCCACCAAGTTTCAAATCAAAAGCCTGACGTTTGTATTCATGCGAAAAGAGTCAGAGGCATTAAGAAAATCAATAAATATCTTATCTATTTAGTAGGAACTTAAAACTGGGAAGCTCAAAATAATAAGTTTAATTTTTTTTCCAATTTAAAAAAAGGAAAAAACAATTTTATCTCTTATCTTTTAAATTATAGTCGCTCTTTTAAATTAAAATCGTTCTTTAAATTATAATATGCTTACAATGGTAATGCAATACACCTGTAAAGTAAGCCATTAAGTAACCCCTTTTCAGACATTGTGATCTATAGGGCAGATGATGTAAGGTCATTTGTTTCTTTGACCCACAGTTAACGAGGGTGTCTGCACAACGACCAGCCGTCTTTACTCTTGCCCAACTAATGTATCATGTGGCCAGAACAACGACCAGCCGCCTTTCATTTTTTTGCCCAACTAATGTTAGGCACTCATAGGGCTGGGCGGACTCAGATGCCGTAATGATCCCGGGACCTTTCGATTGGAAAGCCAAGCGCATTATCACTCAACCACTGCGTCTACATCTTAATACTGAAAATCCAGTTTTATATTGCCCATGTAGAAACACTAGATCTAGATCTATTTAAACGAAAAGTAAACACAACATCGCTTCAAAAAGAATTCAGAATTGAAATTGATTTGAACATAAGAACATAATACAACCTTCATTCTTTGATTCTTTCGAAATTCTTTGTCCTCTTTGTAGTAACTTTTAAAAAGTCTATTATTAGATTTTTTTTCCAAAAAAAAAGAGCCAAGAAGAATGTATGTCTAGGAAGAAAATCATCAAAATCATACCATTGCACCAAACCATAGTGACAGATCTCTAGATTGAGATATCAATATGAACTGGTCAGCAGGGCCGGCCTTAGGTAATTGGAGGCCCAAGGCAATATGACTTTGGTAGCCTCAAGTGAACTAGAAAACCTATTTTGTTTAAATGAACACGGAAAAAAATTGCAATGTATTAAAAACTAAATTTGTAAATATAAAATTAACAAAAACCTATTTTAGAACGCAGATCACATAAGAATGCCTGAACAGCCTAAATATAATATCTATATAAAAATAAATCGTCGTGTCTCTTGATTATTCAAAATTTATTCCAGACTTCGCTACCATCAAAGAAAGAAAAGATTTTTGTTCAATATTTTAACACCTGCACGAATAGATTTATTAATTACCGGTAGTTAAGAAACTTACCGAACGCTAGCTGAACAATTGTGAACAAAAAAAACATTTTGAGACCTGTGCGAGTCCCCCACCAATCGGAGGGTCTAGGTGGATGCCTAGTTTCCCTATGCCTAAAAACCGGCCCTGTGGTCAGTAATGAAAAAAAAATGCACTAACGATCCAGGGTACATTGGCCTACTTATTGAGTAACAGTCGATGAACTGCTTGGAGTTCACAGAAACCTGACTAGTAAACGAACACAAAACTAGTCAAGGCGTCTCCTTCATGTTTTACTAATAACAAGATAGATGGAACATTTATACCTCCCATTGCCGAATTTCATTTAGACTCTAGCCCCAAATCTGCATCTCTTAATTCTATATCTATATTTACAAGCACTCCTGCATTGTAAGATCTTTGTGTTTAAACCTAATTTAGCAGTGTAAACCGCTAGCCATTGACTGTGGAAGTGTCTTGTCTACGAACGTAAACTTTTAATCATCAATAAAATGTCTTCAAAATAGGGGCCTAAATGACAACAGTGTTTGGAATATCTTGATTACGGCATGAGCTACGCTAGTTAAGGCCTGCGATGTACTTAAAAGGACAGTGGTGGTACTTACCCAATACTATAGTGAATAGTCCTCAGTAAAATCTAGACTAGTCCAGTATAGATCTAGACCTCGTTCAATCCTTGCAGCTTGACACATGGCCAGTTGAGAAATGAAGCAAAATACAGATTCATCCGATTCTTTTAGTATCCCGAATAGCCCGTGGAAATGAAAAGAGTGAGAGAGAGAGAGAGAGAGAGAGAAGAATGTGTTAACAGAGCACGTCAGCATCTCCCCTGCTCCCCGTTGTTGTGTTGGTCTTGCGCCCTTGTTTTCCCGGTTTCTAACTCCTTTTAATCGCCCGCCTCGACTGCGCCAGTAGCACAGTTCCACATGCCTGACCGCTGTTATCAAACCATCAGCTATGTTGTCAACTGGGTATAAACCATAATATTTGGGTTTATTTATTCGGTCCTGGAATAAAAAAAAAACATTTGAAAAGTGACTAAAATAAAGAATTTTACTTTTAAAATTTTATTTCTGTACCTGTATTAAAAAGTCAAAATGTTCGTCATTGCGTAAACTCATTTCGTTTCTTGGATCAAAATTAGAATGGGCGGCAGAACCTTTTTCCATTTGCATTTTTCAGTTCTCTTTTTAAATTAAACTTACATTATTATGCTGTGAATTTATGTGTACCTAATAGAGAAAACAAATATGTACAAAATAAGGGGAGTTGGGATCAAATCCAATAGAGGCTATAGAAAGAAAAGACTTGAAACAAGCGTATGTAACTACACATTTACAGTACTTCATTTGACGAGTCTTTTACCCAAGATATGTGTATTTTTTTTTTATTTTTTTTTTGGGACTAGCTCATTTCAAGCACCTGGCATTTTCCGATACACAATTTTACACACAAAAAAAAAAATAATTGTAGAAATAAAAAAAGGTAGTGATTTTAAAAATAGTATTAACCAGACCATTTGTAAAATTGTAAAATTAAACTATATAACTTAAGACCTAAACATCCGTTATGACGCTGCAATGGAATTATTTCTGGCATTTCCTCCTTTTCCCAATTTCCTTCCCAGTTTTCTCTTATATTTATTCTCAAAAAAAAAAAAAAAAACAACAACAATGTTGTAAAATATTTGTATTACACAAATAACAAACTAGTGTTTAAGAGGGAAGACATATTAGGAACGTAAATACAAGCGGTGTTGCACTGACGCGCTAGTGTGCAAATGTACATATAATACCAATATGTTACAAATGTGTTTGTGTATATATATATGCATGTATGTATGTAAGTCAATATATCTTCTTATCTTATCTTATAAAATGCGCTTTACTTAAAAAAAAGAAGATAATTACGACCTACTCGTGTCTTTCTAGTCAATCTAGTCATACATGTTAATCAATGACTTCGATCCTACCCTAGCTGTTTCAAGCAACCCATTCCATGCTCTAATGATAATAGGGAAGAATGGAGTATTTGTACAAATTTGTTCTAGCATAGGGAACGAGGAATGGGCCTTTATCTTTTATCAGAATTTGTTTTTGTATTTTGAGATTATGGTTCAGTGTTTTATGTATAATTGTTACTTTACTTTTGAGTCTTCTACCCTGAAGGGTCTCTACATTAATACATATTGTATACTTTAGCAGCCCTTGTGAGACATTGGTCCAAAATTATGTTAAATATTATATGCTTATGAATATTTTATAAAAATCGCAGGTCTGCAAGATGATTGGCGTACATAACTAAAAATAATTCTTTGTATAGATAGACACAATTTCCATTATTCCTGTAAGACAAAGTCATATGACAACTTATTGTTTATAGTACACGTATTCATAAAAGGAATAGTAAATAGAATTATACAGGACAAATAATGCCTGTGTATTTTTATTTGTAATATGATTGAAAATCACACTGACAAGATTGTAAAGAGAGTTTGTGTTTTTACACAAATTTAGAGAAGGCACACGATATGTCAGTTTATGTCCTCTAAATATATGTATTTATAATGTTTGTGTGTGTATGTACGTAATAAATCATTTTTACATTTTGACCTTTTATTTTCAAAAGACGTTTACTGTACCCCAGAATAGGTTCTTCCTTGCGTTTTTGGAAAGACTGTAGACACCCCGTTCCTTGCCAGCCTGGGGGTCTGGGGGAGCGCTGTGAGCTACCTCAGCGGCGTTCCCCCCGCCGCCAAACACTATTTCCGGTATTTAAACAAAAAAAAATTGCAGATTCTGAGGTATCTATAGTGCATTATCCTGTTCTACAAATAGTTTTGTTCTCAAACCAAATCTGTTATTCACTGCACTTTATTAATGTAGCCCAGCAACTGGTAGAGGTCTGTCACCTCTACTTGGCTGCACAACGCATGGAATTTGGTGACTGTTAGTTTATTTTAGATTTTATATCGAAAAGGGAAGTTTTATCGTCAAAACCATCTGTCAGGATGTTTGTTTTTTTTTAAACAATGTCAATATCCCCTTATCTACGCTCATATAATTTGATGACGTGTAATTTGTTTTAAAACTCTAAAATAATATTGAAGAGTATTTTTAATCTCAAAGCTATCTGTAGGGGGGTTTTAAACTCAAAACCATCTGGAGGATTTTTTAAACTTATAGCCCTCTGTAAAGGGGGGGGGGGGGTTAAACTCTTGGCTACGTTCATAGAATTTTTATGTGTGTAGTTTTCTTTAATTCTATATTGAAGAGGTGGCTTTTAGCTTCAAATCCCGTTAAAGGGGGTTTTAAAATCAAAACCCTTTCGATGGGGGGGTTTAAGCCCTCTAAATGCTCTCTGGAAAGGGGGGGGGGGTTTAGACACAAAACCCCTCTTGGCTCAAACTACGCTCATGGAATTTGGTTATTGTCATTTATTATATTTTGTTTTATAGAAGAAGGGGGCTTAATCAGTCACAAAATTCCTCCCCCCCCCCCCAATGATGGAGCCCACTAGTAGCATTGCCTACGGATGTAGGCTATTACACTACTTTGTAAAACGTGTTAGTTTGAATTAGTATTACCTTGTAGAGTCTGTACAAGATTTTTTTTAACACAACCCTCAGAGGGTCCCTTTTTATAAGAGAATAGCATGAAAACAATTTTATACATAGTGGCATCCATGCAGCTCTTTAGGTGGCTCTACCTGTCCATTTGACCGAATGCTCATATAGCCAGTCCTCCCCTGTTTGATACGATAGTTTCTCCTAAACATTACTTCACCAGGAAGTTTTATCCAACGATGTAATTGCCAACAAAAGCGTTGTCTGTTATTGCGATCGGTGTCTTGCATATGATTTGTGAAGTTACTTAGGATCCGGTACAAACTCTAGGAATGAATTTGTTACGTCACATTCCTGGAACTTTTTTTTTCTCTTTTGGAAGTTTGTACATGGAAAGAGTAATCAATATAGTCGAAAAAGAATAAAGACTTCAGCCATGAGCTTCTTTTCCGTTACGCTTGAGTAGATTGTGGCTACTCGTGCAGAACGACATGACTGACAGAAAGCCACGATTGTGATTGCGAGTGAAAAAGAAGCAACTAAAAAAACTTAGAAATTTAGAAATTACTTTATAAAACAAGCAAAATAAAAAAAAAAACTATTTAAAAAAAAGCTAATATTAATTAGTTATGATCAGTCATGTAATTAAATTTGTAATAGGTCTAGACTATTAATAATGGATCTGTTCGATTAGAGATGTTTTTTTTTTTACCAATTGTTTTTGTTTAGTGCAATCTCATGCTTTTAGCGTTCTCAATACGCTATGATCCTATCACTTGTCTGGATCAGTTAGAAAGGGGGAGAAAGAATGGGGCATCTGGGTGATCGCTTTTTAAATGTATTTTTTAAATTAAAAAAAAAAAAAGAACGAAGTGAAGTCAAACTTGTGGGCTAAAGCCTGCTCAGGCTTCTCAAATTGAGCAGGTCAGGGTGGCGCTACTGAGTAAGGCCTTTTTGTTATCTGCTGCTCAACATTTATTCATTTATAACAGTAGGCAGGTGGTAGCTCTACTGGGTGGGCCCAATCTGTGCACCTCGGTCTGCGACCAAGGGGCTAGAGTCGCCTAAGCAACCAGACACCTCAATCAAACTAAACTAAACTAAACTAGCTAACTAAAAATAAAATAACAAACTGAAATTATAAAAGGAACTTATATATACTTTATTTACATGAAACCAAAACAACAGTAATAAAACTAAATATACACACTACTAAACGATTGATCAACCCTACCGAACTGAACCTAACAAATAAAGCAGCTATTTGGCCGTAAGCTACTACACAGAAATAATGGCAGCTGTACAGCAGCAATAAAACAACAGCTATATGGCAACAGTAATAACTGCGGCAGACAGTTAGGCAGTAATAACTGCGGCAGACAGTTAGGCAGTAATAACTGCGGCAGACAGTTAGGCAGTAATAACTGCAGCAGACAGTTAGGCAGGAATTATAGCCTGCAATTACAAATACATAAAACATAAGACATAATTATTCATAATATAACAAAATAATAATGAACTAGACCTACTCTAGCACATACACATACCTAAATGCATGAGGTAAATACTATTAACTTCATTTAGCTAATAAAAAGTCATACATTATTATTATTATGATACCTACTTAAAAGCTTACGCCACAACACATGTTGGGCCAGACAATAATAAACATAAATCTAGATTTGACTTAACAAAGCCGCCATCATGGAGCGTTGAGTAGGACGCAGCCATCTTCTACATTAAAAATTAAAATCGGCAACATGCCAACTTGTTAGCACCGTTATCCTAACAATATTATAATATTAATAAAAATACTTTTAGAAGACATAAAATAATAAAATATTTACAAATAGACAAACAATAGAAAAACAATAAGGGGATCATTAAGGATGGCTAAAAGGGGTGACGCTACCCAACTCTACGGAACTTCCGGTTCCATCAGAGGTAATCATGGCTAATTAACTAGCCAGTGATGCCACTACACTAATCAGTCTGCATCTAGACTATAGCAATAGATGTAGATCTAGAAACAATTAATACAAATACGAACTAAAGAAAGTAAAAATAAAAACATTTTCCAACTTACAGGCGGTCCCAGTTGAAATTATACAACACACAATTAGCTTTATACAGGCACCACTGTCAGCACTGACCACTGGTCAAGACAAAAGAGAGCTCAACGTGGTTCCGGAGCTAGCTATAACTGGTCAGCGCGAACATATCGGAGAGCATGACGTCACGCTAATTATCTAAAACTAAACTGGACTACCGATTTCCCTAATTTGTACCTAGCCGTACACAACAATAAAATCTAGCAAATTACTAAAGACACGGACTACACAACATTATATACCAAATTAAACAGCATTAAAAAGAGAATCTTAAAATTTAAATCCTACAAAAATACAAAAAGGAAGATAAAAAGTTATTTCTATTCTAAACTCATATGGGGGCTCTATACCGTTTACAGACCTGCAAATAAACTGATATTAAAAAATAACAACCAATCCAACGCTAATGCCAAAGACAAAAATAAGCAGAACTAACCAGGGACAAAAAATAGGAAATAACATCCACAGCTCTAAGGCTAGTTAACTATTTTAAAAACTACTTTTCCTCTACGAGTAAAACACAAATAACAGAAAAAGACTAAAACTAGCAGAAAGTTATAAATAGCGGAAACTACAAAATATTCAGCACTGAACTATAAAAATTAAAAAGGACACTAAATTACAAACATCATAGCCCTGGCCTATATACATAATATAAATTAGATAAAATTAGGTCAAAAATTAGATATAGGAGCGCCAGCTCACATCAAGAAAACGCGAAAACCACTCTGCTAGCGAAGAATTTATGAACATGGAAGATTGTATAGTTATATATTGTTTCTATTTCATGTTTGTTTTAACTAATAATCAGACGGCAGCCTAATATAAAGGGGACTATTTCAGCTTATACCACCACTTCAGTCCAGTACTACTTCTTACCGTTGTTTGAGATACCAAACAAAAAAATTGATTACCAATAGTCAATTAATAGCTTATTTTACCTGAATAATTATGCAAAGAATTCAGCGCGATTCGAGATTGGCTGTTAGAGAAATAACGTGTACAAACTTTTGGCCAGAAAAACAGACACACAGACAGACAGGCATGTGACGATACGAAACTTACATACAATAGTTCATTTTAGTTTTCCCAGCAAACCGTGAGAAATGTTTAGTTTTAACTTTACCAATTATTTTCTTGTCCATACTAGCCGTAAAACATCAACTAGCTTCTCTAGGGCTAAGTTTTAATTACTGACCGCTGGACGGGTGACCAGCGACACAATAGACGCTGCACCCGCGCTACACACAGCAGCTGAATACTATTCAACCCCCCCCCCCCCGGGGAGGATACGCACCGCTCCAAGAATGGTGTTGCACGGTCTGGACAGAGACCTATTCGTTTAAGCCCCTACTCACACTGTAGGCAACGAATATAGACCATAAATCTGACCTGACGCCTGACATCTCCAGTACATGTGAGAAAATCCCCTAGCTTTCTTCCCCACCCGTTAAACTAAAAGTCCCATCTATATATAAAGAGAGACCAAAGCATTCTAAGTTAGGCCCCACTAGAATTCATAGTCTCCTCTGTTAGGGAGTTTATTTTGTGAGGTTTCATTAGGGACAAACGGCCTGGTTGCTGTATTGGTTGCTGTATATGTATCTGATTGCTGTAACTGGTTCCTACATCTGTCAGATCGCCACACAAAACTGTTACCGGAGCCGACCACTTGTGTTGTCATTTACAAGAAATAATTTTTTAAAAATTTAAATTGATTCGAGATTAGTCATGGGTAGGTGTACCAGACAGATAGACAAATAGACGGACAGAGTCAATTAATACAAGCTTTACAACATAACGCTTGCGTGTATAGGTCTTTGTGAATTTCTGAAGTTTATCAATATCATCTACAGACTTTACTTTAAGAAAGAAAAAAAAACAATTATCAGCATCTATCTGTATATATATATATTTATAAAACTCGGCACATATTAAGGATGATATTATTTGAGGGCACCCTACTACTTTGGCTTTAATTGAATGAAAAGTTTTTATGGTATGGTCCTTTGGGGATGTTATTTTGATGTTTTTGCTTACAAAAAAACCCCACCATAAATTTTAAGTGTTTATGGTATGGTCCTTTGGGGATGTTATTTTGATGTTTTTGCTTACAAAAAAACCCCACCATAAATTTTAAAATATTTTAAAAGGTTCTACACTTCAAAATATAATAATTGTACTAGGGCATGTTTAATGATATATGCATGAACATTTTTGCAAAGTTACAACTCAAAATCCTTTATATTTTTTTTAGAAATCTGTTCCCAAATGTTTAGCACTATTTATAGTAATACGCAGCGGTGGCGTCATACCACCAATGTCAAAATTGACATTTGAATTTTTTATCACTCATTTTATGTGTTAATCAAATTAATTGAAAACTTTCATGGCTGAGGTAGTATTCTAAGAGATACTATGGTTTTAAGGTGAAACCTCCCAATTTATTCTAAGTCTGCAACCAGCTTACAATGGCTATGCCTGCGCTGGCGGTGGCAAAATATATATGATGCAGATTGGGCTGCGTTATCACAAGAATGTCCATATTTTATAGTCATGTTCGGATTCAAGACAAGCCTTATTAGTTGCCCATTTTCGCTTTTAAATAGGTTTATCAAGACATAGAATTAAAGTCAAATCTAATATATTTGCGTGTGTGTGCGTGAGTAAAATAATTAACAAAAAAATGGAGTTTCTGCCCTTGGTGCAAACTCGTTGACTGTAATTTTAAAAAATGTTCTTAGTTTCAGAAAACATTTTTAAAATGGGGATTCAAATGTGACTGTTTTGTGATCGTAATCTTTGAGTTATCGAGATACGAGCTTGTCAAGGTGACTGCTGAGACGTAATCGAAAGACTTGTATTGGTTAAACACATTGCAATTTATAGGTGTGTATATGTGTGTGTGTGTGCGATAGTATGTGTTTGTATTAATTGGGTTAATCCTTCAATCAAAAGCGGGCAAGCCTTGAACAGGTTCACACGCCTTCCCTCTGACCATATCATTTAATCTTCCATTCTTCATTTTTTAATTGCCAAAGCTAGGATTTTATCCTCGGAGGTTCCGTCTCCTTATGAAACCCTAATTAAAAGAAGAGACACCGTGTAGGCTCTAAATTTTTTTTAAAAAAATTCCTCCATTGACTTACATTAAGGCCAATATCAAGACTAAGGTCTGCCCATGTGCATTTAAACACCTGAAACAAGAACAACATACAAAATACTTTGAAAAAAAAAAAAAAGCTCATATTAAGTGTAATTTTATCAATTAGTTTTGGATCAATCAGGTATTCATATACACGATTGACCTAAACTTAATAAATCTGTGCGATTAGAAATATTATTACCAATTGTTTTTGGCTTTTAGCTTTCTCAATGCGCTATGATCCTATCACTTGTCTGGACCAGTTGGGAAAGGAGAAGGGAAGAATGTTTTGTGAATGTTTACATGATCGTTTTTAAAATGCATACAAAAATGTTCACTCAAAGCTCAAGACTCCTCCACATCACGTCTCTCAAGTATGATTTCTTTCCCTTGTTCAAATTACAAAAAAAAAAGAATTACGAATAGCTAATTGTTTAATTTTTTTTTATTGATTCTTGTGTTCTCAGGTAAAAGAAATAATTGTGCAAAATTTCAGCTTTTATTTACAAAATTTTACCATATAGACAGACAGACAGGCAGACAGACAGAATGAGCTGATATAAGCTTTATAAAAATAAATTAAACAAAAACAAAGCTATCTAAGGGGAAGAACCCACTTTCAACTATATATCTCAATAAGATAGAATTGATTTCTTTTTTTAGATATCAACCAAACAATTATTTATTGTCTAAGCGGTCACAGAGAGACAGACAGACATAATGGACTCCTTATTGAATGATCAAAGTTAGGAATAAAATTATTTTGTCCTACAAATAACTTAGAGATTTGATTTAATTTTCCAGTGCTTAAGAATACACAGACATTGTAATAAGATTATAAATTCCTCACTAAACAATACTTTGTACAACTATAGATACACAAAAGGGCTGGCTATTTATGGATTAGCCTCTAAGCATGAAAATCTCCTTTCTTTCATTGATGTGGTAAGAGAATCTTTGTATATATTTAGCAATGCTGTTTGTAAATGTGTTTGGTTATTACACGTTATTATAAACGTTGCCGGTAGATTGCCCTTAATTTTTAAGGGTGTGGTTCAACAAGTGTTCATTCGTCGAAACCAACTACTCGGAGTGACAATCAGATGGATGTGTTTCCATTGTGTCAGATATAATATATAACGTGTTATAGTCAAAACCAGCTCGAGAGAAATTGTTAACGTAGGCTTCAACACTAATCTGTGACGACACAACCTATGGGCAGTGGAGACCAATAGCTCGTTAGTTGATAGTGTTATGTCGAGACCAATTGTTTACGTAGGCCTCAACACTGACCTGCGACATCAAAACCTGTGGGCAGTGGAGACCAGTATATCGTTGCCGCGTCATACAGACCTGTGACGTTGCAACGATATATTTGTCTCCACTGCCCACAGACTGCTACATCGGGTCTTCTATGATGATTGGTCTCGGTTAAGTCCAGTTTTGGAGTCAGTGAATGGTTCAGGGGTATTCAAGCGTGATTGCTCGGAAATGGCGTGGAATGTGGCTCTATGTTGGGAGACCATTCCTTGTTTATCATTTATCAATTATGTATAGCTATATTGTTCAGCGTATATGTAAAAGTGTTAATATAATATTGATTTGTAGCTGCTTCCACTGCACCGTATGTGTTAGTTTTCCACACATTGTCGCGCATTTATTATAAATATTCATTCATAAGTTAAATAGTTCATAGTTAATATCACCATTTATTTGTTATTCTATCAAAAGGATGCAATTTCGGAATATATAAACAACAAATGTAACAAACAAAATATATAATATGCATTTAAAACAAAGCTTATTTAAGGGGGTAAAACACATGTACTACTATATATCTCAATAATGTAGAATGTACTTCTTATTTTATATCAAACAAAAAATTAATTAACAATAATTAATTGACTAAAATTAATAATTATGGAACATTTCAACTTGACTTAAGAATGAGTGTGGGAGAAATAACGTGTACAATTATCGAAAGGGGACAACGACCTGCATATTTAGCCACATCTGTTAATAGCGAAAGATTAATTTCTCTTGTTGGTATCAAACAAAAAAAATGATTACCAGTAACTTGATCCGAGATGGGAAAGTGGGAGAAAAAAAAAACGTGCTCAAACGTATTAAGGGAAATAACTCCATAAATACATCCACATCTCTCAATAAGTAGCACTTCTTTCCGTTATTCGATACCTAAGAAAATAATAAATTACCGCTAATTAAGTAATTTATTGGCTAATTTTCTTATTGGTTCATGTTTTGCTAGGTACAATAAATAATTGTGGAAAGTTTCAAGTTGATCTGAGAATGGGTGTGGAAGAATTTGGAGAAATAAAGTGTTCAAAATTTTACCTGACAAGATAGGCAGACAGAGTTGATGTAACTTTGTAAAGATGAACTTTTGCCTAGGAGTTTTTAAGTAAATAACATAAAATGTTCATTTACAGGAAAAAGTAATATATTTAATTCAATATATTCACTTCGACATCCTCCAAGAATTATTGGTGATGTGCGAAATAAAGAGTGTATAATAATAATAAGACTTGTCTTCGAATCCAAAGATAAATGAGGAATGCAGTATTCCCCGTAGCTACGCTTCCTCAGCTATGACCTACATATTTTGCCAGTTAGCACGAGATTTTTTCCTGGTCGGGGACTGACCACGAGGTGGACACCTCAGTTGATCTTGGACTCTTAGAGAGAGAGGAGCGTTGCTATCTCCTCGAGTAGAAAGTATAAGTAGATAGTGATTATTATCAAGTTATTTCTTTGGATGTATATGTTGTGATGGCTGGAGTCGCCAATATCTTTTGTGAACTATTTCATTCTTATTATATGAATAAAATCCATGTCTGCTACCAGCGTGTTTATTAATAATTCTAAATGTTGTCGTTGGAGAGTTTAGTATATTAGTGTTCTCACGCACCTGCAAAATCTAGTGCGTGTGAGAAAGCATTTAGTTAAGAAGACAAAGAACATTATAGTAGTACCAGACGAGGTATCTACAACACACGACATTCGCGTTATCACGCCTACAACAAAAACCAGGCTGTGACAGTGTTCCACGCCTTTGAAAGTGACCTCTAGCTGTCTCGTTGTGAAGCCGCCTGCAAACATGTACTCTCTTCACTGTCAGTTAAAGCAAGTTGGCGCCTAAGCTGGTCTTTAAAACGTTTACACGGGGCATCTTCTATTACGTTGACCACCTTTCAGCTCACCAAAAAAAGACTGCTTTTGGCATACGTTCGTTTATACATAAGGTACCAGACATAAAATTAGCAGTCTATCGTTCTTGAAAATGTACAAGATTCTTTCCCATTCCTTGTCTAACTCCTCATTGGTACATGTACCAACGGTTCTCAAGCTACACAGGCCCTGGCCCCCATGCTGCTTTCTTACGTTCACAGGCTTGTAATACGGTGAAGATAGTCTAATTCATTGTCACAGTAACTATCAGCAACAAAAATTATTAATAAAATACAAGCTTGGTATCCTTTATATGCTTCCTAGGGTTACCTGTTCTGAAAACATTATTCATTCAAATAGAAACAACTACGCTTGCTGCCTAGCCAGATCGCTAGACTGTCACTAGACTATGAGTGTCTTCTATATGTCATTAGCATACCTGTAGGTCTGTCATCGATACTGTTACTGCCAGTTATGACCTACGATAACTTAGGTAGGTGTCTGGCATATATTGCAATCAATACTGTTACTCTCAGTCATGACCTACATATAACTAAAAGTAAGTAAATTTCCCCTTTCAGACCTTTCGATCTATAGGGCATATGATGTAAAAGTCACCTGTTTCTGTGGCTTCGATTAACGAGGGCGTCATGTGGTAAACACAACGAACAATTTAATTTTCCCTAACTAATGTCAGGTACCCATTAGAGCTGGCTGGACTCAGAGACGCCCAAAGATACCGAAATTAAAAATCCCACTCTTGACCAGAATTCGAACCTGGGACCCCCGGTTCGTAGGCCAAACACTCTTCCGCTCAGCCATCGCGCCTCCAAGTCATCAAGGTGTCAGACATAAAGAATAGTTTCGAACGCTTGTCTATTGAAACTAACGCAAAGCGACTTTGAGTCGGTGTTAAAGCACAAACAAGTATAAAAGCCTTTTGTTCTCGAAGACGTTAAGTCTAACCCCCACCCTCGATATTTTTTACGCCCTCCTCTACCCGGCATTTTATTTTGTTCCTTTGCATAGTATTAGTTGTTGGATTAAATCCCGTGGTGTAAAGAGTAAGCCCTGTCAACGTCACAGCGTGCGTTACCAATAAAAGAAAAAAATAAAGGAGCTTTATGTACAGTTTCTGACTTGTTCTTTGTATGTGTGCGCGTGCGTGTTCTTGTGCGTGTTTGCGTATGTGTGCGTGTTAGTCTGTATATGGGAGAGGGTGGGAGAGTGCCTTTGTGTTGTGTGTGTGTCGTCGTATGCATCATTATATCCTCTTTTTAACGCGGACATTTGTCGCTGTGTGTATTTCTACATTTCTATAGAAACGTTAAGTAAATATGGGTAATTACATCATAAAAGTAATTACGACTTTTAAAAAAAGACATAGGGGCCTACATTACTTCTTAGAGTTAAGAGCTTTGTTTAGCCACACTGCTGCATAGAGCAATAGGGAGTCTGTAGTGCTTTTAGACGTCCGAAGTCGCATGCAAGTTACGCAGAAGAAATCATCTTTTGCAACTGTTTTAGGACCATCTAATTGGTCAGCTTTTCTCCCAACTGATTTAGGACCATCTAATTGGCCAGCTTTTCTCCCAACTGATTTAGGACTATCTAATTGGTCAGCTTTTCTCCCAACTGATTTGGGACCATCTAATTGGCCAGCTTTTCTCCCAACTGATTTAGGACTATCTAATTGGTCAGCTTTTCTCCCAACTGATTTAGGACTATCTAATTGGTCAGCTTTTCTCCCAACTGATTTAGGACTATCTAAATGGTCAGCTTTTCTCCCAACTGATTTAGGACTATCTAATTACTCAGCTTTTCTCCCAACTGATTTAGGACTATCTAATTGGTCAGCTTTTCTCCCAACTGATTTAGGACCATCTGATTGGTCAGCTTTTCTCCCAACTGCTGGCGTCATTCTTCAAGAGCTTCCTGTCGCGCGAATTGTGTAAAATAGCAATTAGAAATGTGTCGTGTTTAAAAGGATATTTAAAATTAGTAAACCCTAGACAATGGCAACGTGCATTAATGATGATTTGGTTTTAATTATTTACTTTATTCTGACTAATAATCTATAACACACTTTCGCCAGTTAGCATTGCTAACAGTACAGCTGTACGACTCTTTAATAGATACACACATGTGAATGTGGATTACTTAAAGTCATGAGCATGTGTTCAGGAAAAATGTCCTGCTCTCGTTTGTAACCTAAAGGGCGAAGCATGAGACAGGAAGCACACGAGGGAACACAAAATAACAACCGCCCCTTTGGTCTGACTCGTAATAACCCACAAGTTCAAAGGCACGCCTTAGAAGTGCACATAAAGTTTAGACTGAAAGTAACAAATTGATTTTTATGTTACCGTTCACCTTGTTTTCGCTCAAGAAATGCCAGATGAATTAAATAGAAATATAAATCCGGTTGGACGAACTTAGAACTAAAAAAAAAAATTATACTATTTCTGTTTTTCGTTTAAGTTTTTCCACCCAGTTAGCGAGATGCTGTCAGTGTGTACACGTTATCTAATATCCGGGAACACTGTTCGATAAAAGATCTTATCGCAAAGTATTTTCATTGTTTGTTTTTTTTAAATTAAGAACTAATTTGCAATAGCGGAATTTTCACCCTTTTTTTTTTTTTTTTTTACAATACCTCTATTCAAGTTATAACTTGATGGCGGTCGGGTAGGGGGGGGGGGGGGGAACACGTACGCTGATCTCAAAAACGGTTCTAGCGACCAGGATCGGGCTGCCAGGCCCAAATTTCGACACACAGTCAGCCCCTGCTAACGACTTAAGTGAACACTAGGCTGAGATTGATAGCGCTGAGAACAAATATGACTAGTTCGTTGGCCACGTGGGGAAATCTCTAGTTTGACCGTGTTCTAATTTTTCAAAGCCAAAAATGTTAATTTGGCTTGAGTAGGCTACTCAAAATTTGATCAAGAGCCAACATCGGCTTTGAAAGGCCTTTCGGGAATTTCCAATCTAATATAGATCACATGTAGATTCTAGAATCTAAAACTAGAACTAAATCTAGATACAGACTAAGAGTTCTAAATCAAAAGTTTAGATCTAGTTGTAGATGTCCATATAATGAAAGTATTCATAAATAATTGCACATGTATGCGATGCCCGCTGGCCGAATGTATAACATTGTTCGTTCAAGTAACTGGCGGTGTCGAAATCACGGTTTCGATACCGAATCATAAATAATGTTCTTTTTTTTTAATTTTATAAAAATATTTTATTATATTGGAAAAAAATGGAGGGTATTGTCTTTAAAAAAAATGGAGGGTATTGTCTTTAAAAAAAATGGAGGGTATTGTCTTTAAAAAAAATGGAGGGTATTGTCTTTAAAAAAAATGGAGGGTATTGTCTTTAAAAAAAAAATGTTTAAAAAATGATTCTCTTGTTTTCAGTTCTATGTCAGGCACCCATTAGAACCGAGAAAATATTTATCAGAGACGTCTTAACGATCTGGGACGTCTTAACAATCCTGAACCTCAAGATCCGAATTTTTAGTGGTTCGAATTAGACCTACTCACATAGAAGCTGACAATAAACTTTTAACTCTTTTAAAAATATACATTTTGATCAGTGCTGGCGCCTTTTATGCGCGTGTGTGTTTTATTGAGAAACTCTTGTTTTAGAGTGTTTGCATGAAGAGACCAAGTACACGATACATTTGAATTACTCTGTGACCAAGCCTCTAGCGCAAGTACTTAGTACAACCAGTCATCACAGAGTCAATCTCCGAAGCCTCCAGCTCAGTATTTAGTACACGATAGTTAGCCAGTTATCATAATGTAAATCTTTAAAGCCTCGAGCGTAGTATTTAGAACATATCTAGACAATACATTTCTAAGCGTATAGTCTCCCAGCCAAGCTAGCTAACAAACCACCGTACTTTACGTATGGAGTATATTTATTGTAAATTATTTTTGCTGTTTGAAGAATTTAAGATTTTTTATTCCAGTCCTAAATATTTTGGAGAACACGACAAATATAAGACTATACATCAAGGTGTAAAAATGTATCTCATAAGTCAAACCAATAGAATTGTCAATCTAGCATCCTGGGCAGCCGTAGACAAAGCCGTCACCCGTGACCATGGGTTAAATAAAGGAAAAATCCGAGATTAAACAAAACATTTCACTAACCATCAGATTTATTTAAAGTTATATAGCATTTTAGTATACTAAGGGAAGTAAGAGTTGAAAGATGAATTGCTTGATTATTTCCCTTTTGTTAACTATACAACTCTTGAGGTTTCAGCTATTCTCTCAGTTTAGAATTTTCACGATAAATCTATATTATATTTGTAAAATACCACTCACTGACTTATGTATCAATAGATCTCTTAAACAAGCAAAGGGATTCGCATTAAATTTTGAGTACAGGTTTCTTTTACCATTTAGACGTGGTTTTGACAGATTTGCAGCCTAAACACCACAAGTCGCAAAGATTTAAAAGTAAAGTAGCAATTATACATAAAACACTGAACCATAATCTTCAAATACAAAAACAAAATTTAATAAAATACTCAGAAAGACACAAAGATACAGGCACTATCCTTGTAACATATGCTAGGACAAATTTGTACAAATGCTCCTTCTTCCCTAGTGCTATTAGAGCATGGAATAGGTTGCCTGAGCTAGCCAGGAAAACCAGTGACTTGGCAGAATTTAGGTCATTGGTTAATATGCATGGCTAAATGCATGACGCGTAGGACGTTATCATCTTTTTTTTGAAGTGACATCTGTATTATATAAGAACCGCTGGCTTTCTATTAAACCTTTGTATTTTATATTCGATATTACCCAAAAAGGCCACATTCTTAATAATAATAAGGCTTGTTTTCCGAATCCCAAGATTAATGAGAAGAGCAGTAATTTCTCGTGGCTACGCAGCCCCCATTGCGACCTACATATTTTGCCCCTGAGACGCAGGCATAACCATTGTCCGCCGGTGGTCGATTTAGATTCTTGTTTCGCCTTTCCACACCTGTCCTGGGCAGCATATTTTCTTTTGGTCTCAACTGTGTATCCCGCGGTCTTTGTGAATGACATCCAGCTGTCTCGTTTTCAAGCCGCCTGCAACCAGGTGCTCTCTTCTATGTCAGTTAAAGCAAGTTGGCGCCTAAGCTGGTCTTTAAAGCATTTCCGTTGGACATCTGTTACGTAGACCACCTTTTAGCTCACCAAATAAAAAAAAGACTGCTTTTGGCAAACGTTCGTCTCCCATACGGGATTCGAGCCATGCCCAGCGTAACTGTCGGACCATAAGAAGTCCATCTATCTATACTGTCCATACGGCGTTCGCAAGGTCATCGCTGTTTGTGCATGATATCCATATCGCGGTCTTCGGATTTGCATACGCTGTCGCCTCTTTTGGTTTATCTACAAACCTTGGGAAAACAGAAGTCATGTTCCAGAAATCACCCAACAAAACCTACTCGACCCCAAAGATATATAAATGTAAATGGTCAGCCCCCTTAACGTAGAAGACCACTTCATATCTAGGAAGAGTAGTATGAAGTGAAGAATCGCTTTCAAGGTAAGTTGATAACCGTCTGGTCAGGATCAGCAGTGCTTTTGGACGAATAAATCGCCCCGCCTGCCTATAAAAATCAGTGTTAACTAAGCAGTGGTTCCCGAAACCCTTCTATATGGATCTGAGACATGGCTATTATACAGAAACCAACTAAGACTACTTGAACGCTTTCTTTCACCAAAGATGTTTACGCCACCATGGACATACGGTGGCATTATATATATAAAGTATAAATAGAAGTAGCTCAAAAAAAATATAAATAAATACATTAAAAAAAAAAGGATTAGAAAGAGAGTTTGTGTTATCACACAAAATCAGAAGTGGCCCCCGACGGGTCCCTATCGGATCCGCCTACTTGCAAGGAATGGTCATAACGTAATTTTTGTTATTGTCCAAAGTAATAATGTTTCAAAGATTTATTGGGCGGTGTCAAAAAAAATGTTTTACATGTTTTGGATGTTCCTTCAAAGTTGAAGATAATCTACTTCCTAGTAGATTTTCCCGCTGGACGACGGGGGATGGCAGTGAGCAGGGTATGAACCCGGGACCGTCGAGACAATCAGTCCGGCACACTAATCGCACGACCAAGCATTGCTGTTAACTTAATAATATGCTAATAGTATATTATTAATAAATATATTTTTTTAGACATTTTGGCATGACAACTACCGTACATGTACAATACGTCAAACGAGCGATTTTAGATAACCTTTTGGTATTGTTTTGTAATTAAAAAAAAAGAACAGGTATCGAGCTTGTACTTCGGCTACGTCTGCTCGATGTCCCAGCGCATTTAAATGGAACTAGAATGAGGATGTATAATTGTAGATCTACCTAAACTAAACTTTTGGTTTAGCACATTAAAGATCTATATTTACTAAAACTTGATCATAGACATAAATAAATATAGACTGGCCGATTAAAGAGTTTTACGAAACGAAAATTTGTGACTTGCAATTTTGTGTACTTTATTATACAGCATTTAGGAGCAGTATAAAAGTTAAGTATTTATATCTATTTCAATCAATTTCAATGTTATGAATAGTAATGTTACTTTATTACTTCCCTTACAATCGATGTTATACGCTTCTTTAATAATTACCTTATTATTTCCCTTGCATGGCCATGCTTATACACGCATGAACCAAATTTCCGACCATTTGCTTTAATAACCTGTAGAATGTAGAACGAAGGGAGTGAGATGGAAGGATATTTTTATTCTGCACTACACGTTTTAACTCTTAACTCAGCAACCACATGCTGTATAACATTATAAAGAAAGACAATTCAATATTATTTATCAAACTGTAATAATAAATATAACTGTAAGGGTAATAAGAAACTACAGCAAATAAAAACGACTTACTTTATTCATGGTAAACCAGTCACACAGACTAAAAACTCTAATAAATATCTAGGTGTAATAATAAATGAAAAGTTATTGTTTAAAATATCAATCAAAACATTAGGGTTTATTAAGAAAGAAAAACATAAAATTGAAATGCTATTAAACTCTAGCTAGGCCAATATTAGAATATACATCCTCTGTTTGGGATCCCTTAACTCAAGAAAACAAAGATACTGGAGCAAATATAAAAGAGGGCATTGAGATTTATAACAAACGAATATTATTATTTGATTAGGGTAACACCATTAGTATTAGTATTTTTTTAAAACAACATTTGAATCACTAAACTTAGAGACACTTCAGAACAGAAGAATAAAAAGAGGTTACAAAGACAGTTTGTGTGGAAACACAAACTCAAAATCGGCCCCCAAAGTGGTTTACCATGATTCAAACACGGAACTTTTGGTTCTAAGTGCTTTACCCCTCAGCCACAGCATCTCCATATATTTATTTAGCGAACACATATATATATATTTTAATATTAATTATTAACCCTATCCATACATTCAGAATTAATAGCATGTTACATGTAATAAAGAGAAACTAATAAAAGATTTATTCTTCTAACAAAATTAGATAAATTGACAACACAAAAAAAAAAATTCTTCACCTACACTACAATTGTGTACAAGATTTTCCCCTCGCAAATAAAAATTAATATCTCCATTGTCATACAATACAAACTAGACATAGATTTAGCTAGATCTAGACCTAGTTTTAAATCTAAATCTAGATTCAAGATCTAAGTCTAGATCTAGAACTAGAACTAGAATATTGATATAGAATCTACTAGATCTATATCTAGACTAGAAATTGTTTAATTTTAAAATTACTAGATCTAGACCTATGCCAATGTTATGATCATGTTATCGGGTAGTGGTGTATTAAGACTATGCCGCAGTATGCCATACTGTTCGTATCCGATTCATTTATTAATGTGATGCATTGTTTACATAATAAATAAATCTGCACCCCTAAGCTGTCGGAAGATAAGCTATTGCCTTAATAATTAAAATTTTTTTCAAATTATCAATACATTTAAAATATATATATATATATACATTATAAATATATCTAGATCTGGGCTCTATGTAGTCTTATTTAGACTGTCATGTGTAGGCCCCTATAATGAGGATATATCAAAACTGCGTGCTATAAAAGTAGTTAGTTATTTTTGAAAGCGAAGTTGTATCAAAATTCTTTTTTAAAAACAACATTTGAATCAGTAATCAATGAATTAACACAGGCATGTCATTTTCATGTCAAACTCGTTATGGTGTATGGGCCGCATAAAAAACTTTTACCATTTACCATTGTGACCTTAGATGCGAATTTTTTGTACCAATGCGTGAATCTATGAATGAAGCTTGAGTTATTAATGAAGAAGTCCATGACTTTTTTTAAAAAAGTTACCTCCCCTTAAGTTTTTCATTGAAAAGTTGTGTAATTTTTAAAAAAATCTGCTTGCATAGATACTTTTTAAAACTAGATGGTTCACTTTTGGAAAAGAAAAAAATAGCCCTTGCATCAGAACTTTCAATGATCTAAAATATGATGTCCGATTTTCATTTTCTCTTCTAGTTACTGAGATCTAAACGGGACGGACAGACAGACAGGCCACACAAGACTAATAGCGTCTTTTCCCCTTTCGAGGGCCGCTAAAAAGTAAAGTAGCTATAATACATATAACATTAAACCATAATTTACAAACAGAAAAGCAAAACCTAATGAATTACTCAAAGAGAAACATTTCTTATTCAAATTTGTACAAGTGCTCCTTCTTCCCTAGTGCCATTAGAGAATATAATGGGTTGCCTAAATTAGCCAAGAAATCCAATGACTTAGCAGAGTTTAAGTCAATGATTAACATGAATGACTACATTGAAACATGAAGTAACGTCTGTAATATATAAGATGTCAAGTTACATCCTGAGAGTAACACCACACTCGCATTCTTGAGAGTAATGCGGCATTACGAGAGAGTTAAAGCAATGGTTGAAATAATATTAATATTAAAATACTTGTGTATAGTATATTATGGACGCAGCATGACCTAAATTGTGCTGCTGTGCCGAAAACCCAAAAATATCAAAAAAATATTTTGAAAATACCAAAACTGTAAACATCAGCCACTAGTTAACAATTTAAACATTGTACAAAAAGTTGATTAATTAAAAATATTTACCAGCATGCACAAATGTTTTGTATAGAACTAACAGAGCAAAGTTGCTCACAATCTCAAATACAATCAACAGAACAGTCTCAATCTCATACAAAATTTGATAAAATCTTGATGAAAAAAAAATTTATTAAGGAAACGTTTAAAGAGTTGCGAGAATGAATATTTGATCACAGGAGAACTGAGGATCACAGTGATACAAGGCAGCTACTGTCACATACAAGGCAGCTAATGTCACATACAAGGCAGCTAATGTCACATACAAGGCAATAAAAGGCAGCTAATGTCACATACAAGGCAGCTAATGTCACGTGGATGTAGGCCGGGATTAGTGCAATTTGGTAGGTATGACAACAGATTGCTCTAATCACAACCTCATGGCAGTGGCAATATCTAGGTAAGAAATTTTTCACGAGTCCTTAAGACATCATGGTAACAAAAGTAATCATCAGGCTTGTTTACAAACTAGGATGTTCAAAAATATTTTATACCTTACTAATCTTTTTGAAATGTTTAGGGAAAACAAGACATTTTTCTAAAAAGAACAAAAATTGTATTTAGTTTATATAACGATATAATGTGTTAGTACACTATCAATATCTTTGACAAAGATTAAACAATTAAAACTTTTTCAAATTAATTTTACTATCAACTAAAAATCCCCCCCCCCCTCCCCATGATTTTTCTTCCAAAACAAAGAGACTGACTACCAACTCTTAGTCTAATGTCACATGGGTTACTATCAGCTGTTTCTAAAAAAGCAACTCATTGCTACAGGAATAGATACAAGAAATTGTCTGATCCTTTCAAATACAAACAAAGTGAAAACTATGTAACATGTTTTAAACAATAGTTTCTTTAAACTTTCCCTTATTACATTATATTATGGCATTCTTAATCCTTCTGTTGCCTCAAAAGTCCCCTGGTTCATACCCAGCCCACTGCCATCTTTCATCTTCCAGTGGGGAATTTGGTCTAAGATGTAGATAGCCTTCAATTATGAAGGAACATCCAAACTTGTCAATCCATTCTTTTAATAGATACATATGGGGGACAATTAAAAGAAATTGTGTTTATAATAAATGTTGTTTTTTTTTCCCCATTATTTCTTCATCTTATATCTATATGACTTACTTTTCAGTAAAATACAGATACATAACTTCTTTAGGATGGTAACGTTATCTGTACAAATGCAAATATGTTTTTATTTTTATCTTTAAATGGCTCTCATTATTTATTAACCTTAAAATTCATTGCTCTTTTCATTTTTTTTTTGGTTGGGTTTATGTCCCCTAGCACCTGAAGAATTAGGTCCAACAGACAATGCCAATTCTGTATTAAATCATTAAATTTCCCACTTGTTTCTTTCTCATTTCTGACTAGTTTGTAGCTTCAGTCATCAAAGCAAGCAGGCCGGGACGAGTGCAATTGGTCAAAACATGTTTACCCAATGATTGCAAACATCACAACCTACATGACATGGACATTCTCAAAGAAGAACTGGAACATTTATCTTCAATCAAGTGCACACAAGTGTTTCTGTCCCATCTTTCAAGACTATTATGTCAAGACATTACCAAGAAGTAAAATGTACCAGAACCTGAAAATCAAACAATGTAAGAAATAAATTTTGTATTTTATCATTAAATCTTTAGACCAATCTACTATTATTATTCATTTACTTGATCTAGTGAAGCACATCTTTAATGCTACAACATGATTAGTGAGCTCTTGATCAATTTATTTTTGGGGGCTGAGGTTATTGGCAGTAATGTTTCCATGCTCAATAAACACATATCAGACAGAGTCAATTTCAAATGCTTAATCTAAAAAAGGGTTTTGAACTTTAATCCCCCTCAGTTAGCCTACTGAATTGCGCCATTTAACCACACATCCAAAATGTCTTATTGTATGCTAACTTTCTAGATATAAATGATGCAGTAGGCCTACGCAGTTTTGTGCAGACTCTCTTCAATACCCCCAAGCAACCATCATCAAAGAAACAAATATTTGTGTACTTAAATCTAATCTGAAACTTTTTGCATAAGGCATTACTATTTAAAAGGTGATAACTGATAGACCTTATGGACAAAAGTCTATGTGATCCATTGATCTCTAGAATACTGGTGGACTGTCTTGGTCCTCTGAGCCAAACAGACACAGT
Source organism: Biomphalaria pfeifferi (assembly GCA_030265305.1). Taxonomy (NCBI): domain Eukaryota; kingdom Metazoa; phylum Mollusca; class Gastropoda; family Planorbidae; genus Biomphalaria; species Biomphalaria pfeifferi. Next base: position 8,175,737 of record JASAOG010000006.1, read on the forward strand.
GCACACAGAACATTATTAGACTATGCACCTACAATCTGTGTCTTAAGGTTACAGGATGTATGCATTTTTGTTATTTAAGATCGGAGGAAGCAGGCATGAACACACATCTTCAAACAGTTCCTAGAGATCCTCTAAGTAAAGAGGCCTTGTTCTAATCTTGTTCAGTCTCACCTCATACAACTATGTCCATGAATGAGATAATTAATGTCAAAAAAAAAACAAAAACAAAAAAAAGATGAATTAATAGCTTCCATTAGTGTCAACAAAAATAAAACTTTAATCACAGATAGGGATAAAGAATAAAGTCACAAAAACATCTTTGAGATTTATATAGAGTACTTAGTTTTGCTAACAATTTAGATACATTGAAACAATCCTTTTTTTTTTTTTTTTTGTCTTGACCCTTAAGGCAAGTTACTTTATTTTACTAATACCTCAGTTCTTCCATTCCTCTTCTTGTTCCATGTTTTTGTTTCATGTCAAAATTTCAAGATATCCTGGAGACACTTGTATCTCAACTTGACACACTACAAGCAAAACCAAAGAAATTTATAAATATTTACTACTATTTCTACAGAGTTCAGCTATTTAAGAATCGTTTCTAGGTTATATTCTTTAAAGGCATATACCAATCTGTAAATTGCAAATATTACATCTACTAGAATTGTACAAGGTTGCATGTAGCTGAATGTTTCACAGAAATTGTTTCAACACATTTGTGAAGAAGGAAAAAAACAAACTTGACTTAGAGCTAAACCAGTAAATGTAAAACACATTCTAAAATAAGAGAGTTCCAGATTTGTTTGAAAAAAATAATAAAATTGCAATACTTAAAGGAATTTTTTATAAAGTTCGAATACTAAAAATAATTTATCTCATGAAAAAAAAATATTATAATATAATATTTAAAAGCTAGGATGTGAGGAAAGGGAGAGAGACAGTGAGAGCCAATGATACTAAAGACTAGCAAACATCAGATAGAACCATTACAACTTGAGCAGCACAAAGAAATGTAATTGAAAGCAAGGTGAGACAGAGTTGGTGTGTACATTTCCCACACACTCCTGCTTCTATAGACCAATACTTATTAGTTACATTAACAAAACCTCAGGTATTTCCTGCCTGGACATGTCACCAGGTGCTGCAGCATGGTACAAGGTGTGTTTCAGAAGAGACAAGTTCTCAACTAAGACATACCTGCTAATGTTTTAATCTACCAGTCATTCTTGGTTTGGGTTTCCAGACACAATGCTAAAAAACACCAGAAAACAAGAGACAAAAAAGCTAAGGAATTAAAAAAAAAAACAACCATGTAGGAAACCTTGTTGAAACACTCTGGAGATGAAAAAAAAAATCCTCTTTCTTAACTATCAACTTAACCAATTTCTTCATATTTTTAGAATCCTAACACAAAATGGAGAAGTTTTCCCCAGCAAACAAAAGACAAGTTTGCACACCAATTGGGTAGCTGTACAGACTGGTGGAGACAAACAAACCTAATATAATTTCAAACCCCCGATTTAGCATCCCCAGTCTACCCACACAATATCTGACCAGTACAATGAGCAACAAACTAATGCCAACTATACAAGTAACTTTGGAAGTGTCTTGCCTTAAAATCTATTATAAAATATAATCTTTAGTCAGGAGTCAAATTTGGGGGAAAAAAAAACTATTATCAAAGTCCAAAAATTATTCATACATACTAAAGTGAAATGTTATTGCCGTGATAATGCTCTAAAGCTCCCACATTATCATGACTGGTAATGAGATCTTAACACAGCCTGTGTCTCAATGAGGTCCTAACACAGCCTGGGTCTCAATGAGGTCCTAAAACAGCCTGTCTCAATGAGGTCCTAACACAGCCTGTGTCTCAATGAGGTCTAAACAGCCTGTGTCTCAATGAGGTCCTAACACAGCCTGTGTCTCAATAAGGTCTAAACAGCCTGTGTCTCAATGAGGTCCTTAACAGCCTGTGTCTCAATAAGGTACTAACAAGGCCTGTGTCTCATTAAGGTCTTATCAAACCTTTGAGTCATTGAGGTTCCATTTAAATGTTCATACGTCTGTAATTCCCAATGATGTAAGTTCCAGGTACTTAATTACTTTGACATGTTTAGATATACCAGGCTAGGTTAAATTCTTGCTGACTGGACTAACAGAATACACATATAAACCAGGAAATAGACATTTTAAAATGTTACAATGACAAAAGGTAAAGCAGTGTTAAGGTAAGCAATGAAATATGACACAAGACAGACAGTCACACCCATGTACAATTAGCAGACAAAGCTGAGTTAGAAACGGCTTAGTCTATTGAATGAACAACTTCAAGTTTCTTAAATAAACTAACTCAAACGATTTATAAATTTATTTCATGACCAATACCTAAATTTATATTTAGTTTACTTTAAAAAACATGTTAAAAGCTGAAACATAATAATGGAAAAAAATAAAAGTACAACTTAATAAATACTCAGAAAGACACAAATTTGTTAGCATAGTGTCCTAGTATCAAACGACTTAGTCAAGTTTCTAATTAACATGCAGGACTAAATAAACTCATGGATATGTGTAGAAGTAATGATCTTTTCTTTTTAAAAGGAATAAGGAATATAACCATTTGATAAGTGTCATTATTCTGTGAGATATCTTATTAATGCACACACACACAGCAAATATAACAATATTTGGATCTCAGTACTGTCAGGTCAATGTTCACTTAGTAAGAGAATATACTTTCAAACAGCATCAACAAGTCACAGAATTAACTTTGAAACTAAAAGGTGAATCTTTAAATGCATGTTACAACATCCTCCTTATCTGTAAAGCACAACAGAGAATCATCACTTTCCTAAATGCCTACTATTCAATTAGTAATTTTTAATTATTTTAAATTTCTGAAGTACTTTAGAAAATAAAGCACATCTTTTGGATCAGGGACTAACTAAATACTAAGGTGAAACACCAAAAGAGATCTAGGTAACAGCTAGGGAATAAGTCTATCAAAATTTTTCAAACTCTAAATCTCCGTTTGAGCAGACATGGAGTTTGTCTTTAAATAGTTCAAAACAATAGCTCTGAACATCAACTTGTAAGATTTTATTGACATAATTAATGTGCACAATATTACTTGTTATTGATGTCATCAAATCTGTAAAATATTAATTGTAAAGACATAATCAATGTGTGAAATATTACTATCTTAAATGTGTAAATGTTTAGTATGTAAATGTTTAGTACACAGTACTGAAGACCACAAAACAATTGGATGATAATAGTAAAGTGTTAAAGTATGTTTAGTATGCAGAGACTGATCACCACAAAACAATTGGATGAAAACAGTAAAGTGTTAAGATGTGGAGTTGTCCCAGATTGTGCACAGAAATAAACCTATACCTTTCTTATTGAGCTACTTGCTATTCAAGGTAAGATTAAACAAAAGAAGTCTATAACAGAGGGGTGGGAAGGTACACATTCTAGCAGTGCAAACACTTGCCTCAGTTTACCTGTCTGTATGACATACACAGAAGTCATATAAAGGACTCCAGCAGATACTCTGGTCTATTTCAGGAGGCTATAGGTTATTTTTAATAAACACTGAATAGGTTGACATCAATGAATATGTCTTAATTCTAGTGTGCATAGATAAACCTAGAGATACAGGAAGAGCATAGATTTATTCTTGGGTGTGTGGTGGCCAAGTGGTAAAGTGATTGGCTCCCAAACTGGGTGGGGGTGGGGGGAATTCCCATCTTGAATCTTGGTGAAGACTGGGATTTTTAATTTTGGGATCTTTAGGACGCCTCTGAGTCCACCCTGACACCTGACATTAGTAGGGGAAAGTAAATCAGTTGGTCATTGCGCTGGCCATGACACACTCATTAACTGTCTGCCATAGAAACAGATGACCTTTACATCATCTGCCCTATATAGATAGATTGCAATGTCTGATAGAGGTATGCATTCTAAGATTCTTAAATCATCTGTCCCTTGAGTTTTGTCAGATGGGTGCTGTGCCAGTTCATGTAACCAATACCCCCACTTTTCCAGGGCAGCATCTGTTCAAAAGAGAGTCCAGTCCTTTTATGTTATCCAGCCAGCTTTTCTTTGAGTGATTCATTCTTCATGCTCCCTCCACTGTACCTCCAAGAATGACTTAATACAGTGAGACTGTCTAACAATAGGACCAAATCAGCTCAGCTTTCATCTCTTCACAGTATTGAGGAGTTCCTCCTTATTTGCCAGCAAGAGTGTTGACTTATTAAAGCACAAACATATTTGTATTCTTTTCCTGGTATCTGCATTTTTTTTTTATATTCTTCAGACTCAGCCTTCAGTGTCCAACTTTCACCACTTTATAGGAATAGACCACTAACAAAAAATAGTTTTAGTTGCCAGCAGATGCCAAGCTTAAAAAGTTTTTTAGCTCTTTTTTTAAAGCCTCCTTTTATTGTTAAGTTGGACCCTAGTTATGTAACTGAGTCAACTTCTTCAAGAGTTTAGCCATTCAACTGTTTACAGCATCTGAAACAAGCTCCACTGCACACTAGTGTTTATAATAATAGCTCACCACCTAAAAACAGTTGAGATTTAACAGGCTGGTCAGAGTTTACAAAGCCAGAGAGAAAAAAAAGTTTTTTAGCTCTTTTTTTAAAGCCTCCTTTTATTGTTAAGTTGGACCCTAGTTATGTAACTGAGTCAACTTCTTCAAGAGTTTAGCCATTCAACTGTTTACAGCATCTGAAACAAGCTCCACTGCACACTAGTGTTTATAATAATAGCTCACCACCTTAAAACAGTTGAGATTTAACAGGCTGGTCAGAGTTTACAAAGCCAGAGAGAAAAAAAGTTTTTTAGCTCTTTTTTTAAAGCCTCCTTTTATTGTTAAGTTGGACCCTAGTTATGTAACTGAGTCAACTTCTTCAAGAGTTTAGCCATTCAACTGTTTACAGCATCTGAAACAAGCTCCACTGCACACTAGTGTTTATAATAATAGCTCACCACCTTAAAACAGTTGAGATTTAACAGGCTGGTCAGAGTTTACAAAGCCAGAGAGAAAAAAAGTTTTTTAGCTCTTTTTTTAAAGCCTCCTTTTATTGTTAAGTTGGACCCTAGTTATGTAACTGAGTCAACTTCTTCAAGAGTTTAGCCATTCAACTGTTTACAGCATCTGAAACAAGCTCCACTGCACACTAGTGTTTATAATAATAGCTCACCACCTTAAAACAGTTGAGATTTAACAGGCTGGTCAGAGTTTACAAAGCCAGAGAGAAAAAAAGTTTTTTAGCTCTTTTTTTAAAGCCTCCTTTTATTGTTAAGTTGGACCCTAGTTATGTAACTGAGTCAACTTCTTCAAGAGTTTAGCCATTCAACTGTTTACAGCATCTGAAACAAGCTCCACTGCACACTAGTGTTTATAATAATAGCTCACCACCTTAAAACAGTTGAGATTTAACAGGCTGGTCAGAGTTTACAAAGCCAGAGAGAAAAAAAAGTTTTTTAGCTCTTTTTTTAAAGCCTCCTTTTATTGTTAAGTTGGACCCTAGTTATGTAACTGAGTCAACTTCTTCAAGAGTTTAGCCATTCAACTGTTTACAGCATCTGAAACAAGCTCCACTGCACACTAGTGTTTATAATAATAGCTCACCACCTTAAAACAGTTGAGATTTAACAGGCTGGTCAGAGTTTACAAAGCCAGAGAGAAAAAAAAGTTTTTTAGCTCTTTTTTTAAAGCCTCCTTTTATTGTTAAGTTGGACCCTAGTTATGTAACTGAGTCAACTTCTTCAAGAGTTTAGCCATTCAACTGTTTACAGCATCTGAAACAAGCTCCACTGCACACTAGTGTTTATAATAATAGCTCACCACCTTAAAACAGTTGAGATTTAACAGGCTGGTCAGAGTTTACAAAGCCAGAGAGAAAAAAAGTTTTTTAGCTCTTTTTTTAAAGCCTCCTTTTATTGTTAAGTTGGACCCTAGTTATGTAACTGAGTCAACTTCTTCAAGAGCTTAGCCATTCAACTGTTTACAGCATCTGAAACAAGCTCCACTGCACACTAGTGTTTATAATAATAGCTCACCACCTTAAAACAGTTGAGATTTAACAGGCTGGTCAGAGTTTACAAAGCCAGAGAGAAAAAAAAGTTTTTTAGCTCTTTTTTTAAAGCCTCCTTTTATTGTTAAGTTGGACCCTAGTTATGTAACTGAGTCAACTTCTTCAAGAGTTTAGCCATTCAACTGTTTACAGCATCTGAAACAAGCTCCACTGCACACTAGTGTTTATAATAATAGCTCACCACCTTAAAACAGTTGAGATTTAACAGGCTGGTCAGAGTTTACAAAGCCAGAGAGAAACTGATGCAAACTCAACTTTTTTTGTATCCATTTGAACATAGCTGACTGTTTAATCAAGACCCAATTAGCATGTGGAACAGAACTGAATGGTACAGAAAATGTAAAGTCACCAAAACTGAGAGACTTTTGTTTATGGTTGGACAAACTATAAATGTCCATAAACTAACCCAAACTATCAACTTATTGTGACAGTTTATTAATAGAATTAAAAACACCAACTTTGGTGAATCTAGAGATTTAATCGGACTGCCTACTTGTGAATGTATTTTTCATTTTAAAAAAAAACTACCCTAAGAAAAGCTACTCTCTTCACTGGGAAAGAATAATTGTTTAAGTAACTTTTTTTTTGAGTCATAAATGTCAATATTTAATTTCATGTAAAGAGAGAGAGAGAAAGAGAAAGACAGAGAGAGAGAAAGAAAGAAAGATAGAAAGAAAGAGAAGGGGAGAGGGGGGAGCACATGGCATAGAGTAATGTCAAAGTTCACTGACAGGCAACTAGCTCCTAGATTTGTGTCAGCCTTATGAACTCGACTTGAAATAGACCATAACTTGAACTAGACCATAACGTGCTGGAGTGTCAACACAAAATGGAGAAGGTCCAGTGTTCTTTGGTTCAATCATATTCCTTCATCTCTCTAAAGTCTGTAGATGTAACAACCTAAGAGAAACCAGGGATGATTGCAGTACACATCCACTTTTTGTCTCCTCTAAGATCTCTACTTCTCTTCTGCAACAGCATCATGTTTTATCCCTTTATGTATGACTATGTCATTTGAAACTATTCATTACTGTAGACTAAATATAAACGGACATAAGGACTTTTGCATCATAATCGCCTATTTTTTTTGTGACTGAATGCATCTATGGTCTCCCATACACGGCATGTCTATGGGTAATTCAGGTAAAACTTGTCCCAGGTACGCTGTTCTGCCTCATCGTGGCACCTGGGTGGAAACGGCTACTTGAGAGGGGTAGCTAGGCTAAATGAATGGCGAAACATAACTCCCGTTGGGATGCCCACGGGCAGACGAGAGTCCACCCCTTGCACGGGCGGGGTTGTAAAAAATTCCCCACAAACCTGTCACACATCCATGCGCGAGTCCCCACGGTTAGCTTGGTATAACGAAGGAAAATGGCAGAGGCTCCCGGTGTCCTCGGCCTTCGGCCATGAACAGTCAAGCATGCGTCGGGGGCCAAAGGCATTGGAAACAGCAATGTTTTACTTAGGCATTGACTCTGGTCTCTCTCAAACAGAACTGTGTTCCCACAGGTTTTTTTTTCAAACTTAGAGCTCGAAGAGCCTTTGGCTCAGCTCTTTTGGACTTTAAAACGGTAAAACTTGTTATGGTAAACATTATCGGAATAACCTCTCTGCGAGGTCACAGGCTGCACAGACACAAGGAACATATTTCCAAACTAAATGACTGCACAGACACAAGGAACATATTTCCAAACTAAATGACTGCACAGACACAAGGAACATATTTCCAAACTAAATGACTGCACAGACACAAGGAACATATTTCCAAACTAAATGACTGCAGAGACACAAGGAACATATTTCCAAACTAAATGACTGCACAGACACAAGGAACATATTTCCAAACTAAATGACTGCACAGACACAAGGAACATATTTCCAAACTAAATGACTGCACAGACACAAGGAACATATTTCCAAACTAAATGACTGCAGAGACACAAGGAACATATTTCCAAACTAAATGACTGCACAGACACAAGGAACATATTTCCAAACTAAATGACTGCACAGACACAAGGTTATGGGTTATTACACAGAAAGTCGTAGAGCTAGAGGGGGCTCCACTTATAGGAAACTTCTAGACGTCAAAGAAATAAGGCATTTGTAATGTACATTTGACATTAATGTATTATTACAAGAAATTTCAAACACATGCTGAGCTTCGTTGTAAAATATTTCTAGTTCATATTATCAACTAGGGGCAAAACTATAAAAAATAATGCAGTGATTAAAGGCTTCTAGCATCCCTGGGAAAATACGTGGGAAAGGCCTCAACCTTGGAATGGGTTTTCAATTGAATGAAAACAATTTTTTTTAAAGGCATATTTCCTCTAAGTTAAACTACCGGTTTTGCAGGGCTAAGTCTGAGTATCGGAAGTGGCGTTAGAGGTTATGAAAATTATTTCGTCAAGTTTTGATTGTGAAAGACTTGATCAATGAATGTCAGCTTTTCTTTCCCCAGAAAGAATGTTTGTTATTATAATTAAGTCATACGTTGCAAAACACCAAACTAGTTATGGTCAATGATGTCCACTCATCACTATGTCCTTCTCGTCAATAACATCATGCACTGTGTCATACTCATTTAAAACATGTACTGTCTCCTATGTATCAATAACAACATGCACTGTGTCCTAATCACCACTTACAACACCCACGGTGTACTACTAATAACAACATCCACTGTGTCCTACATATCAATAACAACATGCACTAGTGTTCTCAAGACTAACAACATGCACTGTATCCTACTTATCAAAAACAACATGCACTAGTGTCCTACTCAAGACTAACAACATGCACCGTGTCCTACTTATCAATAACAATATGCACTAGTGTCCTACTCAACACTAACAACATGCACTGTGTCCTACTCGTCATAAACAAAATACGTTATGTCCTACTTTTCAGTTTCACCATGTCTCTAACACCAACGACCTCAGGTTTTGAATAAATTATCCACTCTCGTACTTCGGTTGTGTTGTAGAAACACATTTGTTCAATTTAAGAAACTGTATTTAAACATTGTCCATGTTTACAGTGGAAATCAAAAGGACACTCTGTCTTCTTCCTAGACCAGGAAATGTCGCCCTCTGAATCAGTGTTTGGTAAGACTTAAGTGTGGCTACCATTTTTTTCTTTCACTATCATCTCAAGAATGTCTTGAATTATTATGACACTTGAAATAGCATGATCAAGGCAGTTTGAGCCAATGTCTCACAAACTCAACCGGATTTTAGTCATCCCTACTACATCCGGAGAGTTCTAATAACAGAAGAATGACAGTATTGACTACATTGGACAAACAAACAACGTAGACAGTAAGATGACAGCATAACGTTGAATTAACTTCATGTCCTGGCCTTGAGAAAACAATATCCATTAGTTCACCACATTTGTGTACTACCATGTAGTACAGGTCAAGAATGGAGAGTACACGTTTTCAAAATAAAAAATATAGACAGTCATTTTTAACAGGACATGTATTAAAGCTTATAGTGATGTTTCTGTGTCCCACAGTTAAGGAGGGTGTCATGTGGCCAGTACAACGACCAACCGCCTCTATTTTTCTCTCCACCTAATGACGGGTACCCATTAGAGCCTAAAAATCTTAAAATTAAAAATCACACCAGGATTCGAGCCCAGCACCTCTCCGGTTCGGAAGCCAAGCGCTTTATTAAGTCAGCCACTGCGCCTCATATTGTAATAAAGGAGCGCATGAATGCTGATCCATGGAAAGACAAGTTATATGTGGGTGTACTTTATTGTGGTGAGATATTAAATCTACCTTGAAAATGACTGCAAGAAATTGTCAGTACCTTATGAATAGACAAGAAAATCCAAATTTCCGATGACTGCTTCAACCAGTAATCGAACTTGAAAGCCTGTGTTTTGCGGTGAAGTGACCGCTCAGACAGTAATTACGTCCATCCATTAACAATGTTAGAAACGTCTTGGTTCAAACAATTAAAAGCTCAATCATAAATACACCTACTCAGTACATTCTAGAACCAACACATTTTGTACATTTGCTAAACGAATACATTATGTGTCAGGCAAGAAAACAAACACACCCATCTTCTTGTCAGTTGGACCTGTTAATCCCAGTGTATAGGACAAGTGAAAGGACGTATGTATCTGGTGAACTTTGTATGAAGGTCATGGATTTAGGTGTTTCGGTAAGCAATGAGACAAACACAGTTCTATGATTCACCTCTGGCTGTAGTGTAACCCAACGTCAAGCATTACAGAGGAAATCTCTACAACATGTGTACAGTGAGACATAGCACTCGGACTTAGTGACTTAATAACATATCAGTCATGATGTTGTAGGACTTAACGACATATTCATGCTGTTGTAGGACTTAACAATGTTGTAGGACTTAACGACATATTCATGCTGTTGTAGGACTTAACGACATACTGTCATACTGATGAATGAAAACCAAAATTCACTTATATTGTTGAATGACTTTATGACACATCAGTCACACTGCTGGATGACTTAATTATATCAGTCATACTGATGGGTGACTTAAATGACATATTAGTCATATTGCTGGGTGACTTAATGAAATACCAGTCATATTGCTGGGTGGCAAAGCGACATATCAGTCTTACTGATGGGTGACTAGACACATCAGTCATACTAATGGTGACTTAATGTCATATCAATCATATTGCTGGGTGACTTAACCACATATTAGTCTTAATTACTGCTGGGTGACTTAACCACATATTAGTCTTAATTACTGCTGGGTGACTTAACCACATATTAGTCTTAATTACTGCTGGGTGACATGACATATTAGTCACACTGCTGGACAGTTGTTAGACATTCCAACTAAACACACATTATTTGTAGCGGCAGTTCAATAAAACCAACACCAAGCCTCACTACGTCTTAGTTCTTACCGTCCAGACAACAAGACAGCGCATCCCTTAAAACAATATGCCAGGGGGCCTACATTGGTCACAACATTAGAATCACTAGAACAAAAATGTGAAAAAAAAACAGTATCCGTAGTGTAGACAAGTCGAACCAAACTGTTAGGAGTCACTATTGGAACATCTTGTAAAGGTCTCTATACAAAGCTACTTGATGCGCAGCAGCATACACTAAAAAAAATGGTGGGGGGCTGGGAAGGTTTGGTTTCTATCCCTCAACCCATTCAGCTTCCCAATCTATGCCGCAGACATGTGTTAAGAACTTTTTTCATTCATCACCACACACACACACACCTTTCCGAAAAGAAATTGCAAAAGAGCACACACACACACACAAAAAGGGGGGGGGGTATAAATCCGGTACAGGTCTCAACTAGGACAAAAGCTACGGCCCGTTACACAGCCAAATCTCAACGACCTCTTTCTGTGTTAAAAGAAACGGGGGAGGAAAAAAAAAGGGAGGGGGGAGATTTCAAAAAGACGCTACAGTAGTGGCTGTGAGATCTCCGGAAAGACAACACAAGTGGGCTGACTTTTTACTCCCTTGAGTCTCAAACTACACGTGTGTCAACCACGGCTCTATACCCTATATACATATGACTGTACTTAGGACTGCACATAGGGTAGTCTAGCCAATCAACATTTTTTAAAATATATTTTCTAGAAAGCAAAATTCTGCAAAATAATTTTTAATTAAAAAACAACAACACATTTTTGCTTAAGTAGATTTCAATGTGTGAATTAAGTGATCAGTACCGTCCTGTTTGAGTTGGAAAACTAACCACGTCACACTGTCCAATCCTCAGTCCACATTTGTTTATGCTGCAAACTGCATTTCTCGTTTTACTGTCATGTACAGACACTCCTTGGAGACTTAGCTGCAGGTAAATCAACAGACTTTCTTGGAGAACAAGTAACAATGAGATTAATTAGATGTGACACGTAGCGCTTTGATAAGAGAATAGAAGAAAAATATTTTATTCTGCGTTAGCTCTAGTACTGAAGCTAAATCTGACCAACTCGCTTCACTGCTTTAGAACAGAAGCTAAATCTGACCAACTCGCTACATAGTTCTAGAACTAAAGCTAAATCTGACCAACTCGCTTCACTGCTTTAGAACTAAAGCTAAATCTGACCAACTCGCTTCACTGCTTTAGAACAGAAGCTAAATCTGACCAACTCGCTACATAGTTCTAGAACTGAAGCTAAATCTGACCAACTCGCTTCACTGCTTAAGAACAGAAGCTAAATCTGACCATCTCGCTACATAGTTCTAGAACTGAAGCTAAATCTGACCAACTCGCTTCAGTGCTTAAGAACAGAAGCTAAATCTGACCAGCTCGCTTCACTGCTTTAGAACAGAAGCTAAATCTGACCAACTCGCTACATAGTTCTAGAACTAAAGCTAAATCTGACCAACTCGCTTCACTGCTTTAGAACAGAAGCTAAATCTGACCAACTCGCTACATAGTTATAGAACTAAAGCTAAATCTGACCAACTCGCTTCACTGCTCTGGAACTAAAGCTAAAACTGACCTACGAGCTCGCTTCACATAATTCTAACTGATCTAAAGAAACATATTCTTCGAGTCCAAAATCAATGACCAAAAAAAAATAATTTTTTTGGTCATAATTAGTCAAAGCCCTTTTCCAGTTAGTATCTAAAGCTGACGTCATCGGTTCTCCCCCCCCCCCCCTTTTTTTTTTCTAAATCTTAGTGACGGGTTATCTACAACTTCAGATAAAACAGTTGTAAGCTCTGCGATACTACGAGTGAACCAACATTTCAAATCTGAACATTTTATTGTGATTTTTAATTGTAAAGAATGGAGTTGTACAAGTGGACATGATTCGGTTGTCAAAAATTTGTCTCGGGAGGGGGGGGGGAGAAAAAAAAAGGGGAGGGATATATTATCTATTAATATTTCCTCCGCTACTCATCCACACAGAAACCTGGTTCAGTCATCTAAAATCTAAAGGAACAAATTTGGTTCAGACTGCACAAGAGACGACAGTAAAAATCTGTCTAGATAAAGACCAAACACATTATATATTATATATTTATATATATATTCCTACCCTAACGTAATGGAAAATCAAGCCAACTCACCCAAAGATGTTGATTACAAAAAGGACTGATGTACACGTCTTGCCCAATGCTAGGACACCGGTAGCGACAAGTAAGACTTAACGACAAGACCAAGTGCGTACGGTACAAGCGTGCTCCGTGAAACACAGACACAGCAAAGTGACAACACAGACAAACAGGATCTAACTACTTTCACATCAGAGACACAGATGGAGAGAGATCAAGACATGAGATTAAACAAAACAAGCAAGTTTTTAAATCTTTTTTTTTTAAGGCTCCTCTAGGGGGAAGAACTCAGCACTAACATCTATCTCTCTCAATAATGTAGAAGTTAATTTCCTTATCCGATATCAAACAAAATAATTAATTTCCAATAATTAATTGACTAATCGGTTAATTTCTTTTATTGATTCATGTTTTGTATGGGGCAATAATTAATTGTTTTAAGTTTCAACTTGACCTCAGAATGGGTGTAAATGAGAAATCATGTTTACAATTATATAAGAAGTCAAACACTACATATTTAGCCATATCTATGAATACTGAAGGATTAATTACCCTTGTTGGTATAAAAAAAAATTAAGTAAGTAATTAATTGACTAATTTGTGTGTTTTTTCCATTGATTCATGTCTTGTCTACACGAATGAAACATAATCTTGAGTCTTATGTCTATCAATTAGCTAAGCATCAAACTGTGAGTTCTGCCAACTAAGATAAACTTAGAAAGAGAAGGGACCCAATGCCCAGAAAATATTTCATAAATGCTCTATACATAGTTTCGTATGTCTGAGCACTTGTAGAAATAATACACTTAAAACACTTTTATGATTCCTATATAGAATGAATATAATGTGTGATAGTCCTACTGTTTCAATGCACACTATCAGATCGAGAACTGAAATAGTTTTGCAAATTTGCAGACTCACTGGGAGCTAAACAGAAGATTCAAATAAAACCAGCGGTTGAACGTTTTAAGAGAGATATATAGGTTTCTTAAAGTCAGCATGCAATCAAAAGTACAGAAATCATTCTTCTTATCTTATATAATACAGACGTTACTTCAAAAAAGAAGATGATTACGTCCTATGCGTCATGCATATTAACCAATGACTTAAATTCTGCCAAGTCACTGGTTTTCCTGGCTAGCTCAGGCAACCCATTCCATGCTCTAAAAAGAAGGAGTATTTGTACAAATTTGTCCCAGCATATGGGACGAGGAATGTGCCATTATCTTTGTGTCTTTCAGAGTATTTTATTAAATTTTGTTTTTGTATTTGAAGATTATGGTTCAGTGTTTTATGTATAATTGCTACTTTACTTTTGACTCTTCTGTCCTGAAGGCTTTCTAAATTTAGTGATTTTACTATAGGTGTTACTCTGGCCAAATGTGAATATTCATTTGTTATGAATCTCACTGCTCTATTTTGTGTCTGTTCCAGTTTCTTAATGTTTTCTTGAGTTGAGGGGTCCCAAACGGAGGATGCATATTCTATTATTGGCCTAACCAAGGTTAAATAACATTTTAGTTTTATGTTCTTATTTGATTTATAGAAATTTCTTTTAATAAATCCTAATGCTTTGTTTGATTTTTTTATAGCTTCATCAATATGTGGATTTCATGACAGTTTTTCATTTATTATAACACCTAGGTATTTTGCGTTTTTAGTCTGTGTTACTGGTTTGCCATGAATAAGATAAGTGGAATTAATTTGTTATAGTTTTTTTGTTACTCTTAACAACTGACATTTTTCTGGGTGGAAAGACATGCTCCAATTTGATTCCCATTTCTGTAATTCATCTAATTCTCTTTGTAAAATATCTGTGTCTTGTGTTGTTTTTATTGTTCTATATTATGCAATTGTCTGCAAATAATCTGACTTTTGTTCCTGAAGTAATGCAATTTGATGGGAGCCATTTATTATTACAGTTTGTTCTCTCCCTATCAGAAAATCTTTAATCCAATGATGCAGTGGACCATTAATGCCAAAATATTCTAATTTTTTAAGCAAACTATGGTGGTGAACTTTGTCAAAAGCCTTAGAAAAATCTAGTAAGATAGCATGTATTTGTTCACTATTATCTAAACCTTTAGAAAAATCATCAATTAGTCCTATTAGTTGTGTTTTACATGATCTATATTTCCTAAAGCCATGTTGGTATGGTGTTAGGACATTTTGTTTGTCTAAGTGGTTTATGATGTTGCTACATATTATGTGTTCTAGGATTTTACATGTGATGCTGGTAAGTGATACTGGTCCGTAGTTTCCTGGGTCAGATTTTTCTCCTTTTTTAAATAGGGGGGTGACATTAGCTTCTTTCCAGTCCTTTGGTACTCTGCCCTGGTTAAGTGAAGCCTGAAAGAGTATTTTGAACTCTGGGGCTAGCTCATTGCTTAGTTCTTTGAGTAATCTAGCTGGAATACCATCAGGTCCAGATGCTTTATTTGGTTTGGTGTTGGCTAATAGTTTTTGAATTCCATTTTCTTGTACTACTATATCTTCTATGTTGTCTACTTGGTTCAAATTCAGTAATATGTCTTTGTCTCCTGGGGCTGAGAATGCTGATGCAAAGTATTTGTTTAGGATGTTTGCTTTAGTTTCATTATCATTATGTATTATGTTATGTTCATCTTTTAATGGCGCTATGCCTGTTGTTTCCATTTTCTTAGACTTAATGTATGACCAGAGGTTTTTGTTGTTATCTTTAGATATTACATTGTTTATGTATTCACTCTGCAGCTGTCTGCTTATTTTTTGGGTTAAGTGTTTAATTTTTATATACTTTTTGTAAACTCTTTCTGCCTTAGTTTCTTTAAATTTTCTATATAGGTTTTCCTTCTGTTTACAAAGCTTCTTTAGTCTATTATTAAACAAGCATTTATTTATTTTGTTTGATGTGTATTTAGTTGGTATATGATTTTCTATAATGCTTTTAAGATGGTTTTTAATGAAATTCCAGAGGTCATCGACTGGTTGGTTAATGTCTTTTTCTAATAAGAAAGTTTGTTGAAAGTTTAATGCAGCTTGGTGTAGTTGTGTTAGGTTACATTTATTCCAGAGTAAGATTTTTCTTTTGGGTTTTGAATTGGCTACTGCTTTTATCTGACTGTGTATTTTTATGATCTCATGGTCTGATAGACCAGGGATAATATCGTAATCAACTACTAATCCAGGTCTGTTGGTTAAGAAGAGATCTAATGTGTTGTTTAATCTAGTTGGCTTTTTAATGATTTGATCTAAACTTAGGTTGTGTAAAGTTTCTATGAAAAGCTCATTTATGTCCTTAAGGTTTTGGTGTTTATCTATGGTTAGTGTTTTCCAATTTATATTAGGTAGGTTGAAATCACCCATAATCCAAAAAACTGCATTTTTATTTGTCTCTTTAAGTGTAGTAATCTGATTACATAGTTCCTGCATGTATTCAATTGAATCTAGACAGATAACTCAGAAACATTCAGCAAGAGTGTCAGTATTTATAGATGATTATATTAGATGCAGATATCTAGAAAGCATGCGAAGAAAATGTGAATCGTACTTTTAAAAATTTTTTCCACTTTTAAAGAATTTTTCCACGTTGTATCGTTTAAAACTAATGATAGTTTGGCGTTAAACACATACATTTGTTTTTTAAAAGGCTTTTTTCCCAAAACTTAGACATTCATTCATTTAAAAACAAAAAAAAAGAAAACAAAAAGAGTTGATGTTTATCAAGCAAAGTCCATCCATTTCATTTTGTGACATCACATCATGCTATGTACGTATGTGTGTGTGTGCGCAGGCCGAACTACATTTAAACGCATTTGTGTGCATAAACGTGCACCCGCCGTGTGTAACTACACTTCTAAGCAAAGAACTGGTGATTCTAGTTTTGGAGACGTGTACAATAGTGAGCTTACCGTACAGGAGGAGGGGCAGAAAATGGCGGGAGGTGGTTACTAGGAGTCATAACACGGTCCTCGAAGAAAAAAAAAAGGCGGGAAAACGGTGATCTGTGTGGGCCCAAGCTGTGTGCTTCACCTGCATGTCGTCTGTCACCAGGAACTTGATCTCCCTGCCGCTCTGATATAGGCCAGTGTAGAGCTTCCATTCCACCCATTATTTTTTCAACTAATTAATATGTTAGCCCCTGTCAGACACAGTATAACTTGGCGATTAAGATAAAACTAGCGGTACCGTGGAGAAGAGAAGGCCACTGAAGCCTCGAATGCTTTGGGTTAAAAAAAAAATTCAATTCATAAAAGTAGTAGAGAAAAAAAAAGGGGGGGGGGGGGGAGATTCCGATAAGCGCACAGTCATGATTCATAATTGGCATTCGTGTCTGTAGTTAACTTAAAGATAGATTTATAATAACTAATATTGAGCGCTTCTTGGAAGAAAAAATGTGCTGGTATATTATCACTCATATATATTTAATTCTTCGTTATTTCTAGATCTACAATTTTATAATGTTTGAGACAAAGATCTAGATGTCAAAAAATAAAGTATCAAATTTTAAAAAAATCGTTTAGACCAACATTCTAGATCTATCATTTAGTCTTAAGTCTACCAGGCCTACATGATGCAAATGAAATGTCATTTCAGACTTTACTGTAAACCTTGGAATTCTAACAAGTTTCTTATCATCCCTCGCTGTAAGTCCATAAAAAGACTCAAATCTCTTCAAACATAGTTGAGACCAATGAAACTGTTAGTAGCCGCGTCAAAAGGCCATACATTATGCAGCAGTACAATCTCTACGGGGCCAGAACTAAACTTAATGATTTTCAAAAAGCTAGCTAAACTCATTTGGAAAATAAGTATTTTTTTTTAATATGCAACATTTCTATGTACTTCTAGAATCTAATCTACAGACGTCTATAGATATAGATCTATACTTCAATATTCCATAGCTGTATTAATGATAAAGCTACACTCCACTAGACTCTTAGTTTAAACAAAAAATTATCACCAACCTGTCAGTGCTTGTTCTTGTACACATTGGCCGCCATGCAACTGCACGTTTTTCGACTCGACAGGTGTGTGTGTGGGGGGGGGGGGGGGGGACGACAGCCTTGCAGTGCCTGTGACCCCCACCGAAACTGTCAACATAACACGGTCACACATATACACCAAGTCCGTTAGTATCCAGCCAGTTTCTCTTTCATTACTGGAGTTACTGACCTAAGTACTTCCCCGTCGGGCGTTAGGTAGATCGAGATCTAAATCCGCTGGCGAATTACAAGTGCATTAAACCCAGAACGTTGCCATTCGTTATTATCAAGACATCCAAATCTGTGTTTTTTGTTTGTTTCTTTTTGCAAGATCTAGATTTAAAAAAATTAAACGAGTACACACACATTCCAAACTACTGTCCTTCGTTAACGTAAATGTGCCAAAGTTGAACCAAATTGAATTTAGAATGCGGTCTTGAAGTTGACGGCTCCACACCACTGGGCTCAACTAAGCAACGCGATGAACCCTGACTTTGATTCGAACACAACGGGCGGGGTGGCAGGACGGCCTAGCGCAGCCAACACACGCTTCAAAAGTGACTAGAAAAAGACGAATATTAAAAAAAAAAAAAAAAGCTACAGGTGGTGATGGTGCGTGGTGGGGGACGTGTGTGTGTCGCCGCCCTCCTTTTGTCGAAGAGTGGAGGTCACGAGAGTGACGCTTTAGGTCTCCTTGGCGCTACAGAAACATGTTGCTAGCCCAGGTAACTCATTACTGTAGCTCTACCAAAAGTGCACAAGTTACTTAATCCGATTCTTGATCTTATACAACCGATGCAGACCTTTACAGAAATACCTGAGGAAAAAAAACAAAATCTTAAGCTGTCAAATGGAAATTTTATGATTCTCAAATTATAACAAATACAGCGTTGTGGATACATCAGCAATCAGAAACTGAATAGATCTAGATTGATTATCAAAGTCTGGGAGTTGCAGTGTGTCGTACTCATAAAAAAATAATTCGCTTGATAATTCTTCAAAGTTTATTAATAAACGTAGACGCGTACAAAAATCAAAGTAAAGCATCAAAGAACCAGTGTCAGAAGTCCAAAATTGAAGAAAATATTATGTAGCTAGCCTAATGACTTACTCTGTAAAATGAATATCCATGAGATTTTTGTGTGGAATTTGGAGAATCCTGAAATCTAATGCACAAATGTCTACCTGAATCCTGGATTTTGTAACAAACTCATAGTCCAAGCGTCCTCTGCTATAATAATATTCTTCAAACATTCAACAATGGGGTTCTTATATGAACGACTGCTTCAGTACATATACGTAGAGTATAGATCTCGGCTCCTACACAACCTAGAAGCTTACTGAGCCCAAAACTTGTTGAGCCTAGAGCTCATGGTACAATGAAGAAAGGAAGAGCCCGCAGCAGATGCCGTTGTGGTCTTCTCGAAGGCCTACTGGACCCTTACTGTTAACCCCCATCCAACAAAATCCTCGCACACACACACACAAACACCTACAACCGGAAGGGTCTTTGTTAGAAGGGAAGGACTCCTCTTTCCACAACAACAGGTGCGTCTCGTGTCGTGGGTGAGCAACAGAGTGGCGTGCGAACACAAATAGTTTCAGTCTAGGACATGGGAAGACCTTGACAATTTTTTTTTCTTCTGAAGATGAAACAAAGAAGTGCTGGTACTGGGCTGAGGAGGGGGCACACTGGGAAGCAAGGCAGGTGTGTTTGGTGGGTATTGGCATTTTTTAAAATTTATCACGCTTTAAAAAAAAGCGTAGTGAGTGGGTGGGGTGGGGTTATAAGGAGACGCTTCAAACGTGAGATGCCACAGCGGTCTAGCGTTTAAACAAAAAAGCGCATGCGCAGAGTTGTGTCGTGATATGGCTGAGTGATTCCAAGGATGCAAACATTCAGTACCGACATGTTCAAAAGTTTTGCCTATTAGAACGCCTATCAAGAAACAGCTCGCTCTAGACCTACTAGGAGTAGACAACAGAATGACGATAGCGTTCAAAACAACATCACAAGAGAGGACACCGACTTTCTTTTTAATCTATCAACAAAGACAACATCCCATGGATGGATCACTAATGGAATTATAGGAGAGATAACTCGAGGCGACTGGCGAGGTTAAGGATATAACATTTGAAAGAAATAACAAAACATGTGGTCAGGCCAGTCTCATACATTACGCTACACAGAAATTCAAAATAAATCACATTCATATCAGTTACACATATTAAACGACATGAAAGCATTAGGATAATTAACTGACTTTGTAGTGTATATTGTATTTATTGCATTTCGTCCACAACTACATGGGATGTTTGTTTGTTTTTAACTGTATTAAAAATGGTTTAGATATATGGGCATATAATATGTATATTTTAAAATTTCGAAATACTAAACAGACACAAATGATAAAAACTGCGGTTTCTCTCAACAAATACTGTACTGTAAGATTTGACTAGTCAATACATGCATATATGAACTTATTCTACCTACTCAATTCAGTGCATGTTTATTTTAATTTCGTACATAGATATGAGCACACACACGCACCTTTTTTTTCACCACCAAGATTAGTTGATTATCTCCCCTCTATTAATCTACTGGATAATTGATATGTCAAAGTCAGTACGTTGACCTTTCAAGAGAAATAGTGTACTAATGTATACCAGATTGAAATAATTCTTCCACCTTTGACTCGGAAAGTAAATTAAAATGGCTCGTAACTCAGGTCATTTACTTTATGAAGGAATTCATCGCAGTGACCTATTCATGTTGTCAAAGAAATGTGGGAAGAACTCTGACACGATGAAAAGCAACAGGCCACTCTCGGGGTTTATCTCCCTTTCTGGTATGTAAAACGAAATTAATTAATTAGTACTAAATGATTAACTAATTGGTTAATTTTTGGATTGATTCGTGCATTGTTATCGACAATGAATAATTATGCAAAATGTCAACTTGATCTGAGAATATGAATATATATATATATATATATATATATACATCTCTCATTAAGTAGCATTTATTTCCCTTATTTCGAAATCAAAACAATTAATCAACAACAATTAATAAATAATAGATGTTCAAATTTTTTTTATTGATTCATGTCTCGTTACGTTTAATGAATAAAACACGTTTAAACATTTTACCAGACAGAGTGAGTTGATATAAGCTTTGTACAAAATATTGGTCATTTTTTAACAATGTTCAAAAGAGGAAAAAAAGGGGGGGGGGCATAAAAGACGAGAACAATTGTCTAGCAATCTTTTCATAAAAGTCATCCTCTGACAATGCGTCAAACCGAACAAAAGAAAAACAATGCTGTTTGATTTACCGTATTTTTCGCCGTATAAGACGCACTTTTTCTTCTCCAAAACTGGGGGGGGAAAGTTGGTGCGTCTTATACGGCAAATACACATTTTAAATGCATTAAAACTGCCTCCAACTTTGTGTGGCGCTTACTCGCAGTCCTTTCCTTATGCAGTGTGTGCTGCGGGCTGGATTTGGGGCACGTACTGCGGGCTGTGGTGACTTCTGTGACCGTGACCCTCCCTGCACGGCCAGGCTGTGTGTGTTCGGGCTTCCCTCTCCCTCCTATAGCGCGCCATGCCCCCCTCCCGACAGTCTAACCATGTGCTGCACGGGCATCATGCTGAGCTTACTGCCGGTACCTCCATCCATCAGCGCAGGCTGCGTCTCCTCATGTCTCCCGGAGCAGTCTCACTCCTCAATTTGCCATTGGCCTTCTCCCCATATAGCTGTTCTCATGACACATGCATGTTACCCTTTGTGGTCAGTGTAACAGTCTGTAAATCAAGGCTGCAGTCTATCCCACAACATTCTCTCCAGCAGCATTCACTCAAACCAGATGGCATATGAGGGGGTTATGAGACCACCAGATTAAATATGGGGATTAGAGAGCACCAGATGAAATATGGGGGGTAAGAGACCACCAAAAATATTTTAGTACAGTATTTGGTTCAGAATCTTTTTTTTCTAGATTTTCCTCCTTTAAAATTGGGTGCGTCTTATATGCCGGAGCGTCTTATACGGCGAAAAATACGGTAAGTGTCAATTCCATATTAGAGCCTTATTTCCTAGTTTATCACAGATTCTTAATCCTACGTAATGGATGTAGGACAATATCAATGCTAGTTGTTTTGCTTGAACAGTAGGTACAGGACCGGCCTGAGGTAATTGGAGGCACAAGGGCGGAGTGAATTAGGTAGGTGACCCCCAAATGAAATAGAAAAAAATTTAAGAAAAAACAAACAACGAACACTACAATTACGCCATGAATTTAAAACCTTCCTGCATCTATATTTAAATTAACTACTAAACTAAATTCATATAGCGCAATGCCCGTAGCGTTCCGTGTGACATCTTGAATCACAGTAGAGACTTAAAGCTAGGCTAGCAGATGACTCATCAGTTCTGCTATGTTCGAGATTGGATAGAATGTTTCGCACATTTTTTCTCTAAAAAAAATGTTTTTGTCCTTTGCGATGCCCCACCAATCAGAGGCCCATGGCCGCTGCCTAGTTTTCCTATGCCTAAAGCCGGCCCTGGTAGTAGGTAGATGCGATGACTTCCTAAAGAAGAATAAAGACACCTTGAGCATTATCATAGATCTAGTATCTATATATGCCTATTATTATACTGTCAACGGATGCGTGAGTAAAAAAATAAACCCATTGAAAACAAACCCGTTTCGCACAAAGCATCATTAACTCTTGGACAGGCCATTTATGCCAAGACAACTGCACTACTCCCTGTTCGTATGCTGAATCAATTGAAAACATTTTTCCAAGTGCGCAAGCAGCCAGTGGATAATGTTAACTGCCTTTAAGTGGATTGAAATTACAAGTAAAAGATACATCAGTGCTGGGACTTCAAGTGTTAATCTCAAGGCTACTTAACGCGTGGCCTTACACAGTTTTGGTGTTCTCAAGTAGACCAACCCGAAATACCACTCCAACGTGTGAAAACCTTATAAGTCTATAGGAATCTATACATTGTAATTATCAGCTATAGTCACTTTAGTCAGTCAGCAAAATATTATATCAAACTATTGGACAGGGTCAACAATCAATGCATTTTGTCAACTTTGAAATATCGTGTATATATAGTCACATGGATGAGCTGGCAGTGACCACTTCTGTAAGGTTGTCAAAAGTCAAGTTGCTTGAGGGGAAAAAAAATAAGAAAAAAAATGTATCTGTTGTCACGTGGTGCTCTCGTCAACGCTGCCAGAGAAATGTTAACATGAAGCTATATACATTCTAGTAGCTTCCAGTTTCTACACTGCAAAGGATATGAAAAGGATATTTTTTTTTCCAATAGAATATTTTTGAACTTTCATTTTTAAAATTAACAGAGCGACAGAAAAAAAACGAGCTTATTTTAGGGTTCAAAATAAATATATTGAGTTAATACGTTTCAAGCTTCATGTTAAGTCCACTTGTGACTTTATTACCGAGTTTGAGTAATAAATTGTAATATTGCTTGACTTATAATGTGTGTTCATCTTGTCATGATTTCTACTTGAAGAATTAAAATATTTGATTTCGAAAATAGGAATTCTGTTTTTACTTCCCTTAAAAGAGGAATCTCCGGCATATACTTTGCCGTTGAGTCATCAGATAAAAACGAAAAGCATGCCTATTGAAGTGCAAACCAAAAATATACAAACAATTTCATTGTATCGTACTAAAAGAGGGAAATAAAGGAGGTGCTCTAGACAGAAGTAGGTTGGAGACCACACCAAAAAAAAAGTGGATATTGTGTAGGTATAAAAACAGACAAAAGCGAATGAGTGCACAGTAATTGGATAATAATTTGAGCTAAAAGTACGCAAAAATCGAATATGCATTCTCTAAAAGAAGACGAAGTTGACAAAAATAATAATAATAAGTCGAGTTCCTACAGCTGCAAGAATAGGCAACAGAAACGATGTGGACCGACACAATAGTGTGTGTGCTACATTAAACAGCATTCACCTTTATGTAAGTCAAAGTAGTCAACTACGTCATGTGACTTTTAGTGTAGCCTTAATGTGCATATAGTATTGGGGCTTCATGTGCATATAGTATGGAGCTTGATGTGCTTTTAGAGTGGGGCTTATTGTATTTTAAGAAAGGTGCTTATTGTGCTTTTATTGTTGTGCATAATGAGCTTTTAGTGTGAAGCTTTCAATTTTCTATTGATAATACGGTGTCAGATGTAGCTCAGAAACTATACATTAGAAAGGCTTAGAAATGATACGCGTGCAAAATATAAATTTAAGTACCGTAAACTGGCATATAATATGGTGCTAGAGATACCATACATAAAGAGTTTGAACCCTCCTACCCCAGAATTTCTTTCAAAACAGGTCCACCCCGTTCCACACCCCGCTCATATAAACAAATACCCAAGCTTTGGTTAAAGTACACATGTCTCAATGGCAATATTAAACCGGTCTTGCCAAAAAGGGTGGGGAGGAATGCTTTCAGTAACTCTGCACCTTGGTAGTTGATTTGGACCACTGCGATAAAAGCGGGCGATATTTGCTTTGAACCAGCACCAGGCACACTGGATAGAAAGGGTTAATACGAATCTAAGGAGGAATACATACGGAGAGTTATACCAGAGGAAGCTTTCGCTCGTTCTATGGTACATCCATATGCAAGACCAGGAGTCAAGATTTTACATGCAAGGACAGTAAGAATGATCAAGAGTAGGGGACAGCATGAAAGAAAGTGTTACAGCAAGAAGAGAGAGAAAGGTGACAGACTATATAATAGAGAAGCTAGACAGACAGAAAGACGGAGAGACACACACACAGAGAAAAACTGAGTGAGAGAGAGAGAAAGGTGACTGAGGCAGGCAGAGATATGAGAATAGAGGAGTTAGACAGAAAGTTAGAAAGACAGACACACACACACGGAAAAACACAGAGAGAGAAAGGTGACCAAGACAGGCAGAGATAACAGAATAGAAGAGCTAGAGAGACAGAAAGACAAAGAGAGAGACACACACAGAGACAAACAGAGAGAGAAAGAGAAAATAAGGCAGAGCTCGTGTTTCCTTCCTACATAGTTCACAGGTCTACCCCTATTCCTACTTCACTTGGTAGAACTAACTTTCAACAGCCGGAAGTGGTCTGAAAAACGAAAGCATCCAGTCTTCAGCCTACTTGAGTTTGTAAATAAAATATTGACCCCCATATTTGATTTTACACCCGTTTATGTCAGCAACACTAAGCAACGATCGCTCGTCTAGTTTCGATACGATCAATGAATCAATGCAACATTACTTATACACAATGTCTACCAGCCCTTTAACTAGGAAAACATTTCCTAGCATCGTGTCGCAAAGAGGTCATAGCTAAGCATGTAATGAAGTTAGGAGAAACAAAATTTCACTATGGCTAAAACCATGCAGCAGTAAACATTTTAAATATATAAAAATGATAAAGAAATGTACCCACAGTCGTAACGTGCGCGTGGGAGGGTGACTTATGACCGAGAGAGCATTGGATGTGCAAATGATGAAAGAAATCTTTAAACCTGACCTACTCTGCTATAAGAGTTTATTGAGTGGAATCCTCACGACATATCAATGGCAATGTCTTCGATTACCTGCACATATACTTTTAAATGTTTACTGCTGCATGGTTTTAGCCATAGTGAAATCTTGTTTCTCCTAACTTCATTACATGCTTAGGTCCACTACTATTCTTAATTTACATAAATGATCTACCAAATTGCATTACCTCAGGAACAAAAGTCAGATTATTTGCAGACGATTGCATAATATATAGAATAATAAAAACAACACAAGACACAGATATTTTACAAAGAGAATTAGATGAATTACAGAAATGGGAATCAAATTGGAGCATGTCTTTCCACCCAGAGAAATTTCAGTTGTTAAGAGTAACAAAAAAACTAAAACAAATTAATTCCACTTATCTTATTCATGGCAAACCAGTAACACAGACTAAAAACGCAAAATACCTAGATGTTATAATAAAGGAAAAACTGTCATGGAATCCACATATTGATGAAACTATAAAAAAATCAAACAAAGCATTAGGATTTATTAAAAGAAATTTCTATAAATCAAATAAAACTAAAAGGTTATTTATTTTAACCTTGGTTTGGCCAATAATAGAATATGCATCCTCCGTTTGGGACCCCTCAACTCAAGAA
This sequence comes from Biomphalaria pfeifferi, assembly GCA_030265305.1. Lineage (NCBI taxonomy): Eukaryota > Metazoa > Mollusca > Gastropoda > Planorbidae > Biomphalaria > Biomphalaria pfeifferi. Next base: position 8,202,061 of record JASAOG010000006.1, read on the forward strand.
AACATTAAGAAACTGGAACAGACACAAAATAGAGCAGTGAGATTCATAACAAACGAATATTCACACTTAACCAGAGTAAACCTTTAGTAAAATCACTAAATTTAGAAAGCCTTCAGGACAGAAGACTCAAAAGTAAAGTAGCAACTATACATAAAACACTGAACCATAATCTTCAAATACAAAAACAAAATTTAATAAAATACTCTAAAAGACACAAAGATAAAGGCACATTCCTCGTCCCATATGCTAGAACAAATTTGTACAAATACTCCTTCTTCCCTAGTGCTATTAGAGCATGGAATGGGTTGCCTGAACTAGCCAGGAAAACCAATGACTTGGCAGAATTTAAGTCATTGGTTAATATATCTAAAACCTGTGTCTTGCTACAAAGTTGGAACGTCAGTACGAAATCCAATAAGGACTTCCATTTTAGAAACATGTAGGTTGTTTTTGTGTGTAGATGTGAACCATTCAAATGTTTGGTTGTTCATTTGTGAATTAGCAGTAAATAATAATTGTGTCGTTTGAGATAGTTTGGTGAGAAGATCCTTTGACTTTTGCATGTTAAAATGAATAAAAGAAGCATCTGATTTGTGTTTGTTACAAAGCTAATATCAATTCAATACTCACTCTGCCTGTTTGTCAGTCATTCTGTCTGGTAAAAAGTTTTTACAAGTTATTTTTCACACACCCATTCGTGGATTAAGTTGAAAATTTTTACAATCATTTATTGGCATAGACAAGACATGAATCAATAAAAAAATAATTAACCAATTAGTCAATTAATTACTGGTAATTAAATATTTTGTTTGATACCAACAGGGAAAATTAATCCTTCAGTTTTCACAGATACGGCTAAACATGTATGGTTTTGTCCCCCTTAGAGAATAGACCACGTTTTTTTCTCCCAAACGCATTCTCGGATCACGTTTAAAACTATCATTTATTTTTTTCCTAACAGAGCATGAATCAATTTAAAAAAAAACAATTTGTCAATTAATTCTTTTGTTTGATATTGAATAAGGGTAATAACTTCTATATTATTGATAGATATGGTTGTAAGTGTGGAGTTATTTCCCACAGATAAGCTTTGTTTTATTTTTAAACGAATATTTTATATTTTTCTTGTTTGTTGGTTGTTTTCATATGGAGCGGCCCTTATCCAGTCCAACTATTTCTGTAAGTATTATAAGTGCATGCACTTTCTACTAAAGAGAAGATTGTTTACAAAGTCAAAGTGAGATCCACAGAACATTAATATTTATTATACAACAATACATTTTATTAAAACCCCACTTCCTTCAATTAAAAGGAATGTTTTAAAAAAGGTACCTCTATCGACAAACAAACTCCCAATGGCATATCGCCTTTCTGTTGCCAAGTTCTTTACAAATGTCTAGGTCTAGTTGTAGTGCAGTGAAGGCCGGGAAGAACTGTGTCCCCCCCCCCCCACTTCTAAACCCTTCATAATGTTGAACTTGAATGGGGTGGGGGGGTGGACGAGAGGTTTTGGTAGTCATGAGGAGAAGTTGTTTTTTTTTTATCTAATAATGAGAAATCGTCGACGTCACTTTCAAACTTCACTGGAGCTTTCAGTGATTGAAACATGTTGCTACGTGAACAAGCCGCTCTCTAAAACTACTCTGAAAGGTCTACAATGCAAACGTTCGTATTTAACAGATGACTAACTTTCTTATTATCTTCTAAGTATATATATATATATATATATATATATAATATATGTATGTATGTGTGTTTATGTATGTGTGTGTATATGTGTATCTCTCTCTCTCACACACACAAACACAAAAAAAGTCAACGGGTTAGGGTTACAGAATAAAACGTCAATAACACAATCCTGACACAGCTATCACCAAATCGATATATATAATTCTCTTCATGGCTCAAGAGTTTGGACACGCAAGAAGTAAAGGAAAGATCACTCTTATTTCTGCAAGTCGGACTAGAGTTACCCTAAGAAAAAAAATAGAGGGGGGGAGAACAAGTATTATTCACCCGTCACAAAATAGCAGCGCCGGACTTAACCATTGTGACCAAGAAGTCATGGAAAGATCACTCTTTTTTATTTTTACTCCAAGTAGTTTTAGCGGCGGAAAAAAAGGGGGGGGGGGGGTGGAGGAGAACAAGTAATCTACTCTGTATTCACCCGTCACTAAATAGCAGGGCCGGACTCAACCGGTGTGGTGCTTTATGCGAAAGGATATGGCGGGGCCAAGTTTGGGTAGGGATACGGATAATAACTGAAAATTAAGAATTTGTGTTAGAAAATAAATTCGTCTTTGCATTTCATTCATTCTTTACTACCTATAGAATTACTATACGAGCCTTGCGTGTAGCGAAGCCATACAGTATATCAAAAGAATTCAGTTTCCTACATAGATCACGCTCAATAGTAAGAATTACCAAATGTTTCAATCTATCTTCGAGAATTGTTGACCTCAAGTAATTCTTCATTAGTTTGAGGCGCGAGAAGCTTCTTTCACCAGATTCCTCAATTACGGGTATTGCATAATGCCGTTTTTTTTTTCATCGCGCGTAGGATTGGCGTTTTCCATTTTGAATGACACCCAAAAATGTCAATTTTTTGTCTATATATTTCAGGAATTTTTTTTTTTTTTGAGTTTTCAAAAGATTTTAATAATTTCCCGATATCTCCATGACTCTTTCGTAAATTTTGCAATATCAGGAGATTTCAAGGAGCTCCTGGTAAATCAGGAGGCTGCGGGGAATCTGTTATAAGTTATAAAATGGTTTAATTTAATAATTTACACATAGAATTAGCGCGGGTCCTTTGAAAGTGCGGGGCCCACTGTGGTCGCATAGGTTGCATTGGCCTGAGGGCGGTCCTGCAGAATAAAGGCGTATGCTACGCCGCGGGTAGACTAGTGAAACTATAATTTGCTATTAGTAATCAACTTCCACGTTTACCTACTTGTTGCCAATATTCAAATTTGGTATCAACAAGAAAAAAATATTTAAAACGGACACAGACTTTAAAGACTTGTTAACTACTTAGTTGCCTGGTAAATTAAACCATTTTTTTCACATACAAAAAGACTAGCAAAGAAGCAAAATATTAAAAAACCCATTTAAAAAAACAAAGCTTATCTAAAGGGAAGAACTCCGCACTTACAACTATATTACTCAAGAATGTAGACATTATTTCCCTTATTCTATATCAAACAAACAATTAAATACCAATAATTAATTGACTAGTTGTTCATTTATTTTAAATTGATTCTTGTTTTGTTAGATATAATAAGGTAATTGTTTGAAGTTTAAAACTGATCCGAGAATTAGTGTAACAACTGACTAAGGGGACCAAACCCTACAAGTTTAGCCGTACCTGTAAATACTGAAGGATTAATTTTCCGCAGGCAAAATAATAATTCAACTTGATCCGAGAAAGGCTGTGGGAAAAATAACGTTCAATTATCAAAAGGGCGAAACCCTACATGTTTAGCCGTATCTGTGAATACTGAAGGATTAATTTCCCCCATTGATATCAAACAAATAATTAATGACCAATAATTAATTCACAAATGGTTATTTTTTTAGTAATTGACTCATGTCTCATCTATTCCAATAAATAACTCTACAAAGTTTCAACTTGATCCAAGAATGGTTCTTGGAGAAATAACCTGTACAAACTTTTTACCAGACAGATGGACAGAGTTGATTTAGCTTTGTAAAAAAAAAAAAAAAAAAATAATAGATAGGCTAGTGGCTATAACATTACCCCCCCCCCCCACACACACACACACACACCCAACAACAAAAAATTCAGCATGTCGAGAGCTTTTTTTTAAAACATTTTTTCACTCAATATTGCAAAATACAATTGATTAACTTCGATTAATGGAATTGGATCATTTGACTAAAATTACTTGGACACAAAGGCCAACTAACCTTACACCCAAATAGCTACCCTTCGCCAAGCGACAGAGAGCGAGGGGGGGTAAGGGTAGAGAGAGGAAAAAAGAGAGAGACCAGAGAGGGGAAGAGGAGAAAGTGGAGAATAGATGGAAGGAGAATGGGAGAAAGGGATGGGATAGAAAGAGGCACGGTGACAGGGAAGGGAAGGAAGAGAGGAGGAAGGAGAAAGAAAGAAGCCCAAAAACAATCAAAAGCCAAAAAACAAAAGGGGGGGGGGGGGGGCAAATCAATTATGTTATGCTATGAGTTTAATATAAACATGCAGGGCCAATCAAAACTATGCTAAACGCACACAAGAGTATGCAACAAAAAGTCAAGTATCATACATGAGCCAAGGTCTAGTCAGCTATTGCAGAATAATGAACTCAAAACACGCAGAGCCAGGGGTATAGAAGAAGTCATTGTGCTGGCACAGACATGCCCTGACACAACACTCGTACAGTAGCCTAGCGTGACGGTGGAGATCAGACCGATCCGTTCCACAACAGTTCACCCAACGCATTGCTGTCCCAACGCTCTAGTCTCTGACAAAAAAAAAGCGCGAATCAAAGGGTGGAAAAAAAACAACATTATTCAGATACACCGCGAACAACACAGCACGCACAGTCTGTGGAAGCCCACTCTGACTGATTTCGTAGTCGTACTTAGAAACCATAATGATCTTGTTTAGAACCACCATAATCAGGTTTAGAGCCATCATGTCCACGTTTAGAAACATCGTTATCATTTTTTGGAACAAAAAGGCCACGTTTAGAAACACCGTGATCACGTTTTGGAACAATAAGACCATGTTTAGAAACACCGTGATCATGCTTTGGAACAATAAGATCACGTTTAGGAACACCGTGATCATGCTTTGGAACAATAAGACCACGTTTAGAAACACCGTGATCATGTTTTGGAACAATAAAGCCACGTTTAGAAACACCTTGATCATGTTTTGGAACAATAAGGCCACGTTTAGAAACACCGTGATCATGTTTTGGAACAATAAAGCCATGTTTAGAAACATCATGATCATGATTAGAACCATCGTGTCCATGTTTAGAACCATGATCATGTTTAAAGTTTCTAATGCGCTGAAGTGTGTGTGTGTGTACTTGCGTTCAGAAGGCTGCAATTAAAATAAACACTAAAATGTGTGTCTAGTCATTTATAAGTATTGACAGAAAAGAAAAAGAAAGCTTTCAACCAAAGACAATTAGCCTACATTGTTCTAGATTCTAGATGTCCAATAAATGGGTTTTCGTTTCTACGCGGTACAGAAACTATGTTCTTGTCTCGGCAGATCCTGGTGCTAAGCCCCAGAGAGAGAGCACCAATAACGAACAGCAAATATAGCAAGAGATAAGCGGCCGTGATAATAAATAGGTCACAGCAAATGTACCACAGGGATTAGGACATTCTTATCTCAGACTTCAAACCCACCGAAACGTCCATTCCAAGACTAGAGAAACGACTGCTTTAGTGAAGAGGTGTTGTCAGAGACTTAGGTTTGGTACAAACTTGGTAGAGAAGTCATCGAATAGTTCCTCTCTTTCTGGCAGTCGTAAATAAATACTAAAGAATCTTTATTAGCCATAAGGAGATTTGTCTAACAATTTGACGAACACATATAAGATTGTAGATAAAAATAAGAGCATTCAATCCCATACTCCCATCAATTACAAAGTTTGGAATCTCTTGCATTACAAAGTGGTGGAGTCGTCTAGGTCTACGGTAAAAACAACATTTAGCAACGTGATTTTTCTATCTCTTCTATACAAATTACGTAATACACAATGGCTATCATGTGGCTAAATGTTGTTTGTTTACGATGGGTGAATGAGGTCCATTGAAAATTATCGCAACCTAGACCAATCCACTTCAGGGCGAAGTTCGAACCCAGTGGCCATCGAGACGACAGTATAGAGGACATACCACAAGACCAAACATCGGAACAACTTGGTATGTTTTTTACAACGTAACAATATGAAAGGGGGAAAAAGTCTTTAAAGGCTCAGCAGTCGTTCACATGTTTATTTTACCAACAGTGTCACATAAAACGGACGACAACTAAACACACAAGAAACAGGAACTCCAAATCAACAAACTTCCTTTTGAAATCATTCCAGCACTATAGGGGCACCTGTGGGGAAAATAAAGCATTTCTTCTTTATGATTGCTAATAGCACTCTCGTAAAAAAAAAAAAATGGAATGCTATAGAAAGCTGCCATTTTGGGTTTTAATAAAATTAAATGTATTATCATTATATTGCGCCCCCCACCTTTTTTAAAAATTATATATGTATACATAAGAACTTCTCCATTTCTTTCTGTCGCAGATTGACGCACTATCGAGATAGTTTTAATACCGAATGCATGATATGCAGAAAGTCTGTCACCGCACTATTTCTTCAAATAACAGCAACGTTTCTATTGCACTTTATGATAATTCAACAGGAAACGGGCCACCAAGCGCGGGTTGTCTGCTAGCGAGGATAAGATTGAAAACTGCAAGGTCCTGCGAGATTTTTTTACTTGAATAGATCACCCCGTCAAAAGCTGACATTGTTGATAAAAAGATTTGTTCAGAAAGAAAGTTTAGAAAGAAGATGGGGTGGGGGGAGACGAGATGTGATCACGCAGGTCCTGGGCTTGTATTAACAGGCTGCCTTATGGGAACTCTTACAGTGTGTCAGCCAGACTTGTGCAGAGGTCAAAGTTCATCAATAATCCTAAAAGTTGATCTTTGGTGTCACGACAAAGTATGAACAGAGGCATAGGCTATAATGTTGCATGCATTTTTCAATTTAATAGCCAAGAAAGTGATATACATTTAACGGACCAGCTACACCTATAAAATAATATTTCTATTATTCTTACTGACCCTGCAGACAAGCTGCCCGGATGGAGCAAGGCTCAGATATCACTTGAAATGCCGGTATAAATGTATCGATTTCTTTCCAATCCCAGACATCAAATCGACATTGAGTTGAAGCAAACAAAACAATGCAATGAAGAGTTCACAGTAGTTTTACCTTCTTTTTTTTACCTTTACCTATCTCTTAGTCTGTTGGACCGGTGGGGCACCATGCAAGATTTGTCGACCGTCTTTCTCCATTCCTCTGTCTTTAGCCTTAGTTAGAACCTTTTTCAATGGTAGGCCCGTTCATTCTTTTATGTTGTCTTCCCATTGCTATTTCTGTCTGCCTCTTCTTCTTCTTTTTCCTGGTACTGTTCCCTGAAGGAAGGTCTTTGAGAGCCCCGAAGACCTTGTAATATGGCCATAGATTTTTAGCTTGCGTAGTATATAGTAGTTTATAATTTTCAAATGTAATGAACATAATCATTTTAAATGAGCCGCCTCTCTAAGCTCCGAATCTAATACACAAAGGAACTAAATACATCGAAACAGAGGCAGATACCTTTGAAAAAATATCTAAAATAAAAAAAGCAATACTACACTGTCTACTAAACATATACAGGCAGTAGAGACAAGAAAGTTAAAATGGAGTAACTCTCCTTTGGGTATCTTGGTAAAGAGCTTCATTAAACAATAGAGTTTCTAGAAAGGAAACTTCCTAAACTACTCTATGTACACAACCTAACAGCTATTAAAGATAGGGAGAAAGTTCAAGATATTGCAGTTTTAGTATCTCAATATTTCTCCAGGTGTTTTATGTTCATAGCTGTAAGCCTTATGCATTCAATGTAAAGTGTAAGTATTATTTGATGAAAGATATGTTAATACCAGTACTAGAAAAAGAGAGAGAGAGGAGGGGGGGTGGGGGGGGGGGGGGGAAGACAGGGAGAATGAGCTCTTGACAATAGAAAAAGAAAATATTTAAATTAATATACAAAAAAAAAATAACAATAGGAATATTCTTTTGCAATGAACATTGATGTTAATTCTTGTTTTTTAAGAAATTCTACATCAATAAGTAAGCATGGCATTTGAAAGAATGAAACCACTCCTTTAATAAGACCTTCACTCTAAAACACTACAACTGACTTCTACCCATAAGGAGAGGCAGCTTAGACTAAAAATGATCTTTAATGATAGCACTTGTTCTAATAATATCCTAGTTAGATAGAGTATATACAAATGATTTATCAGAGAAACCCATCACATATAGAGTGACTGAAATAAGCCAGAATGGAAAAGAAAACTACATTGATATTGGCAGACTGATACATATGAAGATAACCACACTGACAATTTTAAAGAAGTTTTTTTTTCCAATCCCTCTTGTCAAACAGTCAAACAAATGCTTATTTGCCCCACAAGCAATGAAGTGTCTGGTATTAGATCAGACAAGTTGTGTGTGGGATGTGTGGCAGAGTGGCAGAAACGAGATAGGGCCATAGGCACTGAGCATGCTATAAACATGAAAGTTGTGCAATACAGAATCAATTTTTTAAAAATCTCAATAATAACATCAGTAATACCAAATCCATACTATATTTAAACACTCTAGTCAAATCACTGACAAACTGGTTGTAAATTGGGGGCATTTGAAGTATCCTTACATATGAAAGAGGTGATAAAGGTAATGAAAAAACATGAAAGAATTAGGACCTGATTCTATTCTTACTAAATGGAAACATGCATACTCACTGAACAAGCTATTCCACAGAAAAAACAAGCTAAATATAAAAAAAATCTTTTAAAAAAAACAAACAAAGCTTATCTGTCAATACTGAAGGATTAGTTTCCCTCTCTGTTATCAAACAAAATAATTAACTAATGTAATTAATTGACTAATTGGTTACTCTTTTTTTATTGATTTAGGTCTTGTCTATGCCAAAGAATAATTGTGTGAGGTTTCAATTTGATCAATTTGAATGGGTGTGGGAGAAATAATGTGTACACACTTTTTACCAGACAGTCAGACAGAGTGAGTGCATAAAAGCTTTGTAAAAACTGGACCTACTGAAGACTATGATTCAGTTCATCACATTAAAACATTAAAATATCTATTTCTTCAGACACAAGAGAAGTTTGAATGGAGTATGAATCACATTAAAATATCTACTTCTTCAACCACAGAGAAGTTTAAAAGGAGAATGAATCAGATTAAAATATATGCTTTTTCAACCAAAGAGAAGTTTAAAATCACATTAAAATATATACTTCTTCCGCCAGAGAAGTTTGAATGCAGAAAGAAGAGCAAGTCAAAATAAAAAAGCTTGGTAAATAATTATGATTTATGCTAGTGGTAGTACACAGATAATAATGTACAATATCACCTGTTATTATTGCACAGTACAGTTAGATTTGGCCCAGAACAAAAAAACATTAGGTGATGAATAAAACAATTGTTATTTTTCCATCATGGACAATTAATGCATTTATAAATATAATGTTTTTGAGTGATGGTAGCTTCTAAATCCTACTATATATAATATCCTAATATAATGAAAAAACAAACAATGCCATAAAAAGATAATGCTTCTACAAAACCTCTTATCTATCAATCTTGCTCTGCAGATTACTGGGTGAAAAGATTCTTACTTCTTTTCAGTTATATAATTTGCTATTTATAAGAAAGAAAACAGGAGATTAGAGAACAACAATATAAGCAATCTTTTTTTAAATCAGCATTTACTGATGAAGGAGGCACAGTGAATGAGTGCTAAAATGCTTGGCTTCCTAACTGAAGGGTCACAGGTTCGAATTCTGGTGAAGACTATTTTTTTTTAAATTTTGGGATCTTTAGTGCTGCTCTGAGTCTACCCAACTCTGAGTTTGAGTTTAGGCACATCAGCACAATTTAGGCCATGTCATGTCTACCCAACTCTAATGGGTACCAAGCATTAGTTGGGGAAAAGTAAAGATAGTTGGTCATTGTGCTGGCCACATTACACCCTCCTTAACCAAAGGCCACAGAAATATACGACCTTTACATCATCTGCCCTATAGACTGCTAGGTCTGAAACTGGAACTTTACTTTTTAACTGATGAAACTTATAAGCATAAAGTTCAGATGAAAAAAAGCATAAACTTGAGGTTTCAAAAAGCTTTATCACATGTCAAGTGAGTTTTATGCTATGTGCTGCTTCTCACTTTCCAAAGTAAATCAGCATAGGGTGAAAGTAACCAAGAGTATGGAACAAAACACTTATCCTTCAAAACCCTAACAGATTTATAAAAAGGGTTACATTATCCCTAGGCATACTCAACTGATTCATCTACTTTTATATTAAAGCCAGACAACACTTAGTTTGTAGAAGTGTCTTCCACAGGACAAAGGAGCAAAAACCTTTTCTGTGGAAGTGAAAAGACGATTTTCATCAAGAAAAAAAAGCGAAATAAAAAGAGCCAAGAAAAGGTAACGCAATACTAGTTTCCAATTGCAAATAGAAGGTGGATGAAACCACATTTCAGACATTAGGAAAAACCAAGCCCTGAGAAGTATATGATGTTAAATGGAAGAATGTCAGCTGTTTAAAAGTTTACCGTATTGAATACATTACCAGTATTTTATAACATAAAAACTTGTTTTAACTTCTGAAAACAGATATAAAATTTATATCTGGAGATTAATTAAAATCATAGAACAAATCAATCAGCAAAAAGAGGTGTTGGAATAGTTGAAAAAGAGCAACATAAATTTAAGCAACTACTTTAGACAATCAATGATAAACATAAACTAAAAACGTATCACTTTATATTCACATCAGAAGCATATCATTACTATTTGCATAGGTCACTGTAGGCTTATTATATTTTAACTTGTAGAACTTGAAATCACTTGAATAACTTCTTTTGTCAACAAAGCTAAATAGAACTTTTATTACAATATAGACCAACAACTTGAGATAAAATGAAATAAATGTAGTAGACTTGAGTAATAATATAAAATAGCATTTTGAATAAAATCTCACTACAAAAACATGTCTGTTCACTCAAGCATTGTGAAGTCATCTGGCCTACCCAACACAACTTATGACAGTGCTGCTTATATTGCATCATTTACATTGCATACCCACCAACCAATGCTAACTTCTCACCATCACCATAGAAACACAAACACACTCCATAACATTACAAAAAAAGATGCAAATAGAATAACTAGTGTTTACTAGCAGTACTAGAAAAAGACAAAAAGATTAGCTTCTTACATCACATGCTGTGCCACAAAACATCTAAGATAGAAGAGTTTTAAAAAAAAAAAAAAAATTACAAAAGAGGACATGGTGTTTCATATGGTTGATTGATTTACTTGGTTCGTTAAATTCATATTACTAGTTTGGCTAGACCAATTCCAATTTGTGTGATTTCAATACAGTACTGCGATTCAAACTTAAGTGATTATTTTTGTTGGATTTATTTATTAAAGTGTTTAAAAGACTGTTTGTGGACATTCCTGTGTTGTATTCATTTCAATGTGGCATTGTGTTTACAAAAGGTGAAAAATCTGCCAAAATTGTTTATTGAAACTAAGAATATACACAATCAAGGAAAACACAATGATTCGCATAATCTAAAAATACTCTTACCTTGAAGTTTGACAACAAAAAGAGGCATTCTGACATCTTTATTTTCAAGACTTTCCATTCCAATGAGGGCTAACCTGCAAGAGAAGTTATCATTTTAGTTTTAATGTAAAATCACATTGATTAATAATAAAAAGTTCCCCTGTCAGACCTTGTGGTCTATGGGGCAGATGATGTAAGGGCCATCTGTTTCTGTGGCCAACGTTAAAGACAGTGTCATGTGCCCAGCACAACAACCAACTGCCTAAGCTTTTCCCCAGCTTATGTCAGGTACCCATTAGAGTTGGGTGGACTAAGAGTTGCCAGAAGATCCCAAGATTAAAAATCCCAGTCTTCACCAGAATTCGAACCCCGGTAAGGAAGCCAAGTTTATTGCTCAGCCACCATGCCTCCAGATTAATTAATAATAAATTCTAATAAATATTCAGCTTAAAAAAAAACTGCTTGCTAATTAAGCAAACGATACAAATTGTTTCGATTTGGCAAAAATACAGTAAAACAATATCTTTTTTGTTATTTCACCATAAATTAATATAATTACATCCTGGCTCAAGTCTTCTTTCAGACAGCAGGTGATAGCAACAAGCAGGATTTGAATTTAGAGAACATAATGAAAACATTCAAAGAAAATTATATTGAAAACGTTCAAAAAACATATTAAAAACATTCAAAGAACCTATTGAAAACAAAGAACATACCACATGGCCAGGCACTCAAAGTATAACTACAGGACAGAATTAGTTTGGTATTGTTTTTAAGAGCTTTGGTAAACAACTGGTGGAAAATCTGTGTAAAGCTGCAAGAATTACTGACAAAGTCGAAGGAATTTTAAACAAATCTGCCTGGTTGTGTGCTATGCTCTCTGGACAGGCATACAATGATTAATGTTTCTTTAATGTTTTATATACACATGTAGACTTATGCCTTTTGGGGAAAAAACAAAAATATAATACAAAGGTTTGATAGAATGCCTCTATCTAGATAGTATTTTGCAAATAGTGGTCTTCAGGTTGCAAACCAGTCAAAAAACGTTCTTAGTGAGCGTCTAGGCCCTCAAAGGAAGTAAAGGAACCTGTGTACGAAATTTCATGCGAATCTGTATGTATAAGTATCATAGTCTATATATTATATGACAGTTTAAGAGATCTCCTGATCAATGAAATGAGTGGTAGTTTACAAAAATAGTATATATATAGATCTTAAACAGTCTATTAGATAACAGTCTATTTTTATATTTTATAATTTATAGATCTAGATAGACCTAGTATAAACTAGGTAGATATCCATTCCAGAACTAGACTAGATCTAGAGTCTAGATTATATAATGAATATAACCCTTCAATAATAATACAGGTGGTCAGGTCTAGAAATACTAGTAGTGATACTACATATACATTCATTGTGACTGTCTAGATGATAGATCTATGTCATTTAAAATAGTTCTAGTCTAGATTTATATAATTCTTTATTCTAATCTAATCACTAAATGACTAATACAAGTAATATCTCTAGATTCTAGATATCTAGATCTAGATAATAGTAGATAGATATACACTGTGTTAATACACATACTCACATCATATAGATCTAGATCTATATATTACATACATACTTAGATAGATTCTAGATATATCTAGATCTATTTGATCTATCATCTAGATCTAGATCTAGTAAGACTAAGAATCTAGTATATTAGTTTATAATATCTTATTAAATAGGATCTTGAAAATCACTTGGAAAGAAAAAGTGTGCAATACTGAGATCCTTGCATGAACAGGTATTCCCAGCATCATTACAGCCCTCCGGCAACGCCGCTTGTGCTGGCTTGGACATGTTCGCTGGAAGGAGGACAAACGCACCCCGAAAGTCATCCTCTATGGACAACTACCGACTGGCTTAAGAAAAACTGGTCGCCCCCACCTCCGTTACCTAGATTATGATAGATGTAATAAAACGGGACCTAAAAGCAGTACTGACCATTGGGAAGACATAGCTCTAGACCGCACCAGATGGAGAGAGAACAGTGAGCAAGAAAGCTATAGATAGCGAAAGAACATGGGCCTCAGCCCTGGAAGAAAAACGGACAATGCAAAAAATGGCCAGCTCCTCTACTACCAAAGCAAAAGCCACCTTAACCTGCGATATTTGTAGACGGAAGTGTCTCTCCAAAATAGGGCTCCACGGCCACAAGAGGAAGTGTGCGAGATGATCCATAGACTGAAGGAGGCCAAAGATGATGAATGAGTATAATTATATATATATAATATATTCTATTCTATAGATCTCTAAAATCTATTAAAAATATAAATTAATATATAGATCTAGATTAGTAGTATTATAAATAAGAGTAACTCAAATTAATTGATTCAATTATTGTCATCTTTGTCATCTAGACCTAGACTTAGAGTAGATCTAGAAAAGACATGTATGAGATGAAAAAAAAAGGTTTTAAAAGTTTTAGTAAAACTAGAGGAAGAGGGAAAAGGTCAAATCTAGATCTAGATTCTAGAATATATTCTAGATATAGACATAGAAATATGGATGTATATATATTATATGTATATAGAGCTATAATCTAGATCTAGATTAGACTTAATTAATCCTGACTCTAGTGTCTTTAGTTAGAGACTCATCAGCAAGAGAAGAACTCTAGACTCTAGTGACACTGTTACTCAGGACTGAGTTACTCTAGACACTCTATAGCAGTGGTTCCCAAACTTTTTTGACTCGTAGACCCCTTGCCATGTTTTCTGGTTTTCTGTAGCCCCCCCCCCCCCCCCCCCCCCCCCACGAAGTAGTCCTTCAAACATTAAATATTAATTAATTAATTTGTCTTAAATATCATTGTAAAAGTTTTCACAAAGAGCAGTTTCTCATGCATTTCTGATCTTTCACATGTGGCTCAAATATTGGGTCGGCGGAACTGTTTTCCCTAACAGAAGGGGCGAAGGCGAGTAACTGGCGCCTAAACCAGCAAGCTTCAATCAGAAATGGCTCATTAGCCTTGGCTTGCTACCCACCTAGCAGAAGGAAAACTGAATTCAAAACTTTGCTGCCTTGCAACTATACTCAAACATGGGAAAGGTTTTGTGATTACACCCTGAAGAAAAATAAGGAGCCGACGACCCTTAGGCAGTTTGCAGCACACAGCGCTACACCCTGTCAGAACAGAACCTATGACGCTGCTGATCCCAAACTGTATACTAGCTATATGTCGTTTGCAAAGAATCACATAAGAAGCTTTTAATTGTGTAACTCATGCCACTGATGTATTGTTGCTTAAAGAAATTCTTTTAATAATATATAGTGTTTTCTGTATTTTGCTGTAAGTAAAGAAATTCTGTAAGACGCTCACAAACCACCATCTTCTCTATATGATGTCGAAGAGAGATTTTTTGGGTCTATTATGAACTTCATCTTTGAGTGTTCGAAAGTTTTTCAAATCTGTCTATTTTGTCAGGGTGGCATTGTCTCAAATGGTTTCATATCATCATTAAGGGACAGTTAGGTAACCGCTTGTTTGACAAGGAAGGAACGAATCTCAATTTTAAATAATCTACGCTGTACAGTCTACATTTCTTTTTGTAAAACATCAGTTACATGTAGACAAAATCAAGCTCTTTAAATAAGTATTGAAATGAAATACAACAATTTACTTTTTGAATTGCAGGATAAACATTTAAAGGATAACCTGAGATACAAATCATATATTAGTGTATGAAAGCGGTACTTTAATGGAATATAAAAAATAAAAAAATCTATTGTCGTAGACCCCCGTGGGCATCTCATAGACCCCCAATTTATTTTTTCACTTTCATAGACCCCTTGGAAGTCTTCGTAGACCCCTGGGGGTCTATATAGATCACTTTGGGCAGTTTGGGAAAATCTTTGGGCAGTTTGGGAATCACTGCTCTAGAGTCTCTAGTCTAGACTCAAACTTAATGTGACTTATTGGTCACATTGACTTTTCTAGAGCTAGATCTATCTAATCTATATAGATATCTAGATCTAGACTCTAGAGTGCTAGAGAGTAGAGTAGACTATATATGGCTTAGACTTATATTATTATAAATTATTTAGATCTATACGGATTACGGTAATATTTTAATTGTTAATGTTAGTCTAATCTAATTTCTAATTCACTAATGAAAATCTAATTCTAGATTTAGATCTAGACTGAAATACTATAGTTTCTAAGATATTACCCTAGAGTCTAGTCTAGATCTAAGTATTTAGAGTTTAGTCTTGCTCTTGGAGACTCAAAATGCTTACAAAGGTGTCTAATAACTTAAGTTTTTAATTTGGTGGTAAAGTAACGAGTTGCGGCAGATAAAGCTTAAAATGGCGAGCACAAGTCGGAAATCGGTGGTTCCCCTTTTTGTGGAAAGAATCTTCCAGAAGACAAATAATAAATTTACATGCTTTTGGAGGATTAAAAAAAAAATAGAATAAATCTAATCTAGATCAATAAATTGCTTAAAATCGTACATAATCTTATTTCATAACAATTGTAGGTAACCTATTGATTGCTATATTTTTGACATACGCCTGATACGGTACACTGCATTTACCAGAACGCCTTTTTTAAAAATAATAAATGTCCTAAAACTTACGATACACTGGATGACTCTATTTACTCTATTTTGTTTTTATTAACACACTTAACCTGAGGAGTGGGACATGATAATAGTGATAATTTTATCAACTCGGATCCACGAATATAAGGCCTACCTGAATTTTTACGCTTTACTTTTACTTTACCTATCCCTTATTGTAGTCTGTTGGACCATCAGGGCACCACGCAAGATTTGTCTTTCTCCATTCCTCTCTGTCTTTTGCCTTAGAACCTCTTTCAATGGCAAGCCCTTCCATTCTTTCATGTTTTTTTTTTTCCATCGCTTTCTCTGTCTGCCTATCTTCTTTTTCCAGGTACAGTTCCCCGAAGAAAGATCTTTGCGAGCTCCGAAGACCTTGTAATATGGACAAAGATTTTTAGCTATTGGCAATTAATAATAATTAATAAGTGTTCCTGGTCTTATTGTTAGTTTTATTGTAATAAAATATATTAGAAAATAGAATTAAAAGACTTAAGACAGGCTTACATCTAGATCTGTATCTAAACATGGTTTGCCTGAATAGCTAGAGTTTAGTCACTGATTCAGAAGCATGACTACATTGACACATGAAGTAGCCTATTTCTTTTCTCTTTAAAGTAACGTCTGTAATGTATAAGAGAATTCATTCATTCATTAGCATATCAAATAAAAGTTACAATAAAAATATAAAACTATGAAAAGATGGTTTGATTGTACGACATCATTAGGCTAAAATGCATATGCCTAAAACAAAAACAAACAAACAAAAAATTAGGCTAATCAATGAAATTATGGCCAGAAAGCTTTTTGGACAGAAAGGGATTTTTGGTTGGCCATCCCCTCCAAATAGAATGGCAAACTCTAAATCCAAACCTCCGCTACCTTGGGGCTAAATTTACAAATGGGAAATGCATCAGGAGTCAACCGTGAAGCCGTGAGTCATGGAAGTCAATTACCAAAATTGAAAAAAAAAAACTAAAAGTGGCTAAGACGGATTTTAAGGAGTCTGTTATATAGATCAGGTCTCAAACACGAAAATCCCATGCCAAACTAGGAGTCAAGCACTTTGTGTGGATGTTGTTGATGGTCTGTGCGTTAATAAGTATAAATGTGGATGTTGTTGATGGTCTGTGCGTTAATAAGTATAAATGTGGATGTTGTTGATGGTCTGTGCGTTAATAAGTATAAATGTGGATGTTGTTGATGGTCTGTGCGTTGATAAGTATAAATGTGGATGTTGTTGATGGTCTGTGCGTTGATAAGTATAAATGTGGATGTTGTTGATGGTCTGTGCGTTGATAAGTATAAATGTGGGTGTTGTTCGCGAGTACGAGTTCGATAAGTATAAATGTGGGTGTTGTTCGCGAGTACGAGTTCGATAAGTATAAATGTGGATGTTGTTGATGGTCTGTGCGTTGATAAGTATACATGTGGATGTTGTTGATGGTCTGTGCGTTGATAAGTATAAATGTGGGTGTTGTTCGCGAGTACGAGTTCGATAAATATAAATGTGGATGTTGTTGATGGTCTGTGCGTTGATAAGTATAAATGTGGGTGTTGTTCGCGAGTACGAGTTCGACTCAATCAACAGAATGAACAAAGAAGAATTGAATAACTACAGCTGATAACTTCAAACACTATAATGCAGAATAAGTGGCACAGTCCTTGTCGTCGCTAACTTGGGTCGCCCTTTCTTCTTATCTGTTACTCCTCTGTTTCTGTTCTTACTTTTTAATTACGCGTCACGTCACTATGGAAAAACCCGATTAAACTCAACTTTTACGCGTCTTGTGTCATTACAATGTGACAGAGACTCGCATGAGGTTTGCGGGACATGTTCTCCGACAAATTAAATACGCATACCAAGAGTGACAGGACATTGCATGTGATAGATCTTTGTGAAGACTGCTTGCCGCCCAATGCACCGAACGACGCGGGGGGATGTAAGAAAAAAGAGCATTTATTTATAATAGCAATCCATTTCCTTCTCTAATGTCACTAGGGTAGAAGAACGAGCATTTACTCAGTAGCAAAGACCGTTTACATACGATGTTATAAACGTCCAATTATATAAGTTGTTGCTGTATAAAAAACAACTTTCTATTTCAATAAATTTTCATTGAAGTTAACACCTTAAAAGAGGTAAAATTTAAAAAATCAACGTAATTTGATTTTAAAAATGTTTATATCGACTGAAAACATTTCATTAACAAATTCTGAAAAGTTTAATTTATTATGGACAAAGAAAGAATGACGCGTATTTCCAAGTTAAGAGAATGTCTGCATAAGAAAGAAAATGGCAATTGTCAAACATAAATCAATACAATTGCTGAAATTGTTGTAAAGTGGAAAGTGTAGAACAAAATTTCAGCAACTTTGATAACAACTTTCTAATGTTCATTTTCAAATTTAAAAGCTTGTCAATAATAATTTACATGCGAATAACTGCAGATCCCCGTTTTTTTTTTAAAGAAGCTTAAAAGAGAATGCTCTGTGTTAATTTTGTCATCTTGTTAGATTCTGTTAGTCATTGAAAACACTTGCAAAGTACCGAACATAATGAACGTAACTATAGGCCTAACTGGCAACCTATCAGTTGGTTTCACCACTAAATCTACCATTGTAACTCGCACAACCACAGCTCAAGCGTACTACGTATGCTGGTCCAAAGCTGATTCACTGGAACAACTTCTTCTGTTTCAAGTTCTTGAATGTTACGTCAACCCAATTTTTTCATATTTTGGTTTTGGTGCTAACATCATGAGTCTTGTTATACTCCGAAAAAGCGGGATTCACAGACCATCAAATATTCTTCTGTTCGGGTTGGTCATAGCGGACTGCATGTGTCTCTTGATGTCCATGGACTACAGTATACCCATCCTTTACTTTGGACCAAACAAACTCTATCCAGTGAACTGTGGCTTTCAATACCATGACTTTGCCAACTACTTTCTAGTCATCACTGGTCTATTCTGCACTTTCTTTGGTTTCTGGGGCCAGTATGTCAATCCTTTCATACAGATGTGCATTTCGTTGGAAAGAATTTTTGCAGTTTACGCTCCAATGACTTTCAAAAAATTTGTTACAAGAAAAAGAGCTTTTGTTTGTATTTTAGTCTGTTTTTTGTCTTGGTTGCCATGGACTGTTTTTAGAATGTCTATCTACGACATTTATAAACAAAGGATTTCAAGAGACGTCAACTTTATGATCATCACTCAGAATTCATTTTACATTAGAAATAAAAAAATCATAGATATATTTGATTTGATTATTGTAGACACCTTGGTGTCATGGATTCCTTTGGTTCTCGTCACCTCGGCAACGTTTGCAGTCTTGATTAAAGTGAGCACTGCCATGAAGAATAGACGGAAATTGACGTCATCGTCAAACAAGGTCACGTGGTCCCCGAGGACAACAAGAACTCTTCTGACTACTTCCGTGGTGTTTATTATCTCCCATGCTTGTGCTTCTTTGATTATCTATTTCTCACCATTTGTAGGTGATGTGCAGACATATATTCGTAACACCTGTTACTATCTAGTTTATACCATCAATGCTTCTAGTAATCTACTCATTTTTCTGATTTGTAACGACAACTATTTCAAAATCTTTATCAATTTAATTGGTCTTAGGAAATAGCCTCATCTTTTCGCCCATACTTTTTAACCAACAGACTACGCGGTGTCTGTGATTGTTCAAAACCCTCTTTAAAACTGAAGACAAATCTTTATCTGACCGTGTGCATTCTATGATAATGAATTGTTATAGCGTCATTCTTCTCACCACGCTTTAAGATTGGCTGAGATTTCCTTAGAGTTTGATTACTCATTCCCCGCATTTAAGGAAGTGGTCGACAATGTGTTGCTGCTATATTTAAATGAAAAAGGCATATTTTAGAATGCCCCAGTTTGATTCATTTCAGGCAGACCTTTATTTTTACATCAACAACCTAGTATAACCTATCTGTTAAAAACTTTTTTAGACTAGCACTGTCGCGATAGTCTCTGTGTTGTAATGCTATTACAGCGCCTTGAGCCTACATTTTGTTTGTTAACAGCGCTTTATAAATAAAATTATTATTATTATTATTATAACCAAACACTCTTTGTGGATAAGGGATCGATAAGATGAGAAACACATTACTTTTTCTAAGCGCTAACTGCAAAAGAGCTCACAGCTCCGCAGCAAATTGCTGGCTAGAAGAACAAATAGCTTTCCTGTAATCCAAATACTACTTTTACTTCCGTTTCTCTGGTTTACATTAACTCTTTCTCTCCCAACTGACGATATATATAGATTTCCAGATTACATACAAAAAAAAGTTAATAAGTTAAATCACAAACAGGGTAGTCAAACCCACATGAACAGAATGATTAATTCATGGGAACGTTGGAAATAGTTACGGAGAGAAAGAGTTAAAAAATGAGAATTCCAGCATCCTGACTTATCAGTTGGTCTTTGAAAACATATCATTATTATAAAGGTTTGTCGAAGGTTTCCACACAAGTTCTTAAGTGGACCTACGCTAACAAGACAACGTTACAAATAACATATTTCCACGTACTTCGTGCCGACAAAAGCCGTTGTCTGCTGGCTGTTCATTTAAGTTTTCTTTTTCTTCTTTTGCACTTGTCTTTAATAAGGGCTTTTCATGTGTCCCGCGGCCTTTGTGAGAGCTCTCCGACTTGTCTCTTTCAGGGGTCATTAGCTACTTTCCTCTATGCTAGTTAGGGCGAAATTAGGCCTGAGTTGATCTTTATAGGTCTTACGGGAGGGGGTATTACCGGTCACACCTTCCTCCTGTGAGCTCGCCAAAGAAGCTCGCCTTCAGCATGCGTTCGTCTCCATGCTTGTCCTACCCAGCGCAGCTGTCCAGTGGTAATTTGTGCTTCTATACTGTCCACACCAGGCCCCAAACAGAAAATAATTTATTTGTAATGTAGTTTTGCCAGCGTATGCCCACTAAACAGCACAATATTTTTCCTTGGCACAGTCTGCAAAAGAGCTCACAACTCAGTAGCAAAAAGCTGGCTAGAAGAAGAAGATCCCCCTTAGGGAGGAAAGGCACCTATATGGAAGCGTTCGAGCAGCCTGAAATTATTTTGATAGAGCACCCAGGTCTTAGAGCCATTCAAAATTGCTTTATAAACTTTGATTTTTTTGTTGATAATTTTGTCTTGGTGTGAGCGACAAAAAAAGCTTCTTGTTTTTTTTTACAAAGTTGATATAAACTCTGTCTGTCTGTCTGGTTACACGTTATTACTCCCACACCCAAACTCGGATCAAGCTGAAACTTTGCACAATTATTTCTTTTAACTGACACAACAAGAATAAAATTTGTAAATGGTTGACCAACAAGTTAATTAACTGTTGGAAATTACATTAATTATTTTGTTTAGTATCTCGAACAAAGAAAGAAATTGTAGTTGACTGATAAGGTAGTATACGTTTTGAATTTGTTTCCTTTATAATTTTCTTTTAAGTTTGAAACTAACAATTGATAACTATAAAATCTTCTTCATTAATAAGCAGTGCTCAAGTGATAAGATATCGTATCATTCGGAAAGCTTGATGAATAAAATCGCGCTAAGAATTGGTAAAAATATTTCTAATCGCTCAGATTAATTATTGTTAACCCAGATCTTTTACAAATTGAATTACATGACTGATCCAAACTAATCTAGCCAGCATTTCGCAGCTGAGCTGTGAGCGCATTTGCAGAACTAATTGATACAACTGTACGTGACGTAAGATTTTTTTTTTAAAGTATTTTTTTTGTTTCAAGCCATAATGGACTGAAAAATATCAAATACCTGACAATATATTTATAATTTTTAATTGAACGATTTACTGTCTACATTTACTTACATGTATTTGTCTTACATGTAACCATGTTACGTTGGCGTTGGCGACATTGAGATCTTAAAATTATGTTTTAAGAAAAAAAAATGTATATTGACATGCATGCTCGGCAGTATTCAATACAGGACTGGACAGCTGCACATATCCTCAACTTTAAAAACAGCCTCCACATTTCCATAATGTATCATTTTTAACAAAATAGTGACTATTATTAAATATAAGAAAAATGAGTTTAAATTTCAACATTTCTTCACTACTATGACATGATTTTAGAGGAAATATTATTGAGTGCATTTATGTTGAAGCTTAAAGAGGGTAGTTTCCTCCAAAGAATCCTGCCCAGGGCTCCCACTTACTTAATCCTGGCACTGCATGTAGGCTTAATGTCAAAGTCTTGTTTGAAAATGTGTAAATCTTTTTCTATCACTCTGAAGATAATAAATATTTTCTGCTTTTGTGTGTGTGTGTGTGTTCTTTGTTTATTCTTGTAATTATTATTTTTAGTTTTATTAAATTGCATTTCTAATATACAACTTAAATAAAAAATTAAATAATAATGTAGTTTCTAACTAAGTTTCTGAATGAGTTAACAACTGTGTCAGAGCTCAACTAGTGAGTCATATAATCTAGGATTAATTAAGACAAAATATAATCTAGTAAGATTTAGACTTAATAAGCCCCTAAGTTTTTTTAGATTCGGGGGCCCTAAGTGTCCCAAAGGCAATTTATTTCTTTGCTTTTTGAGATATGGGGGCCCTAAGGTAATTTATTCCTTTGCTTTTTCTTTTTAAAAAATAGTTAGACCCACTCCCCCCCCCCCCCCCCCAAAAAAAAAAGCAGTGATCATAAGCTATAACTTATGTAGCCAATAAATAAATCCAGCAATTCTCATGAGTGCATCATGAAGAAATAGAGGCAGGATAGGAATCAGGAAATGAGTCTTCAAGAAAAAAAACAGGGGGGGGGGGGGGTAGTTAAAGTATAAACTGAGTTAATATGTTATTTCTTCCTAAGCAAATAGATAGTAATTATAAATCTAATAAGTCGAGTATTCTTTTCTCAGCAAATGACTAACTATTCCCAGTTTAGATAGCTTAGTATAATTAGCATAGTCCTATTAAATAGTAGTAAAAGTAAAGTTCCCCTTTCAGACCTTGTGATCTATAGGGCTGATGATGTAAAGGTCATCTATTAAACAGTGTAATATTTTAATTTGTGGCTACATTATTACAATATTTTAAAATCTAAACATTAAAAGAAACGTTAAATTTAGAACTAACTGCTTCAGTTTTTTTTGTCCAAAAATGGATTTGATGGAGCATTCTTTAGAATACTAACGCCATGTTTAAGTCTAATAGTGAAAAGTACGCCAATGTTATAAATTCCATGTTTTACCCCATAACATAGAGATTTTGCATCACCTGATGTTTCGTTCTAAAGCCATAATGAATATACCAACCGCAATATTAAATGTCTGAACGTAAACATTATAAATAAACTTCGAGACATTCTTCCAAGCCAATAATACGCCAATGGTTTTATACTAAAGATGCAATGTAAATCTCTCTGTACAGTGACATTTAGAACTCACAGAACATAAAAGCAACTCTTCGGATTTGTAGTCGTTTCCATATCACTCGATCATTTTCGTCATTACACAAATGTTTCCAAAATGAGTTTGGGTCACTGGCGGATCGGAAGGGGGGGGGGGGCGTTAGGGGCGATCGCCCCCCCCCCCCCACAAAGTAGCCCGACGAATTTTAGTAAAAGAAATCACACAATTTGTATACGAATTTAATAGTTATGTTAATAATATATACTAGTTATTTATATTTCATCCAATTTTTAGACCCCCCCCCTTTTCTAGTATGTTGGCCGATTCGGCATCAATCAGCCCCCCCCCCCCCCCCCCCCATAAACATTCGAGGGGGGGGGCGGTCCAATTCATTTGTAGAAATCACAGCTTGTTAAAAGAATAAACTAAATATAATTAAAACTTGATATTTTAACTGATCTTTATATTATTTCGTTCCCCTGTCAGACGATTGCGTGTGTGGGGCAATATATCTACTGCCCTTCCCACCTAAACCCTTTGAGAGGGTGGGCGGTACTACTATTATGGAGAAATCATAGTTTGTGAACAAAATTAGTTGAATTACTATATCATTTTTATATTATGTCGCTACACTTTTGGTATCTTGGCCGATTCAGTGATTGGGGGGGGGGGGGGGGGGATCGCTTCTACTGCCCTCCCCACTTTAGCCCTCTGAGTGGGTGGGGGGCAGTCCTATTTTTATGCAGAAATCATAGTTTGTGAACAAAATTAGTTGAATATCTATATAATAAAAGCTACATATTGATTTTTTTTTCGACAAAGGTTGAGAATTACTGCTTTTTTTTGTCCTCATATACATCTATACAGTAGAACGTCGTTTATCCGACTCAATTGGGACCGGACACCGTTCGGATACGCGATTGTTCGGATAACCGAAAACCGAAGCGATCCATGCAGTATATGCAACCGGACACTATACGAATACATGTACATGTGGTTGATAAAAAAAAAAAAAAAAACTGGTCCGGATATTTGACGCTCCGGATAATAAACGTTCGGATAAACGACGTTCTACTGTATTATAAAGTAGAATGTGAGGTGTATGTATGTATGCTACTAATAGACATCAAAACCGCTTGACCAATCTTGATAAAACTAGGCAGGAATGTTCCTTGGGTACTAACTTAGACCGTAGTGTATGTATTGTAGCCCTAAAAGAAACTTAAGACCCTCAAAAAAAAAAAATAAAGTTGTCCGACTCTATTACAGCTATAGTATTTTATGGATCTAGGCCATGGTTAACAATGTTGACATGAGAAAAGATCGAAAGGATTTAGACCTAGATCTAATTTTAAGAAATACACTTTGCGCACATAGTTTTTTACTTTGACACATGAAAATACAAAAGAAGATCCATTGATTTCATTATATAATAAAATAAACCTTCAATTTTGTGTTTCAAAGGCATTTTTTACATAAATTAGTTCCTGATATCTTTGACTACAGATTTCCTGGCGAACATTCTTTCATTAGACATTACCAATTAGTTACACATTAACACATCTCTCTACTGAGTCTATTCCTAGGTCTAGGTCTAAAACTCTTATTGAACTCTAAGATGATAAAACTTCTTTTCGCAAAGATAGTTTTGTGCTTTAACGCATAAACATACTAATTATTGTCCATTCATTTGATATTTTAATCAATTTAACATTCAAATTTGTTTTTCTAAAGCATTTTTAATACATTCGTTCGCTGTTCGCTAAATAAAGCTGCGTAGCCGTGTTGAGATAGGCCTATATCATTCATGAAAAGAGGTCACGCATGCGCAACACAGAATGAACTCTATAAAAGCCAATTTTTAACTCTAGATTAGTGTAGATTTAGATCTATGTTTACCTCAAGATCTACTTTATACTTTAACACATGAACATACAAAATCAAGTCTATTCATCTCAAATTTTAATAAAATATATGTAGGCCTACAAGCAAATGTTCTAATTTGAAAGAATGGATTTAAGCATATTAGCTATTTTTATTTGATAGCTATATTCACACTATTTTTACATTGACACATTCGCTTTACATTTTACATTATTATTTCGTTTAATTGTAACAATATCGACAGTGATGCGCAAATAAAGACCCGCGGGTCGCGGGTAACATATGTCTAGTATATATATATATATATATATATATATATATATATATATATATATATATATATATATATATATATATATATATGCTGCACGCGCGTTTATGCATTGGGTTAGGATTCACTGGGCGTTAGTGTTAGGGTTTGTAAAAAAAATCGTCCCCTCCACTTCAAAGTTCTGGATCCGCTAGTGGTTTCGGTACACATCTTTCCCAACTCATTCAACGGACCGAGGCTCGGTCACGTGGAACTGTTATTGTAAATCAATCAAATCAATGCAAGAGAGTCAAAGTGAATGAGGATGTTCATTTACACAAAGTAAGTGATGACATGCTTACGAAACAACTACACACACAACATTCGTCATGTTTTTTAGTTTGGCTCCGCCCAGGGGCATAGCTAGGAATTTTCCAGCGTTTGGGGGGGGGGGGGGTAGAAATCTTTGGAGGCCCCTGTATTTTGTGTAATATTTAATTTTTAATGTAAAAAACACTCATTTGGGGGCCAGAGGGATTTTTAAATTCCCCCCCACCTCCCCCACCCTAGCTACGCCACTAGCTCCGCCGCATAGCCACCTACAGGTTCAGCAGTTCTTGTCACTTGCCTTGAGCTCAGCAGCTTTCTCCGTCACCATATAACTACAAAGTGTTATCGAAAGAACTGTGTCACACCCTGCTACACCGCATTTACACAAATATGTCCTCCTCTCATTTTGGGGAAGGGGGGGGGGGTCCTCTTTACAGGGATGTATATCTTCGGGGAAATAATTACTAGCTTATTGGCCACAGTGTGGAAACTCTAGCTTTATCGTTATATTTTTATTTCAAAATATTACTTTCTAAAATTAGAGTCTAGACAATCTTTACCAAATACATTCCCGCATGTCTTCATTACAGAGAGAAATGAAAAAAAACAAATCAGGAATATTCTATGTCTGGATGTTTATGCCTCTTTTTCTAAGTCTGGGTCTTTAGGCATATCATTAAAATTTTATATACTCTGGTCAGATTTGCAGATTCTTTTAACCGTTTTTTTCGTGGGGTGATGGAGTTCCCTTTTTTTTTTTTTTTTACAAAGCTCATATTAATTCACCCTGTTTGTATGGTAAAAATTTTGAACACTTTATTTTCCCGACACACTATCTCGGAACAAGCAGAAATTTCGCGCAATTATTTCTTTTACATGACAACACAAGAATCAATTTTTAAAAAATCAGTTAATTAACTATTGTTTAACTTGGTAGACTTGGATCTAGTTCTAGATCTAGACTTAGATTTAGTTCTAGATCTAAATCTAGTTCTAGATCTAAATCTAGTTCTAGATCTAAATCTAGTTCTAGATTCAAGATCTATAACTAGGTCTAGATCGAGATCTAGTATGTATGACAAATGGCAATGGAAATATTAATTTTCATTTGCGAGGGGAAAGTCTTATCTAGCATTTCTTGCTAGCTCACCACCTAAAGTAGGTCAAGAATTTTTTTTTCGTCTTGCCAATTTATCATATTTTTTAAGAAGAATAATACTTTTTTTAGTTTCTCTTTATTTGAGGGAAAATACTTCTCCTACTCTCTAACACAAAGAAGAACTTCTCAAGTCACACTCTCTAACTCCCCTCAACTCTAACACTCAATCTTCGCACTTCAACTAACTAAAAGTCACTTCACCCAATCAAAATTCATTTACACCCCCCCCCCCCCTTATATATCCCTACTTCAATTCACGTGCACCTGTTGGCCAGGATCTCAACCGAGACCAATCATCATAGAAGGCCTGAACACTGACCTGTAACGTCGCAACCTGTGGGCGACCAATGGCTCGTTGATATGGAAGTCCCGGGGTAGGATTTTTCCTACACTTTTTGAAAGTTTTAAAAAAGATCCACTTATTAATGAAAATACTAATATCTAAAAGCATGATATATTTTAGAAGTAAAAAAAAAAAATTAAAAAAATATGCATTTGTAAATTTAATCCAACTTTCCATTTTGAAAATAATAAATTCATATACATATTTTAGTTTTAACAAGTGTACATTTTTTTTTATTTTTGGAGGGTAAGGCTCTTGGTAGACGCAATGTCGAAAATCTGGAGCTGTACTGTATTTACTTATTCTTAGCAAGCTACAAGCAAAATCTGTAGCTGTATTTACTTATTCTTAGCATGCTACAAGCAAAATCTGTAGCTTTATTTACTTATTCTTAGCATGCTACAAGCAAAATCTGGAGCTGTATTTACTTATTCTTAGCATGCTACAAGCAAAATCTGGAGCTGTATTTACTTATTCTTAGCATGCATGGCTGAGGCCTCTTCCCACCAGCTCTAAGAGCCTCCATGAAAGTGTGACTTGAAGTTGTACTAGGATGTCCCTGTTCGCGCTTTCCTCGTAATGGCCTCCAGGTCATCACAGCTCTTGGTATGCGTAATTCATTTTGTCGGAGAACATGTCCTGCAAACCTAATGCGACGATCTGTCACAATCTTACTAAGGGGTCGACTTCCAGTTCGGCATAGGATTTCCTTGATTGAGAGCCAATCTCTATAACTAACTCCCAAAATCTGTCTTAACCATCTTTGTTGAGCCACATTTTGACTTTTTCAATTTTGGCAGATGACTATTCACTGCACTTTATAAATGGAGCCCAGCCATTGGTAAAAATGTGCA
This sequence comes from Biomphalaria pfeifferi, assembly GCA_030265305.1. Taxonomy (NCBI): domain Eukaryota; kingdom Metazoa; phylum Mollusca; class Gastropoda; family Planorbidae; genus Biomphalaria; species Biomphalaria pfeifferi. Next base: position 8,230,332 of record JASAOG010000006.1, read on the forward strand.
ACCTCTCTTGGCTACGCTCTTGGAATTAGGTGACTGTAGTTTGCTTTAGATTTATATCGAAAAGGGAAGTTTTATCGTCAAAATCATCTGTTGGGGGGAGGGGTTAAACTAAAAAAAATCTCTGGAGTTTTTTTTTTTACAAATTCAAAATCCCATTTAGCAACGCTCATATAATTTGGCGAGAGTAATTTGCTTTAGAATAATATTGAAGAGAAGTTTTTCAACCTCAAAACTCTCTGTAGGGGGATTTTAAGCTCAAACCCATCAGAAGTGTTTTAAACTTTTTAAAAAAGCCATCTGGAGGAGGGGGTTTAAACTCAAAAACCCCTTTGGTTTAGCTACGCTCAAAGAATTTTAGTGAGTAATTTACTTTTTTTTTTATATTGAAGCAGTATTTTTTAGCATCAAACCCCGCTTAAGGGGGTTTAAACTCAAAACTCCTTTGGCTACTCTCATAGAATTTTGAGTGTGTAACTTGCTTTTCTATATTGAAGAGAGTGTTTAATCGAAAATTTCGGAGGGGGTTTTAACATCAAAATCTTCCTTAGCTATGCTCTTGGACTTTGGGGATTGTCGTTTGCATTATTTTGTTTTGTTTTGTTTTATAGAAGAGGGGGATTTAACCGCATAACCCCGTGGTAGGGGGTTTTAAACTCAAACCCCCCTTGGCTGCGCTGGGCAAGTGATGGTTTAGTATTAAAATCTCACCTAAAATAAACAAAATCGAAGCAAAAAATCAGTCATTAAATTCCGACCCTCCCCCGGCGGGGGGGATTACAATTCGGGGGTCGGGGGCTGGAACCCGCCCCCCCCCCGGCTACGCCCATAAAGAACGTGTCGAAAACATATTTATTGATTTCGAGATAGGTTTGTAATAAATTGCGAGATTTTATTTTTCCATTGTTTATTTTCATTTCGGGCCACCAAATTCAGTTCGCCTAGGGCCTTCTATTACATAAGGCTGGCCCTGAGCGGTTACTCACTGTAATTCGATAGGAAGTTTTACCGTAAATTTTAGCTTAGATTAATGTTATCTTATATAATACAGACGTTACTTCAAAAAAAAAAAAAGATGATTACGTCCTACGCGTCATGCATTTAGTCATGCATATTAACCAATGACCTAAATTCTGCTAAGTCACTGGTTTTCCTGGCTGGCCCAGGCAACCCATTCCATGCTCTAATAGCACTAGGGAAGAAGGAGCATTTGTACACATTTGTCCTAGCACATGGAACGAGGAATGTGCCTTTATTTTTGTTTCTTTACTTTTGAGTCTTCTATTCTGAAGGCTTTCTAAGTTTTGTGATTTTACTATAGGTGTTACGCTAGTCAAATGTGAATATTCGTTTGTTATGAATCTCATTGCTCTATTTCGTGTCTATTCCAGTTTCTTAATGTTTGCTTGAGTTGAGGAGTCCCAAACTTAGGATGCATATTCTATTATTGGCCTAACCAAGGTTAAATAACATTTTAATTTTATGTTCTTATTTGATTTATAAATATTTATTTTAATAAATCCTAATGCTTTGTTTGATTTTTTTTTATAGTTTCATCAATATGGGGATTCCATGACAGTTTTTGATTTATTGTAACACCTAAGTATTTGCGTTTGTTTAGTCTGTGTTGCTGGTTTGCCATGAATAAATTAAGTGAAATTAATTTGTTTTAGTTTTGATGAATTTTACTCTAAGTGAAGTCTCCCAGCAAAGATTTCGTTCATTGAATGTAAAAAAAATATATAACGTAAGGTTTCCTTTAAGACCTTGCGATGCAGATGATGTAAAGATGATCTCATTCTTTAGCCGACACGTGTCACGTGGACAGCATGACGACCAACCAGCTTTACTTTCCCTAATCAATGTCAGGCACCCATCTGAGTTGGGAAAATTCACGGTCTTCAAATAGATTCAAACTCTAGACCCTTCGGTTCGGAAACAAAGCACTTTACCTCTTGATCATTCCTCCCCTCCAATTAAATGTACTAGTTTTCTGTTATATATATATAACAAAGGCTTATATAAAAGTACTGCATTTCTCATTAATCTTCGGACTGGAAGACAAGCCTTAGTATTATAAGTATTATATAAAATTCTGTCGTTATCTTCAGGGTTCAATTGTCAAACAAATTTCTTGAGAGATTGGTCATTTCTCACACCTCACATTTTTTTCTTCAGCTTTCTTCTTATTCAAAATAATAGAAAATTGCTTTCCAACTTTTGCATGACGTGTTCACTTTTATAGAATTTTTGTTTTCTATTGTATTCATCAATAAGCATGTAATCGCCCAATTATCTTACAGTACTGGTCCCCGAGGACAACAAGAACTTTTCTGACCACTTCCGTGGTGTTTATTATCTGCCATGCATGCGGTTCTTTGATAATCTAGCTGTCACCAGATGAAAATGAGGTAGACTTTTACTCTCGCAATGCGGCCTACGCTCTAGTTTATACTATCAATGCATCGAGTAGTTTACTGATTTTTCTTGTTTGTAACAACTTTTTCAAAATCTGTATTAATGTACTCGGTATTCGGAAATAGAATCATAGAAGCTTAAATCAATTATGGCAAATAAAGCTTGTACACGTTATTTCTCACACACCCAATCTAGGATAAAGCTGAAATTTTTCATTTATTTCCTTTACTTGACAACTTAATACTCTTTTTTTAAAAAAGTCAATTAGTTGATTAACATTTGCTAATTAATTATTTTGTTTGGTATCTTGAACAAGGGAAAGAAATTGTACTTTACAAATTTTGAATTAGTCCCCTTGAGGACTCGAATTGAACCCTTAGTGAACATTTTTTAAATGTATTCAATATGTAAACATTTACCAAGATACCCTCCTGTTCTTTCTCCCCCCCCCCCCTCTCCCAACTGGTCCAGTTGAAGGAACGTCTGTATCATATAAGATAAGATAAGAGACATCAAAGAGTATTCAGAAAGCTAAAAGCCAAACAAAACAATTGGTAATAGTAGTTCTTATCGCGCAGAGTTATTATTACTTATTATGTATAAGCTCAATATGACAGTAATTACATCACTGATCAAAACTAATTGATACAATTCCACTTTATTTAAGCTTTGTTTTGTGTTTTAATTTTTTTTTTGTTTTTCTTGTTCAAATATACTAACAAACAGCTAGTCATCCACGATTGTACGAGCCTTTCAAAAGTTGAATTTAATCAAGCTTGTGCATTTCTTATAGATCTATGATATACATCCAACTGTAAATTTTACATCCTTCATTTCAACAAATTTTATTGGGTTTTCTTTAGGCTTTTACGAATCTAAAGCATTGGATCATAGACATATATATATATATATAGAGAGAGACTAGAAAAAGGAAATAACTTCATGTAATTTGAAAACATGTATATCTATTGTTGTCTGATTTCCGAATTCTGAAAAGTTGCATGATCTTCAGTCTTATAGATTAAACAAAACTATACTGCTCATAAATACTGTATAATAAAGTACACAAAATTGCAAGTCACAAATTTTCGTTTCATAAAACTCTTTTATCGGCCAGTCTATATTTCAGTGTTTCTCAAACTTTTTTGCCTGCCGGCACAGTAAACAAACCACAAAAATTTCGCGGCACACCACGAAGAGCAACAGTTGTTTTAAAATAAAAAGAAAAAAAATATTTTACTTGTTTTCAAGTATTATATTTAATGTGAAGGGTGTGTCTGTTTTTGAGAGCAAATGCTACAAAGTCGACAAATCAAACTCGTATTTCATCGTCCATTGTAAAAAGTCTCTCTCTTTTCTTAGATTTGATTTCAGTCAGTGCTGACCCATCCATACTCATTACTTCCAACAATTGGAAAGTAATGCTGCAATGTTGACTGGAAGGTGCTTTAAAGTGTTCAGAATTTCGGGGGTGATTTCTTTATTTGAAGCACATTCATTGTAAGTAGCAAAGCAGTCCTTTCGAGATCTTACTTTGCCACGTAGACAATCAATTGTTCACCAAATGATTTCAGTTTTGAGGATGCAATGATGATAGTTTCCGATGGTCCTTGAAGACTTAAATTCAATGAATTTAATTTGTCAAATAAATCAGAGACAAATGTCACCTTAGCCCACCTGATCTCCTCATGAATAGAAAATTCAAAGTCTTTTTTTTTCAGCCTGCAAGAATGAAATCAGCTCAGCCTTGAGTTGGACGACACGCTTTAACACTTTTTCCCTGGATAGCCAACGAATGTTGGTGTAATACAGGAGACATTTGTAGTCTGAATCCATTGTTTCACAACGCTCTGAGAAAAGTCTGGATGCAAGCGGTCAAGATTTGAAGTTTATAACTTCAATGACTTGATACAGAATAGACATCAAATATTTTGGCAAAGAATTGAAGGCAAGAGATGCTCTGTGGATGTTTTCGTTCACCACTTAAAAATATCTTCGCCTTTGGTCGTAGTTGGTAAGTCTTTGCAAAATAAGAATTCGTTGACACATTTTTCATCCCCTATGAACCAAATAAAAGCTAGCAGCTGGGCTTTGCCACTAACGTTAGTGGATTAGGGTGATGATGGTTAGTGGATTCATCAACTTGAAGAGACCACAGCAGAAACACTTCATCGTCAGTCACGTCGAAGTGTTCGCAGATTTGATCTTGTAAATCTGACGATAGTACCATTTGACAAAGGAACTTTTTTAACTTTTTCGGCGGCATCGGGTCCAAGGATAGTTTCAACAACAATACTAAAGCTGGTGCAATGAATGATTCAGCCTCTGTGTGTGCTTTCTTGGGTTTTGCTAATAACTGAACAACTTTATAACTTGCAATTAATCCCTTTTCTGGCAGCTTTAGGTAGTTCGTAAGTTTCTTAGCTTGTTTATTTTGTTGAGCCCTGATGTTTTCGAAGTATTCATTCAGTTGTGCTTTTACAGCTGGATGTTTTGTTTGCAAGTGTCTCTTCAATTTGCTTGGAACAAGCGCCTCATTCGATAGAGTTGCATTGCAGATCAGACAGAATGGCAATGGAGCATCTACAGGTTCCGATGATATGAAACCTAATCCGATGCAATCTTCTTTGTACCTTCGTTTGTTTCCTTGCGTTTCATTTAACGCTTTCGCAGTTTCATTCTTGCTAACGTATTTCTCCATGGATAACAATGAATAAGGCTTAGTAATAATTTGTTATTATTAGCATACACCTAAACAATTTACATGAAACACATCGCTTATTATTATCGTTACCAATGCAAGGACTGCTGTGCGTCTGCTAAGGTGGCCTACATTTGAGTCATTATAATAATATATGTTTAGTGGACAATTCCATAAGCTGAAGAGCTAACACCCCTTCCCGTCACTATGGAGCGATCCACTACTATTACTGGTCGTTGCAAGTAGGGATGTCGTCGCAACGTAAAATACAAATTTAATAGTAGGCAGACCTGTGTAACGCTGCACGTGTGGCGTTCTGAAAACTCCCGCGGCACACCTGCAAATCTGAAATACTGCTATATTTATTTATGTCTATGCATTGGATTTATATATATGACAAACATAGCGAATATTCCCTTCAACTTTTTTTATCTTGCCACAAAAAAAAAAGTAAGAGTGAAAATGGGTCTACCCGATGTATTCACAACGTTTGCTCTTTAATAGAGATGACTATATGTTGTTTTTTTTAATTCTACAGTTGTGGGTGGGACATTACACGTACACTACGGTCTCCAACATGATGTAAGGAACATTTAGGCCAAGTTTTATTAAGATTGATCAAACGGTTTTGATTTTTATGTCGGACATACTACATACAAACATACACCTTACATTCATATATATATATATATATATATATATATATATATATATATATATATATATCTTGGGCAGAGCCAGGATTTTTTTTTTGGGGGGGGGGGGGTTGGGGGGATTTTTTATCCCCCCTCCCCCCCCCCCCTCCAGCGAAAAAAATATATTTATATGTATGTAAGTGTGTGTGTATATAATCTTTATTACAATCTGATCCATCATTCTTTGGTAAGACGTTTATTGTGCCCTAGAATAGGTTCTTGCTGGAGTTAGTGGGAAAATTGTAGACTCCCCGCTACCGCCAACAAGGGGGTCTGGGGGAGCGCTAGGAGCCCCGCCGTCAAGCACTATTTCTGATATTGAAAGCCAACAAAAGGCATATTCTGAGGTATCTACAGTGCGTTTTCCTGCTGTTAAAAAGTTTTATTTAAAAAATCTAATGTTCTATTCTTACTGACTTAGACCCTCCCGCGCCGTTCGGCGCATTCGCCGTCAAGCTGTCACTGGTAATGTCTGAGGCCTCTTCCCACCTGTTTTGAGGACCTCCATGAATGTGTTGGGCCAATTTGTACTAGGATGTCATCGCAACTCTTCTTATGCCTAATTCATTTTGTAAACCTCATGCGACGCTCTGTCACAATCTTACTAAAGGGTCGACTTGATTTATACCCGATCTCTATAACTGACTCCCAAAATCTGTCTTAGCCATCTTTGTTGAGCCACATTGAGTTTTTTTCAATTTCAGCAGATGACTATTCACTTCACTTTATTAAGTTAAATGAGACCCGTCACTGGTAGAAATGTGTAACCTCTCTTGAATATCATGTGTCTACATGTGTCAAAGTAAAAAAACTATCTGTGCGAAGTGTAGTTCTTAAAATTAGATCTAGATCTAGATCTTTTCGATCTTGTCTCTGAAAACATGGCCTAGATCCATGAAATAGTAACACTTTCATAGAGTTGGGCAACTTTTTGTTGAGGGTCTTAAGTTTGTTTTAGGGCTACTATACATAAGTTACTGTTTCAGTAAGTACCCAAGGAATATTTATGCCAAGTTTTATCACGATTGGTCAAACGGTTTTGATTTTCATTATACAAACATACATACGCCTTACTTATTACTTTATAGTATGTTACGTATCTAGGTAACAATGCCTAGATACTATTGTTTTTTTGACCTGTAGGTTGTCTGCCCCTTTGTGTAATAAGTTTTTTTTTAATTTTATTTTTCACGGTGAGCCAAGCCACACAGACAGTGACCGGTCCTTGACCTATGTGTGTACCTCTGGTTGAAAGGAGGGTGGTTTTTTTTTTCTTTTCTTCTGTCTCTTTGAAGAGCGTTCTAGATCTGGGTGTTGATGATTTTCTGTTCTAGAAATTACTAGATATCGACGCGCGGTAGATTATATAAAGACCGCTCGCGTAACGTTGACGGACAGACATACGGAGACAGCCGTGAGACAGAATAGCGGAGACATTGCGTGACCCGTGCGTGGTATACCAATTGATCGTGTAAGTTAAGATTTTTCTTTTTTCAAGGCCTTGCTTGTATTTGTAATTATATTTTCAAACTCTTGTATTGTAATATTTTTACATGCCATTTTTGTAAAAGGGTTTTGGTCAACCCTTCCATTTTGTATTGAGTTATATTATGATTAAACATTAAGTTGATATTTTACCTTCCGATTTCTTGTGTCATTTTTTTTTTATTATTCATTGTAAGTCTTTGATTAAATTCAGACTTAAGACAAGTGACACAACTGCTTTTCTATTGTCACGTTCCCCTAGGCAAGCCATTTAAAAGTAGAATTCAATTCGTAATACGTGACAAAAGAAGTTTGAGGGCTTTCGTCCCGGATATTTTTCTGAACCTATTTTCGTCTTACTTGAGTAATTTTGTAAAGGCGAAGTTGACTTTAACAAAATTTTTTTTGTGTCAAAGAGTCGGAAGTAAAGTATCAATAGTATTGACCAAACTCTCTTAAGGTTTTTTTGTTGTACTGATTTTGTACTGTATATTTACATTGTATACATATCTTTTTGCTTGTAATAGTTGTTAGTTAGTCATGGATATTCAGGTTTTTCTTGCAAATCCCTCTGTGAAAGAGCTTGATGCTTTTACTAGGAAGGAACTGGTCCTTATTTCTAAACATTTAGGGTTAAAAATAAAATCAAATGCCCTTAAACAAGAAATCAGAGATAACATTGTAATCCATTATGTAGACGAGGAAGTGTTTTCTGAAGACCTTTTAGAAACCCTTAGACCCGATGAGGGTAAATCAGATGTAGAACTTCAGATAAAATTAAAACAAATGGAAATAGAAGCCCAGTTAGCTTTAAGAGAGCAAGAAATTAAACAAAAAGAATTAGAGCTTGCAGCGGCTAGAGAGCAAGAAATTAAACAAAAAGAATTAGAGCTTGCAGCGGCTAGAGAGCAGAAAGAAATGGAAATGAAATTACAAATAGAGTTAAAAAAATTAGAGTTAGCTGCTAATGTAAGACCAGATTCTTCCCCTGCCAGTCATACTGCTGAAGCAACAAAATTTTTGAAAATAATTCCACGCTTTAATGAAGCCACAATTGACAATTATTTTCCACAATTTGAACTTGCTGTGAAAAATTTTAATGTACCTGAAACTTTGTGGCCCACTTTGCTGCAAACAGTTTTGACTGGTAGAGCTGCAGAGGTATTTTGTTCTTTGACCATTGAACAACAAAAAGATTATAATGTTGTTAAGGCCTTAATTCTTAAGGCATATGAACTTGTTCCGGAAGCTTACCGAAAGCAGTTCAGGGATTGTCGCAAATCAGATGGCCAAACCCATGTAGAATTCCTGCGGGAAAAGGAGCGACGCTTTGAGAAATGGCTCACTTCCAGGGAAATCGGCACCGACTTTGCAAAATTCAAGAACCTAATGCTGATGGAAGAGTTCAAGAGTTGTGTGCGGCTGGACGTCCGTACGCATATAGCTGATCGTGGCGAGGAAGATGTGCACAAGGCTGCAGTGTTGGCAGACGATTATATAATATCACATCAATTTGCCAAGTATACGACGGATGTCAAGCCAAAACAAGTCAAACAGCCTGAGTCCATTGCTAGCAACACCATCAAGAACAGCAGTACAAATGACAGAAAACCTACTACAAGTAAAGCTACTTGTTCCTACTGCAAACGAGAAGGCCATAAAATTGACGATTGCTGGAAATTGAGGAAGAGAAACGAAAAAGCTCCTTCAAAAGTCAGCGCTTGCACAGTACAGTGGTCGGCGAGGTTTACTCCCTCATCATCAAGTCATATCAAGAATACCTCGACACCACCTGTTTCAAATGTATTGACTGTACAAGACTCTCCGAAAATGTCTCCACGATGTTCCAATGACTCAAACAAGAGTTTTTCAAATACATCAAGCCGATGTTCCAATGACTCAAACAAGAGTTTTTCAAATTCATCTTTACGATGTTCCAATGACTCAATCAAGAGTTTTTCAAATACATCAAGCCGATGTTCCAATGACTCAAACAAGAGTTTTTCAAATACATCAAGCCGATGTTCCAATGACTCAAACAAGAGTTTTTCAAATACATCAAGCCGATGTTCCAATGACTCTATCCAGAGTTCCCATAATACATCACCCCGATGTTCCAATGACTCTATCCAGAGTTCCCATAATACATCATCCCGATGTTCCCATGACTCTATCAAGAGTTCCCATAAGACATCACCCCGATGTTCCAATGACTCCATCAAGAGTTCTCCAAATACATCCAAAAGATGTTCTACTGACTCAAGAAAGAGTTTCTCCACTGCGTCTCCTAGAGATGTCAATGACTCCAGCGAGAGTTCGACCCAAGTCCAGTCTGCATCAACCAAAATTGATGTTTTATTAGAGGATTTTAAGCCTTTCATTTCGGAAGGATTCGTATCACTACCCGGTGATTCTACAAGTCTACGACCTATCACCATTTTGAGAGACACAGGTGCCTCACAATCGCTACTTTTAGAGGGTATCTTGCCCTTGTCAAAATCATCATCGACTGGGAAGAGCATCCTGTTACGAGGCGTAGAGCTTGGATGTATAGATGTGCCTCTACATCTAATCGACATAAAGTCGAATCTCATTACTGGACCGGTTGTTGTAGGTGTCCGACCAACATTACCATTGGAAGGCATCTCGTTGCTGTTAGGCAATGACTTAGCAGGTGGAAAGGTGATAGCCGAACCCATCGTCACTCAAAAACCCGACTTATCTGCCACACCCGAGGAAGACCTAGAGTTATATCCAGCGTGTGCAGTAACAAGGGCAATGAGGTTGAAAGCATCTCAAGAAGAGAACGTCATCAAGGCCAACAGTAACCACGATGATGTGGACTTGAGCACCACATTTTTTGCTTCTCTTGAAGAAGAACCAACGCCAAATTCTGAAAAGCCGGCATCAACTCGAAAACAGTTGATTGAGGACCAAAAGAAGGATCCAGAGCTCGCCAAACTCCGAGAAACCGCAATGACATCACAAGAGGCAGAGCTAGAATCAACGTGCTACTACATCCAAGATGATATGCTCTTCAGGAAATGGAAACCTCCAGACGCATCCAACGAAGAAGAATGGAGAATATGCCATCAAATCGTGTTACCAGAAAGATACCGAGCGTACATCATGAATCTGGCTCATGACACACCAATGTCAGGTCATCTCGGCATCCACAAGACATACCACAAGATTATGTCACACTTCTTCTGGCCACGTTTGAAGAAAGATGTCATCCAGTACTGCCGATCCTGTCATGCCTGTCAGATGGTTGGCAAGCCAAATCAAAAGATCCCTGTTGCTCCTCTGAAGCCGATTCCAGCCTTTGAAGAACCTTTCAGCAGAGTACTTATTGACTGTGTTGGTCCTCTCCCAAGGACAAAAGCTGGCAACCAATACCTGTTGACCATTATGTGTGCTTCAACTCGTTTTCCTGAGGCTATTCCTCTAAGGAACATAAAAGCATCAAACATTGTAAAGGCCTTAATCAAGTTCTTTACTCTATTTGGTCTACCAAAGTCCATCCAATCGGACCAAGGAACGAATTTCACGGCCAATCTTTTCAAGCAAGTCATGACTCAGTTGGGCATCAAACACTGCATGTCGAGTGCGTATCATGCCGAGTCGCAAGGCGCTCTTGAGCGATTCCATCAGACTCTCAAGAACATGATCCGAACCTATTGCTTTGAGCACGAAAAAGACTGGGACGAAGGAATCCACATGCTGCTGTTTGCAACCCGTGAATCCGTCCAGGAATCGTTGGGATTCAGCCCTTTTGACTTAGTCTTTGGCCATTCGGTGCGCGGTCCCTTGAAATGTATAAAAGAGACTTTGTTGTCACCAACAGCCACTGAAGGACTTTTAGAATATGTAATTAAGTTTAAAACTAGACTTTATGATGCTTGTGTTCTGGCCAAAAATAACTTACAAAACACCCAATCCAGCATGAAACGCTGGTATGATAGAAAGGCCCGTGTTAGAGAATTTTCTCCCGGGGATAAGGTGCTTGTATTTTTGCCCATACCAGGTCAACCCTTGCAAGCCAGATACTTTGGTCCCTATGAAATTGAGACCAAAATTAGTGACCTCAATTACACAATCAAAACTCCTGACCGTAGGAAAAAGACTCAGCTATGTCATATAAACATGCTGAAGCCTTATGTATCTCGGCCAGATCACTCAGAGAAGAGTAATTGTGTTTTAAATACAGTCAAAAATTGTTCAAATAGCCATGTTTCTCCTATTGATGATGATATTGTAAAGGAGAAATTTGGACAATACAAAATACCTAATTCTTTTGTATTACAGAATTCGGATGTAAAACTGTCTCATCTGTCTTCGACAGAAAGGCCAGTTATCATGAAACTCATTAATGAATTTAATGACATTTTTTCTGATGTACCAAAACAGACTAATGTTATAATGCATGATGTAGATGTTGGCGAGGCTACTCCAGTCAAGCAGCATCCTTACAGGGTCAACCCTGAAAAACTTGTCATACTTAGGTCAGAAATCAAGTATATGCTTGAAAATGACCTCATTGAACCAAGTTCCAGTAGCTGGAGCTCCCCATGTGTCTTGATACCTAAACAGGACAAGACTTATCGTTTTTGTACAGACTACCGTAAGGTAAATGCTGTAACAAAGACCGATTCGTTTCCTATCCCTAGGATAGACGATCTCATAGATCGTATTGGTGACGCTAAGTACATCACCAAAATAGACCTACTTTCAGGTTATTGGCAGGTTCCCCTGACTGATAGGGCAAAGGAAATCTCCGCCTTTGTCACCCCTGATGGTCTGTATCAATACAAAGTGATGCCATTTGGCATGAAGAATGCTCCTGCCACTTTCCAGAGAATGATAAATGCCCTGCTTGCTGACATGGAGAATTGCCACGCATACATAGACGATGTAGTAATTTTTAGTCAAGATTTTTCTAGCCATTGTAAACAACTGCATTGTCTTTTTACTAAACTTTTACATGCAAAAATTACTGTAAACCTGAGTAAGAGTGACTTTTGCCAGGCTTCCATCCAATACTTAGGCCATATTGTAGGACAAGGCCAGGTGAAACCTGTAATGGCCAAAGTAGAAGCTATCCAAGCTTTCCCTATCCCTGCTGATCGGAAACAACTCCGAAGATTTTTGGGAATGTCTGGATATTATAGAAAGTTTTGCGAAAATTTTTCTGTCATTGCCAGTCCTTTAACAAACCTCCTGAGAAAGAACGTCCGATTTACTTGGACGGATGAATGTCAGAAAGCCTTTAACCAAATTAAGCAGATATTATCTAGCTCCCCTATTTTGATGGCTCCTGACTTCGGAAAACCTTTTAGGTTAGCTATTGACGCCAGTGACACAGGTGTTGGGTCAGTCCTTTACCAAGAAGATAATTTCCAAGTAGAGCACCCTATTTGTTTCTTTTCCAAGAAATTTAATAGACATCAAAGAAATTATTCTACTGTGGAAAAAGAATGTCTTGGGTTGATTCTTTCTATACAACACTTTGATTTTTATATCAGTGGGTCCAGATGGCCACTGGTTGTATTTACTGACCACAATCCCCTTACATTTATCCACAAAATGTCTGGCAAGAACCAACGACTTCTCAGGTGGAGTTTATTTTTACAAGAGTACAACCTAGATCTTAAACACATAAAAGGCAGCGAAAATGTTATCGCCGATGCCTTATCTAGATTGTAAAAAGTATTTTGATGTATATATTTTTTTTTAATATATATCATGATAAATACATTCTGTAATGTAAATATCATTTTTGTAATTATGCTAAAAAGATTTCCATTTCGTGGAAATGTAAACTTTTTATTTTTAGGAGGGAGGTGTTACGTATCTAGGTAACAATGCCTAGATACTATTGTTTTTTTGACCTGTAGGTTGTCTGCCCCTTTGTGTAATAAGTTTTTTTTTTATTTTATTTTTCACGGTGAGCCAAGCCACACAGACAGTGACCGGTCCTTGACCTATGTGTGTACCTCTGGTTTAAAGGAGGGTGGTTTTTTTTTTCTTCTGTCTCTTTGAAGAGCGTTCTAGATCTGGGTGTTGATGATTTTCTGTTCTAGAAATTACTAGATATCGACGCGCGGTAGATTATATAAAGACCGCTCGCGTTACGTTGACGGACAGACATACGGAGACAGCCGTGAGACAGAATAGCGGAGACATTGCGTGACCCGTGCGTGGTATACCAATTGATCGTGTAAGTTAAGATTTTTCTTTTTTCAAGGCCTTGCTTGTATTTGTAATTATATTTTCAAACTCTTGTATTGTAATATTTTTACATGCCATTTTTGTAAAAGGGTTTTGGTCAACCCTTCCATTTTGTATTGAGTTATATTATGATTAAACATTAAGTTGATATTTTACCTTCCGATTTCTTGTGTCATTTTTTTTTTATTATTCATTGTAAGTCTTTGATTAAATTCAGACTTAAGACAAGTGACACAACTGCTTTTCTATTGTCACGTTCCCCTAGGCAAGCCATTTAAAAGTAGAATTCAATTCGTAATACGTGACAAGTATAAATATATATCATATCTTACCAGGTGACCGCTCGGTTGAATAATTTGTTAAGGAAGGATATTTACCCGAACTCATTTTGGAAATATTTTCGATGAAAATGAACATTCGGGTAAAGACTATCAACCCAAAGTGTTGCTTTTGTGTTTTTTCAGTTCTAAATGACATTGTAAATGGCGATTGGAATAGAAAGTCTCTTAAGTCCCCCTAAAGTCTAGAAAAGCCATAGCCCATGTCGTGTCGTTTTACATTGCATCTTCTGCGTAAAACTATTGGCCTAATATTGGCTTGGAAGAAAGTCTTTGAAGTGTAACTTCTCAAACGGTTACGTTCAGACATATAATATTGCAATTGATAGTGCGCACCAGCACACCGTTCAACACGAGGAATAGACGACATATTGATTCAGGAGAAAGGACTATTTTTACCAGTAACAGTAATTTAACAGTAATTAATTGACTAATTGTGTCTTTTTTTTAAAATATGGATTCATATCTTGTTTATGCTCATGAATAATTGTGCAAAGTTTCAACTTGATCCAAGAATGGGCGTGGCAGAATCAATGTGCACTATTTTTTGTTCAGTCAGACAGTGTGAGTTCATGAAAGCTTTATTCATTATATTTCTTGCAATGCTTCATTATTGCAAGGAGTCTTTCCAGTGAGAAAGCCTTCAGGATAGAAGACTTAAAAGTAAAGTAGCAATTATACATAAAACACTGAAACATTATCTTCAAATACAAAAACAAGATTTAATAAAATACTCAGAAAGACACAAATATAAAGGTACATTCCTTGTTCCATATGCTAGGACAAATTTGTACAAATGCTCCTTCATTTCTAGCCCTATTAGAGCATGGAATTGGGTTGCCTGAGCTAGCCAGGAAAACCAGTCACTTGTCAGAATTTAGGTCATTGGTTAATATGCATGACTAAATGCATGAGGCGTAGGACGTAATCATCTTCTTTTTTGAAGTAACGGCTGTATCATATAAGATAAGTTAAGAAGATAAGATTTGTATAATCAAGTTGTTCTATTAACAGTACAGCGAATGATTTCTACATAATATGGCAAGCCAAATGATCTGGTACTTTAATTTATTTATTCAACTCTTTACTGCATACAATGGAACCTTTGATGCGAGTGCGGGAATTTCCATTGAAGCCGTTTTTAAAGTAAAAACAAAACGTGATGCCCAATAAACGTTTGAGATGCCTTTATTCTTTTTCTTTTACTGTCAGGGCGAGTTGAGCCATAGGCTCTTGAAACTCTTGGCCAGAAAAAGCGGTCAAGAGCTTTCTCTCACCGACTTGATTGAACAGTGTCTTCTGTCTGGTGGAGTGTTACTCCTGCCTTTAACTCTTTCTCTCCTAACTGACGATGCAAGCGTTGATTCCGCCAGAATGTGGTAAATAATTACGGAGAGAAAGAGTTAAGAGTTCTCGCGGTATACAACTGGCACATTTCTAGGAAATCGTTAGATCCGTGTTTTGATACAACCATCATCCCGACCTGGCTATCTGTTCCAGGACATGTCCTGATGAGAAGGCATGCGAGGCAAAGCAAATATGAACCGCTGGTAGATGAAGTGGAGCTTATTGAAGCTAATCAGAACTATGCCCACATACCTTTTTTACAAATGAACGGGAAGAAACTGTATCACTACACAATTTGGCTCCGAGAGGCGACTCATCTTCAGAGACCGTAGTACATGATTTCGCTCCGAGAGCTTTAAGACTCTGAGGTCTCTCAACATTGGCTCCTGGTAACATTGAGACTTTGCCGGGTGTCTCCCAACACTCAGTCGCTTCTAGGGGTGACATGGAGACGTCTGCAGAGAACATGGTTCCACCTGCTTTAAGAGCAGAGGAAAACACCATTGAAAATGGACAAACATCACTTGCCAGAGATACGCCCTTACAGCACTCGTATAATCTCAGAAGTAGAGCGAAATGAAACAAAACGGGGGAGGGGTGAATATTGTGTATTTTGGTTCTTATTGTGTGTTGTGAACTGATCTGTTCTTATGTGTCAAAATGTCTTGGTGTCCAGTTCAGCTTGCGTATACATTTGTACTGTGTTATCGTGAACTGTTTTGTCTTCTTGTAGTGTTTCATTAGGTTACTACACCAGTTTCCAGTTTTTATTACAGAATTTATATCAACCCACTCTGTCTGTGTGTCCGTCAGACTGGTAAAATTTGTGTACATGCTATTTCTCCCAAACCGAATCTCGGATCAAGTTGAAATTTTGTACAATTCTTTCTAGTACCTGACAAAACACGAATATTTTTTTTTAATTAACCAATTAGTTAATTAGCTAATGCCAATATTATTTTGTTTAGTATTGAACAAGGTGTTATTGTGTGTTTCTATGGTTACGGTGGGAAGAGGTTGACGAATGGTTATGAATTTGTGAATAATGCAACATAGGTGGTATTGTCGTCACTTGGTCTTAGGACAGACGACCCAGAACGTGAGACTGAAAGGTTGTGTTATTGTAGTGAGTTAGATTAAGATAAAATATTATTTCTAAAGACTAGTACATTTAATTCAATTTATCAGAAGTTGATTTTGTCTATATTATAAATAAAGTTCTATTTAGTTTTGTTAACAAAGATTTTTTTCAAGTTATTTGAAGTTTTATTAGTTAAGATATAATACGCATACACCTGTGTAGGGTGCTACAAGTCTACTACAGATAGGAGCTACAGTTGTCGCCTGACGTTCGCAGATCTGACTTTCGCTATAGGGCTATACCACGTGTTTTCAAAAACTAAATAAAATGAAATACTCCCGCGTTTTATTTATTTTTATTTTTTCCCCACTGCCTTCTGAAATAACCGCATAGCACATGAACTGGTTCAATCGACACCAGCCGTTAGAGTAGGTCTCAACACTGACTTGCGACGTCCCAACCTGTATAAACCAATAATTCGTTGCCCCGTCACGTGTCGTGACGTCAGAAACAGTTGGCTTGTGAAGGTTATTTAGAGGATATGAAATATTAATTAGAAGGATGTTAGAGGATGTCTTGTGATACTGTGCGTATCCAAAATGAAACATTTTAATTTCGCAGGCTGTCTCGGAACGTATCCTCCTCGAAAGTTAACAAAAAGAAAAAAGAAGTAAAGTTTTTCCTTTCAGACCTTGCGATCTATGGGGCAGATGATGTTAAAGGTCATCTGATTCTTAGGCCAACGGTTAACGAGCAGGGTTGTTATGTGGCCAGCACAACGACCAACCGCCTTTTCTTTCCCCACTTAAGTCAGGTACCCATTAGAGTTGGATGGACTCAGGGGCGCCCTAAAAATCCAGAAGCTCAAAAAATCCAAGTCCCATCCTCGAAAGTGTAAGCAAACACTTAATTTCTTTATTAATTTTCATTTTAAAAAATCAATTTTTCAAAATTACCTTTATCTTACAAGGATATAAGTGACCTCTGATTTTTTCACGTAGAAATAACTATAGCCTTGCAACTGTTTCAACCTTGAAGTACGCGTTTTCATATTCAAATCCGATTTGATGCCGTTTATTTACGAAATACGCGTAGTTAATTTGTCGCTTCCGGCTACATGTTTTTATTGATGCTAAGGTGAAATGTTAAGCAATGGTAGACCCCCCCCCCCCATCTTAATCTGCCAGTGCTTCCCAGGGCACTCTTTTGTGGCATTTTATTTCTCAAAATGTAATTCTTTTCCTTTGGAACTTCTCATGTGAGTAAAGAAGCCAATCCTTGACAGACAGCTGCGGTCACAGGTTGGGCATCTGTAATCACCAGGAGCTGTTGTACTTTCACCCTTCTTTCTACTTTTGGTGTCTACGTCATCTACAATCCAGGATCCTTCCTTTATGTTTGATCTTCATGTCTATCTATCCAGTGCCCCTTTTCTTCAACTGTTAGTTATTTGGAAGTGTTTGTGCTTTCATACTTCAGAATACATTAAAAGTGGGTGATCTCCGGCTCTCCCGCCTTCTGTTAGATCCACCATACAGAATGTCTTGTTGGAGTCGATCTTGTGACCTTCTGTGAACATGACCACTAGTAGCAGAGAAAGACCAAAAATAACAAGGCGACGCAGAGAAAGCGGATAGAACGGGAAAGTTGTTGGAAAGTTATTAAACGAAGATCAATAGACCTTGGAAAGTGGTGTGTGTTTTTAGAGAGGCCTTATGTTCCAAGATGAACAAAAAGTAAGGAGGATGATAATGATGATAAGAAACTATCAAGCAATTCTTTTGGTACTTAAGTCTTAGCATTTCGGCAGTGCTGAAAAACTGAAGAGAACAGCACACTATTTTTCCTTGGCACAGTCTGCAAAAGAGCTCACAGCTCAACAGTAAAAAGCTGGTTAGAAGAAGAAGTCTTAGCAGTTCAGGAAAACAGTTCTCTTTAGTAGTGCTACACCAATAACTTTACAGTTGAGTACTATAATTATTTTAGTCGTAGCAGTTTAGGAAAACAGTTGTCCCTAGTCGAGCAACCCCCACGACTTAAAAATTGAGTGCAATATTTCAGGTGAGTATGCATGACCCTGTGTGACCTAAATTGAAGATTTTTTGTTCTCTCATATCATACAAAACTGACGTTACTAGGAATATATATAAATATATATATATATATATAATAATGACCTATGTTCAGTGTTTATGAGTTATTTACTCTCAAGTTTTCGTTTTGATTTGTAAAATCTGATCCACATTTTTGAATAATTACAGAGGCGAGAAAGAGATATTGGCAAGGCAAGTGCGGTGCAGTAGAAAACAACCAATTATCAAGCAAAATATAAAAACAAAAATCCCTTAAGTATTCTCCAATCAAGTTGATGCTTCAAACAATTCTTCATTTTCTTTAACAATATATGAATCAATAAACAAAAATACGCTATTAGTCTATTAATTATTGGTACTTTATTATTTAGTTTGATATCGAATATAGGAAATAACGTGTACATCATTGGTAGATATAGATTTAATGACGGAGTTCTTCCCCTTTAGATAACCTTTTATTTTTTTTCATTTAAAAGAAAAAAAGGATTTTACAAATATTTTGCTTGTTTACAAACGCAGCTGGGCTTAGAGTGAAAGTTGCTCTATGTAGATATGTTTTTACGAAAAGAGTTACCTTTGGTGTTACATACACGTAATTTTAATGATAATTTTTTTTTTCATTTGAGCACTAGTAAGTAGTTACTTCCACACTCATTTATTAAAATAAATCAATGACAAGTTGCTGGATATCTGAAACACTAAAGAAACCGTTCTCTCAATGGTAAATGGTTCGATCCCTGCCCCTGCAGTCCTGCAGGTATTTACTATTTATTTCTGAATGTGTTACACATACACATACACGTAATTTTAATGATAATTTTTTTTTTCATTTGAGCACTAGTAAGTAGTTACTTCCACACTCATTTATTAAAATAAATCAATGACAAGTTGCTGGATATCTGAAACACTAAAGAAACCGTTCTCTCAATGGTAAATGGTTCGATCCCTGCCCCTGCAGTCCTGCAGGTATTTACTATTTATTTCTGAATGTGTTACACAAATAAAGTCACATTTCTTTTGGAATTATAAAGTATTTTGTCACTATAAGTAATAATATCACTAGAATCATGATAATCATTTAATTTGCAGTTCGTTCTCTTGTATAGGCTTATTACGTGTCTGTTCAAGAAACATCTTCTCCTCTTATTTTTCTTCGACAATCAGTTTATTAAGAAGTAGGCTTGACTTTGCTGTTTCAAGCATGAAAGCATATATTTCCTAGCAGTACACACCGGCTATGTTCGTTGATTTGTTTTCAGGCTTTATATTGTTTATAATCGTCAGGTTTGCAAATCTGACAAACCCGTTTTTTTTTTTTGTTTTTTTTGAAAGTCTAGGAGGTAAAACGAACCTGTGTGAGAATTTTGATGAGAATCCATACGACAGTTTAGGATATCTAGTGATCAATCAGTGGTATTTTTACATATATATTAAGTTTATGAAGTAATGTTAGAATTTTGTTTACATAATTGCTTTCCATTAACAAAAACATTTTTTTAAAGTTTTGTTAAAAAAAACAATTTAAGTTTGCGTTTAAGCTTCCAGCCGCTTTGATATATTTATTTTAAATGTATTATCCAATAAGATTTTGAATCTATAATGTTCTTTATATTACAGGTGTTATTATTATTTTTATTATTCAATTTAGCTGCCTCCTTTTTTATATCAACCACATGACGGTAAATTAACAACATTCAAGATTTGTTATATCTTATGGATACAAAGATGAAATACAATAATTGAATTTTGTTTTTGATGGAGACATTTTTATTGACTATAAAATGTTTACCTTAAATTTACCTTAATTTATTTAAAGTCGTTCAATCTTAGGAACATTCTCTATTATAACAAATATAAAACAAGATAAAACAATTTATATATTAAAAAGAACAAATGTAAAACATGGATCAATCTAATTGCTCCAATTATTTTACATTGTCTACAGTCTGGTTATTTTAAAAATATCTTTAAAAATCTAGAAGTTGACAATTATTTTGTATTTTATTGCAATTTTTCAAAATTGAAAGAATTTGCAGTTGAATTACATGGAAATAATGGACATAATGTTTGTTAATTTATTACATCAGCTCAGCGTACGAACAAAGCAAGAAGTCAAACAATGCAATAAGAAAGGACCAGGTCTTTTTTTTTTTTTCTCGTTGCTTTCTAGTTCGTTGTTGAAAACAATGACAACGTATACAATGAGCATAACGACGCTCGGCTATACAAGCTCAAATTCCAGTCCACCTTTTGGTTTCACCACGAAATCTACCACTGCAACTCCCACTACCACCACAGCTCAAGCGTACTATGTGTGCTGGTCCAAAGCTGATTCACTGGAACAACTCCTTCTGTTTCAAACCATTGAATGTTACATCAATCCAATTCTGTCCTTCTTGGGCCTCGGGGCTAACATCATGAGCCTCGTTGTACTCCGAAAATGCGGGATTCACAAACCATCAAATATTCTCCTATTCGGGTTGGTCATAGCGGACTGCATGTGCCTCTTGATGACCATGGACTACAGTCTACCCATCCTTTACTTTGGACCAAACAAACTTTACCCAGTGAACTGCGGGTTTCAGTACCATGACGTTATCAACTACTTTCTAGTCATTACTGCGTTAATCTGCACTTTCTTTGGCTTTTTGGGCCGGTTTGTCAATCCTTTCATACAGATGTGTATTTCAGTGGAAAGGCTTTTTGCCATTTTTGCTCCAATGACTTTTAAAAAACTGATCACCGGAAAAAGAGCTTTCGTTTGTATTCTACTCTGTTTTTCCATCTGGTTGCCGTGGGCTGTCTTCAAAATGTTTATCTATGACGTTTACAAACAAAAGATTTCCAGAGGCGTCAACTATATGATCATTACCAGCAATACGTTCTACAGAAATAACAAATACATCATAGACAGAATTGATCTACTTGTCGTGGACACTTTAGTGTCGTGGATTCCTCTGGCACTTGTCACATCGGCGACGTTAACAATCCTGGTCAAAGTGAAAATGGTGCTTAGGAATAGGATGAGATTGACGTCATCGGCAAGCAAGGTCACGTGGTCGCGGAGAACAACGCGAACGCTCCTGGCCACATCCGTGGTGTTCATTCTCACGCATGCTTGCGGCTCTTTCATAATCTATTTCTCGCCATGTTGTGGTGACGTTCAGACATACCTCCGTAACGCCACCTATTTCCTTGTTTATACAATCAATGCTTCTAGTAATTTACTGATCTTTCTTATTTGCAATGATAAGTTTTTCAAGATCTTTATAAATCTACTTTATCCTCAAAAATAGCTAAGATAATATTTTTATCTATTTCCAGTAGAAAAAAGTTTTTTTTAAAACTAATTTCACTTACTGAAATTAATGATGGTGGTCTTGAGAGTCTCATTCTATTTATATCATGTAGTAATTCTTTATTATGGCAAGAAGTCCTCCAAGTGTGATTTGCATAGTTAAGGTCTAACGTCACAAGTTGGCAGGGGAGAGTAGTGTTGTCTCTTAGAATTTCGTGACAAAAAAAATGGAGAGGATTACGTCCCTTCGTCAATCTAGTCATGCATGATGATCACTGACTTAAATTCTGCCAAGTTGTTTAACAGGCTGACTCAGGAAACCCATTCCATGCTCTAATAGCACTAGGGAAGGAGTATTTGTATTTTTTCAAATCTGTACTGAGAATGTGCCTTTATCTTTGTCTTGATGAGTATTTTATTAAATTTTGTTTTTGTATTTGAAGATTATAGTTCAGTGTTTTATGTATAATTGCTACTTTACTTTTGAGTCTTCTGTCCTGAAGGGTTTTCTAAATTTAATGATTTTACTTTAGGTGTTACTCTAGTCAAATGTGAATATTCGTTTGTTGTGAATCTCACTGCTCTATTTTGTGTCTGTTCCAGTTTAATTTTAATTTTTTTCTTGAGTTGAGGGGTCCCAAACAGAGGATGCATATTCTATTATTGGCATAACTAAGGTTAAATAACATTTTAGTTTTATTTAACCCTTAAATTGCTGAGCTGTTTTACAATGAGTGCATACAAAATGTGATGTTTGCAGGCTAAACAACCGTTCGCGCTTTAAGGGTTAAGCACACTGGAGAAACAGCATGACATCTATTAAAGTCAAGCTAATGATTTCAACATACGATTTTTAAAAAAAAAAAGGCTCCAACGGTTTTCCTTGGAATTTTACAATTTACAATAGCTACCTAATTGGTTACACAGTGAAAACTCTGGTTTGAACGTTATACATTTTTCGAATTATAATCCATTAAAAAGTTTTTTTATGACCACGGGTGCAGGAATTACAGCAGTCGATTTATACATTTCTTTGTTGTTAGCAACTGAAAAATGTAAACATTTGTAAAAGTAATTAAATTATATGTTTCGAATGTTCCAGATTCTGAAGATAATTACATCATAGCCCAAACCAACCGCATTATGGCAACGGGCAGAATTCGAAACCAGGATCTTGTAGACCTCTGAACGTCAGTCTGGAGCGCAGCGTCGTAGCTAGGGATTTGGAGGCCTCGGGGGGTTGACCTTTTTATGGCTCCTGCGTTTTGACATTCGACATCATGACGTGAGATGATGTGCTTGATAAATATATGTCTATATTCCAATTGGTACAGTATATAAGTAAAATAAACTAAATAAATAATCATGGAGACTCTTTGAATGAATAATACCGTTGTTTATAGGCGAGATAATGTTGAGGGGACAAATCTTAATTCATATCGCCTCACGTCGTGCTTTCTGTGCGACAAAGGCATCTGAAACATCATCTAGATCAGTGGTCTTCAACCTTTTTTGGCCTGCCGCCGCCTTTTCGTATTTTTTCTTTTAAAAATTCCGCCAGCGCCCCCCTATAAGAAAAACACTTATAAAGTATCGTGATAAGTCAAATTTGAAAAAAAATTCATCTATTTATTAATTTTTATGCTGTCAATATAGCTTATCGCGCATGGGTGACGACCTTAGGCCAAAGGCGATCTTCTTTGGCGAGCTTAGAGAAGGACGGAGTAACCGAGGTGCCCCCCGTAAGTGCTATAAAGATTCAATCAGGCGACATTTCGCCCTCACTAACATAGAGAAAAGTACCTGGCAGCATTCTCTGGCAGACAGTTGGATAGCTCTCACAAAAGCTGCGGGACAAACATTTGAGACTCAAAGAAAAGCCACTATTGAAGACAGGCGCAAAAGACGGAAAGAAAACTTAAATACACCGCCAGCGGACAACGGCTTTGTCTGCACGAAATTCGGGAAAATGTGCAGGTCGCAACTGGATTTGCGTAGTTTTGTAGTACATGTGAAACACTGCACGCAGCCTTAATCTTCGGAATCGAAGGCATTGCCAATATTATCATTATACAAAAAATTTGTCAAATGATTTGCAGTAATTACATACAAAAATTAATCTCATTGTTAAGACTTTCTTTCAAACCCTAAGAATAGTCCCCTTTTAAATTTTTGAATATTAGGGCCTACTGTTTTTAGGTTTAATTGTAAATTTATTTTTATTTTTTATAAACATTATTAAAGCTGAATTCGCAAACAAAATTAAATTTAGCTAATGGGAACCCTCTGCCTCCTGCAGTCTGACAATATTAGAAATTCAAGCTTTAAATTAGCCAAAGCAAGGCGAAGGTCTCCTCTAGAGGCTACATCCAGTCTATTTCTTTGCTTATTCATTAAGTTTGTTACCCACTAAATCTAGGTTTACCGTGTATGTTGATGGAAAAGCTAAAACATAATTCCATTTTCGACCACAGTTTTGGAATTTTACCGAAACATTCAAATGCAGCCCCATCTCTGTTGTGCCTCCTAGGTTTACATTCTTTTTACTGAAGACATTATTTTATAATTTTATTTTTTCCTGCAACTCTATTTGAACACCAGTAACAGATGTTTAATACTTGTTGTTTATATATTTAAAAAAAAATAATTTACATCATAGAAGCGAATCTTATCTGCTTCATAGAACATTGTTATGTAAATTTCATAGATATCGGTGTCCTTAGGCAGTAATTCATTTGTCAACAAACAAGTTACATGAGATTGTAAAACTCTTTAAAATAGATTTAATATCTCGATAAAAGAGAAAATGATATAATCAATGAAAGTCAATCTCTTTCCTTGCAGCCGGAGGTTTGTTTCATTCATTTGCGTTAGATGCCTACAGCGTAAAACATTTTTTTAGCCTGCTATAAGTTATCGCCAACCGGTGAATCTGTTTCTGAAAAAAAATATTATTTAAGAGCTTAACAAAACGAGCAATAACAAACCCCTGATGAAAGACGAGATTATTTTCGGTATGGGCTTGCATTTATATACAATTTTTATATTAGATTAAAATAGAAATGGATTTGCGGGCTAAACTTTTTCTTAAGATGTTGCCTGTGTATCATAACTCACAAAATGAATAGTGTATAGATCTGTTTTTTATTCTATATTACTTATAAAGCCAGTGTAGCGTCCAACCACTGATGGTTCATAAGCTACATAACTAAACAATTTCGAAATAATATTTCATCACTAACAGGAACAAAAGTCTTTTTGTGAAACATATGTTTTAAAAAAAATTAAATTTTCAAACAATATCATAAGACTTTTTAAAAAAGCTAGGCATTTTTCTAAGAGGCCACTAAAACAGATCCTGCTTTGCCGTTTTTTTTGTTGTTTTTTTTTTGTTTTTAATATTATTTTAAGTGTAGGTTTGTATAATTGTTCATGAATTTTGTTAAATTGTTTTCGGATATTGCCATATGTTCGTGAGGCCGAGTTGGTTTCATAACATCATCTGAAAATGCCGTCATTCAAAGTAGAACATTGGAATACTTTTTATGAAGTGGCAACTCACTCAAACTCCGTTAAACGCTCCTTTACATACAAACGAGTTTTCATAACAACACTTTTTCAATGTTTTTTTGTTTAAAAAATGGTTCAATTATTCTATTTGAATGTTAGCCTTAACGTTTCTGTTTCAATTAACATTTACATATCTGTATTAACATAATGGGGATAAAATAAATTATAATCTAAAAGGGGCATTACCTAGTTTGTTTATCAAATCATGAACGTTTATGCGCGCAAGATCTAGGACAACAGATATCCTCCGTTGACAGCAAAAGAGTAAGAATTTAAAAATAGAAAATGGGATTCCCGAGCACAATTTCTAACAATGTTTCTGTTCTTAAATTAGAAGCAAGCTAACTATAATTTGAATAAATTTAGTTTGCCATCTTTAATTTTGAATTTTTTTTTATTTGTTTTGTTTTAGCGCACCTTTAGTTTCTTCTTTCCCTCTTTATGCCCAGCGCCCCCTTACCGCCACCCTATTGTGCCCAACGCGCCCCTTACCGCCCCTTTGGCTTCCAGCGCCCCCCAAAATCTCGAAAACGCCCACTCGATAGCGTCCCCGTTAAAGAACACTGATCTAGATCAATGATGTCTATTTTGAATCCATAGCACGGCAGTGGCGTAATATTTTATATTTAAAGTAAAAAAAAAAAATAGGACATTAATTTGTGGAACCCCTCAAGTGGGGGATAGGGGACTTTCAAATCTGGACCCCTTCCACCACCCTAGCTATATTACTGCCAGAACGCATCTTCTCTAGAAATCCTTAACTTGTCTGTTATTAGAACTTGCTCGTGTAAAAGCTCACTGGAAGGACCTCTTGAAATAAATAGAATGAGAATTCCTAGACCTACATGTCACAAGGGATGAACGTCGATTCTTAAATTTGGTTTCTTTTATGCTACCAGTTTCTTTATGTAGTTGACTGGGACGTAATTGTGAGTTGAAAAGAAAAACCCGTTGCTATTGATGGGGCAGGGTTTTTTGTGTGTAAAGGTCATCTGTTTCTGTGGCATACGGTTAACGAGGGTGTCATGTGGCCAACACAACGACCAACCACCTTTACTTTTCCCCTACTAATGTCAGGTACATACAAGAGATGGGTGGACTCAGGGGCGCGCGAAGATCCAGAAATTAAAAATCCTTGTCTTCACCAGGATTCGAACCCCGGTCTCAGGTTCGGAAGCCAAGCGCTTTACCGCTTAGCCACCGCGCCTCCTAGTTAATATTATCAATTATCACACATCACACATCAAAACTAAAAATTATAGAGGCATATCGAAACTAAAAGTCTACAGGCTTAAAGGGGGGGGGGGGGGCTGGATATTTACAATGTTGTTCATTAAAAAGTTCCACTTTCAGACCTTGCGATCTATAAGGTAGGTGATTTAAAGGTCATCTGTTTCTGTGGCCCATGGTTAACGAAGGTCTCATGTAGACAGCACAAAGAACAACCGCCTTTACTTTTCCCCAACTAATGTCGGTACCCATTAAATCTGGATTCAAATCCGGACCTCCGGTTTGGAAGCAAAGCACTTTACGCTCAGCCACCTCGCATCCAAAAAAAAATGTTCCCCTTTCAGACCATGCGGTCTATATGGCAGTTAATGTTAAGTCCATCTGTTTCTTTAGCCAACGGTTAACGAGCAGGGTGTCATGTGGCCAGCAAAACAACTAAACTCAGATACTCATTAGAGTTGTGTGGACTCAGGGGCGCGCTAAAAATCCCGAAATTCACAATTCCAGTATCCGAGATTCGAACCCAGAACCCCAGTATGGGAAGCTAGGCGCTTAACCATCAGTCACCACCCCCTACCATGATTGCTTATTAAATAAGATATAGAGTGGATCCTCACGATAAATTGTAATGTGTTCTTGGTTTTCATTTTTTATGATCCAGTTTACATCCATGAGCAATAAAATAAATTAACGTAGAAACAAAGCAATATAAAGAAATGTGGGGTGATGTAAGGTAACCGAAAGAAATACGTACAAAAGATAAGTAGAAAATTTGTAGAGATTTTGGAAGAAAGAGATAAACGAATCAAATATAATTGAAAGATCATTGTTTCCATCTAAATAATAACAAATACTACATTTTTATAATACTGTACTATATTTAC
The DNA here is from genome assembly GCA_030265305.1 of Biomphalaria pfeifferi. Taxonomy (NCBI): domain Eukaryota; kingdom Metazoa; phylum Mollusca; class Gastropoda; family Planorbidae; genus Biomphalaria; species Biomphalaria pfeifferi. The sequence goes on from JASAOG010000006.1 coordinate 8,257,700, forward strand.
AATAATACTGCATTTTATGGTGCTAAACAAAGTCACAAAAATGATCATCTTTTAAAAGATATAGCTTATTGTCACGTAGAATAAAGCAGCTGTTGCATTAAATTTATTTTTAGTTAATTATGCACCCCAAACAAGGGTATTGTATGAAACACTGCTTATTAATTGTTTTAAATTTAGTCCAATATATAATAATAAAATAATAATATTATTAATCTTTATTGTTCGTAAGGAAATTTGTCTTACAATTTGTGCATTACACCAAACAAAACATTTTAACTATAAAAAAAAATGCACATTCACACCAGACTCACTCATAATTTACATGTGAAAAGTTTATATTAAATTGTTTCTATTTAATTATTCGATTGCGGAAGGGAACAAAAGAGTGCTTGTGGCTGTATTTGCTATCGGTGTCTTGTATGTTCTTCCATATTATAATGTTATCACAAAATCCAGGACCTGGGTATTAGTTTGTTATATCTAGAAACTAATTTATGGATGTTTGTCTCAAACAGATGCCCAAATGAGGTTTGTTTTGGTCAATGCATAGGGGCCTATATACTAAATAAATTCATTCTCTTTGAAAATAAAAGTAGCTTGTATAATAGAAACATTTAATGAAGTAATATGAATATTTTTTTATAATATTTTTAAAATAAAAAACCAAATCGTATCCGTACATCATTTTTAAAAGCCTAGTTTATAATCTCCCTTTCACTTTTTTTTTTACGAATAGTTGTAAAAATGATGTATTTTTATGAAAAAAAAAAAAAAAACAGCTTGCATAATTCATTTAAAAAATATTTTTTTAAAAATAAAGTGAATGGCAGGGCCCGTCCTACAGATTGCGGGGCCCTGTGTGTAACGGATTGCGCGAGACTAGTCTGGATAGGGATAAGGATAATAAGTAAATATGTAAGATTTTTTGTTTGAAAATAAATACGTCTTTGCAATTTGTTCATACTTTACTAAGTACAAAATCACGGTCAAATTAAATTGAGAGCTATCTAAAATAAGCCGTTAAACATTCAGATCTCCTTTTAGATTTAGGCTACTATCGACTAGCAAAATATCGCTTTTGATTTTTTAAAGAGATCGAGATAGATTTAGATCTATATTTACATGCCACTGACTATTACAATAAATAAAGTATTGGAACTTCTTGTTTTTGGTTAAAACCGACTTATTATTTTTATTACATGAAAGCTGACATTGCCGTTTTTGTAATCGAGAGTAGGAATGGCGTTTTCCACATTGAATGGCACCCCATAGTGACAATTTTGTTTATTTTTTAGGACATTTTTATGAGTTTTCAGGATATTTTATAATTTTAGGAGATTTCCAGGAGCTCCTGGGAAAATCAGGAGGCAGCGGAAACCATGTTAAGTTAAAATGGTTTAATTTAATAATTTACAACTAGTGTTAGCGAGGGGCCTATGAAAGTGCGGAGCCCACTGCGGCCGGCCCTGGCGAATGGTCTTAACATTCCCTATTCAAGATATGTATACACACACACACATACAAAAGAGCCTCCACAAAAATCTTGTCCCCGGGCGTCCACATACATAAGCCCGGTCCTGTTCAGGAGTACTCAACTAACAGGACGGCTCAACTAATCTAAGTTTAATTCATTGATTAACATGCATGACTGGACTGACATATGAAGCACGTAAGGCGTAATTATAATTTATATATTCTCTTCGGGAGCAAATTCTGTAATTTATGTTGCATGCATGTTGGCCTCCTTCAGTCGTAGAACGATTATGGTTCATCTCGCACACTTCCTCACGTGGCAGTGGAGCCCTATTTTGGAGAGACACTCCCGTCCACAAATATCGCAGGTTAAGGTGGCTTTCGCTTCGGTGGTAGAGGAGCTGGCCATTTTTCGCATTGTACGTTTTTCTTCCAGAGCTGAGGCCCATGTTCTTTCGCTGTCCATAGCTTTCTTGGTCACTGTCTCTCTCAATATGGTGCCGTCTAGAGCTATGTCTTCCCAATGGTCAGTATCGATGTTCACTGATTTGAGGTCCCGTTTTATTACATCTATGTAACGAGGGTGGGGGCGACAAGTTTTTCTTGAGCCAGTCTTGAGTTGTCCGTAGAGGATATCTTTCGGGATGCGATTGTCCTCCATCCGGCAAACATGTCCAAGCCAGCGCAAGCGGCGTTGTTTGAGGGCTGTAAAGATGCTGGAAATACCTGTTCGCGCAAGGATCTCAGTATTGCATACTTTTTCTTTCCATCATATGTTGGTGGAAAATGACGATTAGATTTAGTAGGCCATCTCTGCTGACTAGATCGAAGGCCTTTGTCAGGTCAATGAACGCAATATACAAAGGCATCCTTTGTTCTCTGCACTTTTCCTTAAGTTTGCGGATGGAGAAAATCATGTCAATCTCCCAGAGCGAAAGCCGCATTGTGATTCTGGATAGACCCGATCAGCGAGTTTTTGTAGCCTGGGAAGTATCACTCGAGCAAAGACTTTGCCTACAATACTTAGGAGGGAGATTCCCTTGTAATTGTTGCAGTCGCTTCTGTCACCTTTGTTCTTATACAGTGTAATGATTTTAGCATCCCGCAGTTCTTGTGGCACAGCACCTTCTTGCCAACATTTGCAAAGCAGTTCGTGTAGAGGTTGGATTAGTGTAGTTTTGCTTTGCTTTAGAAGATGTGGGGGGATACCATCGCATCCGGGTGCTTTGCGGGCCGCCATGTGGTCTATGGCTTTGTTGAGCTCTAACAGGGTGGGTATTTTGTGTAGCTCGTTCATTGTGGGTAATTGTATGATATCCTTTAGGGCTGAGGCAGAGACTGAGCTTGTTGTGGCGTAGAGTTCAGAGTAATGGTCAACCCATCTGTGCATTGGTTGGTAATTGTCTGTGATAAATTCCCCAGTGGTTGATTTAAGAGGTGCTGATTTGTTTTGGGAGGGTCCGAGAGCCTTTTTGATTCCTTTATACATCCCTCCTATGTTGCCCACTTGGGCTGCGAGCTGAATATTGTCACTGAGATCTACCCAGTATTCATTGACACAGTTTCGCACTATCCCCTGTACAGTGGCTCTGTAATTTATAAGATAATACAAATGTAATCAAAATACAGCTACAATGAATATGAATAAAGGGTTTTAAACCAACGTTAGTTGCACTGAAAGTATTTATTTTTCTGGCTACTCTCCCGTTATTTAGTCTATACTTTTGAGCGGATGTGACCTCTTTAGTTTCCTTCTTAGCTAAGATGGCGGTGGATTTTCTAATGATGAATGTTTCGACCCCACCCCCAAGAGAATAACCTGCCGATGCCAGTGTTTTAGATGATTTCCCAAGACTGAATAAACATAAACTAAATATACTTTGGAATATAAACATGTCTTCTGCTGAACTTTACTCCAAGGTAGCATTTTTTAAACATTTAGGCTTAGGTCTAGAGGTCTAAATACTCTAGATTTAGATCTAGATCTATTATCTGACAAGTCTAAAACTTAAACTCTTGACTTGTTCTTAGTCTTAGTTAAGTTAGTAACTCTAGACTAGTATCTACGCTAACTTACTGAGTCTAACTCTTCTAGACTCTGTCTCTAGTAGTCTCTAGTTTTAACAAGTTTTGTAATTGTTAATTTTTTACTTATTTATTCAATTTTACTATTGTTAAATTTGGTGTGTTTTTAAGACCTTGAATTTGAAAGATGAAATAAAGAATACTAGATCTAGACCTAGACTGGCTAGACTAGATCTAAAATCTAAATCTAGTAATTTCTAAGACATTTTAGTAGTATTACTAAAACTATAACTATATCATAGCTTTTTATATTATAGCTTTTTATATAGCGCTACTTTCATGCTCAGAGAGCTTTTAGTCCAATCTCATTTGTATACTAGTGGGGGGAGGGGGTATCTAGGAGTTGGTTTTCTGTGCTGCCTTTAGGCGCTCAGTAAACACAACTCTGCCAGAGTCAGGTGTCGAACCTCGAGCCCCCTTCTAGGTAGCCAAACCAAGTTCAGGCGCACTTGGCCTCTCGACCACCCTTCCCACAACTATGACTATAAGTTAAGTATTAGATTAAATATAATATAATACATCTAGGTCTATAATCAACTATGAATTTTCTAGTGTATTCTAGTTCTAGTTAATCTAGTTTTCAAATTTAGACTAGATTCTTGCCTGGCCCCTAGACTTAGAGTCTTAGTCTATAATCTAGTCTAGATTGACTACCTAGTCTTAGAGTCTAGACTAGTCTAGAGTGACTCTAGAACCTACTAGAGGCTAGAGTTAAGAGTTATTTGAATATTTGTCTAGACTCTTTAGAGACTAGATCTATATTAATAGATCTAGAACTAGATCTATAAATTCTATATTTAACTATAATTAGATCTAGATCTAAATCTAGTAGAAATCAAGAAGTAGATTCTAGAGCTCTATGATTTCTATATATATTATATATATATATATATTAGATTACTCTAAGATAGTTATCTAGAATCTAGAATAAAATACAATCTCTCCAGAATCTAGGTTCTAGAAAGTCTAGAGATTGCTAGATCATTTTATTTTTATGTGTATATAATTTCTGACTCCGAGTCTCTAGATTGTTATACTACATCTAGAATTTATATAATATTATATTTAATGTAGATCTAGATCTACTTTGTCTACAGTGGCAGACTCTTCTAGATCTAGATCTAAATGACATAGAACTAGACTGTACTTACTGACTTAGTATCAAGATCATCTCTAGATTTTTCTAAATCTATCTAGATTTTTATCTAGACTTTTAGATAGATGTAGAATTAAATGGAAACTGATGGTTATTCAAATTTGAGTAATGGACATAATATTTAAATTCTGCATAAAGAACATTAAAAATAGTAAAAACATAATATAATTATAGTTTAAATTTTTTTGTGTATGCTTAGAAACATTTATAATTTTTAAAATATATTTGACACTTAATTCTTCACCTCTAAAAGACAAACAGGATTTTCATTGTGAAATTTTGTTTTTAGGACCCTGGTACACAACTGCCTCTTCCCTTTACCCCCTCCACCATTTTTTTTGTTGTTGTGGTTGAGATAAGAGATATTAAAGTTCAGAGACCCAATGTTGCGGAGCATTATGATGTGCAGGATGAAAAAAAAAAGCAAAACAAAACCACATAAAACCATCAAACTATTTGAATAAAAGAAACTAGACAACACAGGCCAAAATTATGTGTTGGTGAATATGGATTTCTGCCCAATAGAAAACAATATTTGAACACGTTGAAGGTAGAGAATCAGGGATACTAGAATTCATGGGGGAAGAGTATGTGTGAGGAAGTATTTTAAATCGAGGCTTTAATTATGCTAACATTTTTCGCTTCAACCTTTGGCAGGGCAGTGCAAAAGAAGAAAAAAAAAGGCTAAAGTATAGCAGATATATAATATACATACCAGCCTATAAAATATTTCAATTTAAAGGAGACTAGAAATCACAAGGCCAAAATTAAACCACTGTTACATAAGATCTGAACTAAGTGTTTGTCTCCTTTCCATAAGGACTAAAACAAAAAGATTTAAAAATTCCTTTATCCCACTTTCGGTCAGAGTATTACAAGATCAGCTGTCGTCATCGAGAAGTACATAGAAGTCAAATTCATAAAGCGCTGGTTGTGAATGTGTATGTGTTTCGTGTGTGAATGTTGTTCGAATTTTTTCATCTAAGCTGTTATTGTAATTGTACAGTAGTTATGCTGATGTTGTCAATTGTAGTCAAACTGAATTTCCATTTGTTTGGATCAATAAAATTATCTTATCTTATCTTATAATGCAAGCCATAGTATTGGAAGTGAAAGAATGGGAGGGTGTTCCTGACAGTTTGTAGCCTTTCAATGTAGTGATGCACAGGGATACTAGAACTCACGCTCCAGAGTATAAAATAGGCTTTGATTAGGACAACCTTGTTCGCTTTACCATTTGGCAGGGCATGGGAGAGAAATATCCTTTGTTAGAATATTAGAAAGAATAATCTTGCTGATTAATTACATGCTTTGTTTAAATGGACCTAAGTTGGTCTATGTTTTTGAATGTAGTTTTAGCATGTGACATCAAAGTCTAGATTGACGTTTCTTTTTTTTTTTTCTTTTTAAAAACAATTTATTGGTGAAAGACTCAATAGCTAATGAGACATATTCTTGTTAGAGTGAGTTTGACAGTTTGAATCTTAGGAAAAAAAAAACAACATCCTCATCTTTTGTTATTGATTCAGAGACAAATACCTTAATACCCAGGTTTAGGACAACCAAATAGATCGCATTAAACCCAACGTGACATTTACTTTACGGAAAAAAAAAACAGAATAAGGTACACCTTATTTAAAGCTATCCCGACAAGATCAACGTCTAGTCTTTCTACTCAGCACCCAACACAACAGAATGAGATAACATATTTACCGGAAGCTCAAAAATTGGAACCAGTGAAATCTGCCCATGTGGGAGTATCACCAGTGAATGCTGACCATGTCCTTCAGGACTGCACTGCGCAGTCCATCTCATAAAAAAAATAAATTATGGCATTTTTTAAGGGCTACTTTCATGCTTATAGCATGCTCAGAGCGCTTTGGTCCAATCTCATTTGTGGACCATTGGGGGTATCTTGGAAGTTTTTCCGTGCTGCCTTTAGGCACTCAATAAACACAACTCTGTCCGATTCGGGTGTCGAACCTCGAGCCCCCTTCATAGGTAGCCAAGCCAAGTTCAAGCGCAATTAGCCTCTCGACCGCGCTTCCCTCGTATATTGGTCTAGTCATCTGAACGCGCCAACATACAAATGAGAACGAGGAAGAAAAAGAATATGTACACCTTGTAAGGTTCCATTTTATATTTGGTCTCCACAGCTGCCCACATTGTATATTTATAGCACAGAAATAAGGCCCACAATGGATTGGACTCAACGATTGTTTCTGGTGAAATGACATGCGTCCGGAATTGATCATGACCACCAGATCTTGCTCGGCACCTCTGGGCTACATATGAAATCGATTGAAGCCATTAGAGGAGAAATGTGCTTCACATATTTGGAGATTCATAACATTTGACTAGAGTAACACCTTTAGTTAAATCACTAAATTTAGAAAGCCTTCAGGACAGAAGACGCAAAAGTAAAGTAGCAATTATACATAAAACACTGAACCATAATCTTCAAATACAAAAACAAAATTTAATAAAATACCCTGAAAGACACAAAGATAAGGGCACATTCCTCATCCCATATGCTAGGACAAATTTGTGCAAATACTCCTTCTTCCTTAGTGCTATTAGAGCATGGAATAGGTTGCCTGAGCTAGCCAGGAAAACCAGTGACTTGGCAGAATTTAAGTCATTGGTTAATATGCATGACGCGTAGGACGTAATCATCTTCTTTGAAGTAACGTATCAATATAAGATAAGATTTGTAAATAATGTTAACGTGACCTCGAGACAACATGCGCCATCGTCGGGTGGGCGCCACGCTATTTCCTACTCTCTATAGTTCGCTAAACGGCAACCTTGTGCTGGGGCGGGCACTTTTCTTTCTTGACCAGGCCAGATATGGAAATGTAATAAAGTATGGCATTTGACTTTGGGTCCAAATCTGTATAATACCTTGTTTAAAGACTTTGTTTTGAAAAGCTTATATAAACTCACTCCGTCTGTGTGTCTTGGTAAATTTTTCTTATAGGTTAGTTATCTCTCCCACGTCCCATTCTTGGATCATGTTGATTTGTACACAATTATTTATTGTCGCTAACATCACACAAATAAGTCTAAATAACTAATTAAATAATTAGTGGTATTTAATTTTTGTTTGTTTGATATATATATACATTCTTACCGTATTTAGACACGACTGTAAATGTACATTTCTTTCCATTATATAAGCCTATGTTTACCCCTTTCCACGGAAATAAAAAAAAGTATTCAAATTTTGATATTTTTTGAGGGCGCATCGGTTAATCTGGAAGACAACAACTATATGCTTGTAATACTCGTTGGCATGGAATTAAGTATGATCTATTCTTGACTTTCTCGTGGAAATCACTAGAGTTCTTTAAAGGGAATCTGTATTCGGTGCTCATTGGTTATTGTAAGCGCTATTTACTCTTACTGAGTGCACCGATAGTCACTGTCTACTGAGGGCAGGGATGGTCAGACTCACCAGACTTACAGTTAATAGTCTACTTCTCATCTTTGCTGACAGAAAGATGGTGTCAATGCGATACTTGGATTTAGAACTGGGTGGGTTTGACTTTGCAGAATGGAAACACAGATATATAGCTCCTCTATTGTGGTTGAAGATAGCACATTTCTCATTTCCTATGAACTCAAAAAATGGCCTGCGGAGTCTCGTTTTTTTTTTTTGTTGGCTCTGCGTTTTTTCATGATGTCTGCTCTCCTTGCCTCGTATCTTAAGACTTTGACACTCACAGCTTCACGCCACGAGGAGCGATCAAGAGCTAGTTCTTCCTAGCCGTTGATGCCAATATCAATTTCCTTGAGTTCTCAAGTAAGGTTGTCTTTTTAACGCTTGGAGCGCTTTTCAGCACACAGCTCCCCATAAGGAAATCGTTTGGGACCAAAACAGAACTACTCTATACGAAAACGAATATTTTAAGACTTCTAGTAGAAATCATTTTTCAAGCAATATTGTCACATTTATTTAAGGAATACTTATGTCTGTTTATCCCTAATAAAAAAAAGTCACAACCGTTTGACCTATCTTGATAAAACTTTGTGTAAATGTTCCTTAGATACCAACGGTAAATCTAACATACGTAAAGTAACCCTACCACAAGCAGAAGACTGTTTAAAAAAAAAAAGTTGCCCAACCCTATGAACACAATAGACTTTATTGGATTTTAGATCAAATAGCGCAGTGATACAAAATCAAATGAGCGCGAGACGACATAACATTATCCAGTGGTGCCCACAAATGGGTGTCCAATTTTATTTTTTTACTTTAAATATTACGCCAATGCCATGTTCTCTTTGCTGTGCATGTTGGTATGTAAATTAGTGACCATGCTCCACGTATTCGACACATTAGACTTATATATTTATTAATTACATCATCTCATGTCATGATGTCGAATGTCAAAATGAAGGGGGGCCCTAAAGAGGCCAACCCCCCCTCCCCTGTCCCTTGCTACGCCACTGGGAAAAAAAACAATGAAGTTGTCTCCCTTAGCAGTGACCGCCGAAGATGTGTAATATGGCAGCTGTTCCGCATTAAACGCGACACTTCTTCCATAAATCCAAATCTCCGAAGACGACTGTGTACAGGCCTCTTGTTATTGCTTCATATTATTTAGAAAAAAACAACGAAGTTACCGGATGATGCACCGTGTTCCCCTTCACTCTAGATCTAAATCTACATGTTTAACTTTGCTCAGCAATTGTGAATTCACTTTTTAAAAAGAAATCTGCTGAGTGTTTTTGTCAGTGATGCCCAAACTACGGCCCGCGTACCAGATCTTAATTCGATCTTTGACGCGGTGCTATTCGGCCCCTTTACAATTTCTGCACGCAGTGCATGATAAAGCCGCAAAGCTTGGATTCCTCCACGATGTTTACTTTAGCGGCGGCACGGCATGTTTGATGTGACCCCCCTAGGCCGAAAAAGAATGGGCACCACTGATCTATGTCAAATGTCCTTTTGAAATTTATGACTGATTCCACCGGCAGGAAACGTAACGCCCTTCCTGTGTTTCCTGTATCTCCCCCTCCCCTATTTGTGTCTACTTTTTTTTTTAACAAAGCTTGTACCAACTCACTCTGTCTGTATGGATAAAAGTGTGTACATGTCATTTCTCTCACACCCATTCTCGGATCAAATTGAAACTTTGCACAATTATTCATTAGCATAGACAAGACACGAATCAATAAAAAAAAAGACTTCTAACTAATTAATCACCGGTAATTAGTTATTTTGTTTGATATCAACAAGGGAAATTAATCCTTCAGTATTCACATATTTAGCTAATTATGTCGTGTTTGTCCCCTTAGATATAACTGTACTCTTTATTTCTCCCACGGATCAAGTTGAAACTTAAAACAATTATTTATTGCGTTTTCACAAGCACATAAGAATGTGGCCATGTCCAGGTAACAAAACATGAATCAATTAAACAAAAATTACCAACAATAGTCAATTAATTATTAGAATTTAATTTTTCTATTTGGCAACAAATAAGGGAAATAACTGTTACATCATTGAAATATATGGTTGTAAGTGCGGAGTTCTTCCACATTGAACAAGCTTCTTTTTAAATGATTTTTTTCTCCAAAGGGATACAATCTTTTCAAACGTGGTCAGTTTCTCTGCATTTGTTTTGGAGTAGATGAATTTTTATTTGTCACAATTTTGACACTTCTCTATAAATAGCAAAATCGGAATGGTGATTTTAATTATATATGTATACCCCTAGGAGTTTTTAAAATCAGAACAAACTATAACAAAAATGATGACGGCTCGATATCGTTAGCACCTGTTTCAATGCGTGGCCGATATAGTCAAGCGCGCTATTTTACATGTTTGCTAATTACCGCCCGGATTGTGCTGTGTATGTAAGCCATTTAGTTTCACACATTTACCATTGAAATGTGTAGGAATGTGCTGAGAGGTGGAGAAGAATAAAAGGGGGGGGGGGCGGGGCGCTCATGTGTAGAGGAACTTTTGGTGACTCATTGCAATCAACGTCCGAGACACGCACGCAGTCGCCTCCCCTCTTTTGTCAACACGCCGTCAGCGTTGAATGAAGTGTCCGCTCAGTCATGCGTGACTGGTGGGAAGATTTGAAACCAATTTAAACTTGTGGGAAAATCAACATTAGCAGAAGGCTGGGTGTCCACCGAGGACACATTTTGACTGTAGAGGTCTCTATTTTGTCTTATCTAACAATATATGGTTTCTCTCTCTCTAGCTCCCCCCCCCCCTCTCTCTCTCTAGCTCCCCCTCTTTCAGATTGCGTTATAAAGTTTCCAGTGTCATGATTAAACCAATAGCTCATAGAACAGTTATCAATTATAAAGCTGTCTTTTCCTCACCATACATTAGACATAGCTGACAAATAGGTTTACATTGTTATAATTATTAGTTTACAATGTGCTCACATCAACACTCACTGGCGGTACAACTTTATTATTTCTCCCACTTCCCATACATGGGTAAAGTTAATACTTGCACAATTATTCATTGTCCTAAACAAAACACGCATCAATAAAAAAAAAATAAAAACCAATCAGTTAATTAATTAGTGATAATTAAGTAATTAAGTAATTAATTAATTTGTAAAAAAAAAAGGAAAAAAAATCTTACAATTTTGAGAGATGGCTGTAAATATACATTTAAAAGAAGGATTTTTACCAAGCTTTTATCAACTCTGTCTGGTAAAAGTTTGAACACGTTTTTTTTTCTCTCACTTCCCATTCGCTGATCAAGTTGACATTTTGCATAATTATTCATAGTCGATGACAATACACGAATCAATCCAACAATTTACCGATTAGTTAATCACTTAGTATTAATTTTAGTTTTATATAACATTAAGGAGCTAAAACCTTTTAATTTTCAGTACACGGCAATAATTAGCGGTTCTTTCCATTAGATACGCTTGGTTTCTATTTTGCTCGCTTAACGAGTGAAATTTCGTGTATTTGTTTTCACAACTTTTCTATGGCACTTTCTTCGACCGAGTCAGTCACAAAGTCAGCACCAACATTTTTATCAGTTTTCTGCTTTTCTTTGATACGCCTCTGTAGCATTGAATTTTTCGTTTTACAAAGCTTATATCAACTCACTCTGTCTGTCTGGTCAAAAGTTTGTACACGTTATTTCTCCCACACTCGATCTCGGGTCAAGCTGAAATTTCGTTCCATTATTTCTTTTACCTGACAACACAAGAATAAATAAAACAAATTAACAAATTAATTTATTAACTATTGTTAATAATTTTTTTTGTTTGATATCTCGAACACGGGAAAGAAATCGTACTTGACAGATATGGTGGTATAAATTAATCCCCCTCCCCTTTTTTTTTTTTTTTGAGGACTCTTGAGCCGTGAATGAATATTTTTTAAATGCATTCACCAAGATACCTTCTTCTAGGATCATAGCACACTGAGAAAACTAAACAATAACCATTGTTACAAATATTTCTAATAGCACAGATTTATTATGTCTAATTCAATCATGATCCAAACTAATTGATACAATTACAATTAATATACGCTTTTTTTTTCTTAAGTATTTTTTATATTTTGCTTAGCAAAGTGGAATCAAGGGTCATTTGGAGTCGACTCTGATTACAGGGCAACCTTTATTTCTCCATTGTCAATTTAGTTTGAGACTGGATTGCTGGCAAGACTGATAAGATCCCCCAGCTCCTGACTTCCCGTTAATCTTTTTATTTTTTAAAAGTCTTTCTAAATTGATTGACGTAAAGCAATTGCCAGTTATCTTACTTTACTATCCGGCAGTATCCGGCTCAGGCCGGAAATAGAAAAAAAAAGTGCTATGCGGTGCACCCGTAGTTACTGAATTGCTCAAATGTTTAAATTAGATTGCACGGAGACTAGTTGAAATTAGATTTTATAAGTTTGTATCCACGACCCCATCCCTCTCCCACTGCCCTGTGTATTTTACGAGCATGACAGAATTTGGAAATCATACACATGCGCCTAAATTAACGAGGTCAAACAGACGAGAATCTGTTTGATCATCTTTTGACCAACGCGTGGAACAGGGATTACATTAATAGAATATGTAACGTCCTCCTCCACCCTCCGAAGTGATTGATTGATTGAACTAGATTACTATAACTGAAATGACCGAACTGTAACTTTTTTACTGATCTTATCAAAATAGCAGGGAATATTCAGTAATAATAGCATATATATGGGTTGGGGAGGTCCAGGGCTCGATGACTGAGACAAAGATTTGTTTAAAATTGTGTTTCCCATGTTTGTAATGAACATTGGGGTGAACTAATCCACCCGTTGTTAAAGCTGTAAAAGTTACTTGATGAAGTTGTCAGCTGTAAGCTATGGTAGAAGTTAAGAAGCTGTGAAAGGCTGCTTAAAGCTGTAATAACTGCCCGCTGTTGAAGCTGCAAAAAGGCTACCTCTTGAAGCTGTAAAAGGCTGCTTGAAGTCTGGGGATTTCCAAAACTGATGTGTAGTTGATAGAGCATAGCTCTATTAACGATGCTGTCGTGGTTCGATCCCCACACTGGTCATACTTTTTTTTCAATTACGGTCCGATCAGATACGATTTTACAATTCATTGAACGTAAAGTAGGAATTAAAAAAAAATTCCTGTTTTCACAGGTTTAAAACTCGTTTTAAATTTGTTTTATCAAATATTCGCTGGTTTTCATCAGGATCGAAATTCGACTTTCAAACAAAGTCAACAGGAAACAAGCTTGCGATTAAATCACATGGACAGTCAGGCGTTGTCAGCTTGGCGATAAGTATCGGAACGCTTCGGGCCAGTCCACTAAGTCGTGCAGGCCTTGCCAGGCCAGTTGGTCACCTGTTGTCCTCCGCTGCATACACCCAAACGCTGGTCCTCGTTTTTTTTCCCTCCCCTCATAGCAATGGGAAACAAGTTTGACTTCACTTTGGATTACATCGTTGAGAACCGCTGGCCATTCCGAGATGGTCAGTGTTGACACACGTCAAATCAAAGCAAATACTGTCCCCTCTCTTTGATTTCTACTCCCTCCCCTTACACCGAAGATCTTGGTATTTCTTCACAGATACCAACCATCTGATGTGGTCACTAGTTCGATCAACCTATTTCACGTATCAGCTAGTGTTACAGTCTATCGCTGTTGCGAAATTCTGTTTTCCTCGGTGTGATCCTAACTGACCGTAATTCACTGGTATACTTTTTAATACTGACCAACTTGGTTACGACACACACGTTTGAACGAGAATTAGATTGCAGAGGCGTAGTGAGCAAAATGTGCGCCCAGGACAAGTAATTTATTGGCGCCCCCCCCCCTCCACATTTTTATGAACATCACATAAAAAGCTTATAAATAAAAAGTATTGAATAATAATATAATACAAATCACCTAACAAAAATATCTACAATATTTTTTTTGGCGCCTCTGCGTGTGTCGCCTCCCTAAGGGTGACGCCCGGGGCATCCTGACCCTCTTGCTCCTCCCCCCTCACTCCGCCTCACGCGGACTGCCCACTTGCCATTTCTGATATGGTGTTCAGACAAGGTAAATGTGTGTGTGTGTGGTCGTAGAAAGCCATCTTGAATGTTGTTTTCTGGGGAAATTTTAACAACCAAACTAGAGTCTAAAAACATAGAGAAGCGAAGAGAACGAGAAACATAAAGAGCATGAGAATAATAGAAACAAAGAGTATAAGAAACATAGTGAAACCAAGAGATTGACACAAAAAAAAGAGAATGAGAAACATATATAAACAAACCAAAAGTAAGAAACACATAGAAACAAAAGGAATGAGAAACATTGAAAGAAAGACCGAGTGAAAAACACATTGAAACGGAGATTGAAAGAAACACATGAAGAATGAAAAATACATTGTACCCAAATAGAAACATATTCAAGCAAGGAAACAGAATGAGAAAAACATTCAAGCAAAGAGAATGAGAAACGTATAGAAACAAAGAAAATTAGAAACTTATTCAAGCAAACAGCATAGAAGGAGAAACACAGAAACAAAGACAGAGAATTAAAAACATATCCAAGCAAAGAGAATGAGAAACATATTCAAACAAACAGATTGAGAAACATATCCAAGCAAAGAGTTTGAGAAACATCCAAACAAACAGATTGAGAAACATATCCAAGCAAAGAGATTGAGAAACATGTTCAAACAAAGAGATTGAGAAACATATTAAATCAAAGTGATTGAGAAACATATTCAAGCAAAGAGATTGAAAAACATATTCAAACGGAGATTGAGAAACATATTAAATCAAAGAGATTGAGAAACATATTCAAGCAAAGAGATTGAGAAACATATTCAAACGGAGATTGAGAAACATTCAAACGGAGATTGAGAAACGGAGAGAAACTTTCATAAAGAGAAACATAAGAAAAAGCAATTATGATTACGGTCTATGTTTTATGTTTTTCTCCTCTGTTCAAACCAAGTAGACTAGATCAACTAATTACAATCATGCCGCGACAAAGTGCCTTCATTCTTCCCCATCTACAGACCTGGTATCAATACTGTTATGAGTGTACCGAGGCCAAATGAGTTAGTTGATCGCAATAATTCAATAAACGCACGCGTAATGACTTTTCTACCTGCTGGCCAATGGCTAAACATTCTTTCTCTAGGTTACGCTAATCAAAGGGATATGCATACTACAAGATACGTAGGCCTATATTATTACGTTATATTATACGGATGGCTGAACTAGCTAAAAAAAAACAACAACAAAAACTGCGTGAAGAAATATTATTTATTTGTTAGATACAGGTGTACATTTGTTTTTAACATGGAAGGTATAGCAATAAAGAAAAAAAAAGATTATCTACAATTTATTATTTAATATTAAGTTGTACTAAAACTTGTTGCCCCCATTATTCAATGTATAAATGTACCTACCTGCACTTGAGGTCCTCTCTTTACTGACTAGGACAGGTCTTGTTGATGCTGACTTCTTTGAAAGTAGACCGCACCTTCCTCTATCCCTTGGACCTTTTGGGCACCACACGTGAACTGTTGACCGTCTTTCTCCATTACTCTCCGTCTTTTGCCTTGAATAGAATCTTTTCTCCATGATGTCTTCCCATCGCTTTCTTTGTAAGCTTCTTCTTTTTTGTTCCTGGTACTGTTCACTGGAGGAAGGTCTTTGCGAGCCCTGATATTGTTGTTACGTATCTAGGTATTGTTACCTAGATACTATTTTTTTTTCTTGACCTGTAGGTTGTCTGCCCCTTGTGTAATAAGTTTTTTTTAATTTTTTTTTCACGGTGAGTCAAGCCACACAGACAGTGACCGGTCCTTGACCTATGTGTGTACCTCTGGTTGAAAGGAGGGTGGTTTTTTTTTCTTCTGTCTCTTTGAAGAGCGTTCTAGATCTGGGTGTTGATGACTTATTCTGTTCTAGAAATTACTAGATTTGTCTTGATATCGACGCGCGGTATATTATATAAAGACCGCCCGTGTAACGTTGACAGACAGACATACGGAGACAGCCGTGAGACAGAATAGCGGAGACATTGCGTGACCCGTGCGTGGTATACCAATTGATCGTGTAAGTTAAGATTTTTCTTTTTTCAAGGCCTTGCTTGTATTTGTAATTATATTTTCAAACTCTTGTATTGTAATATTTTTACATGCCATTTTTGTAAAAGGGTTTTGGTCAACCCTTCCATTTTGTATTGAGTTATATTATGATTAAACATTAAGTTGATATTTTACCTTCCGATTTCTTGTGTCATTTTTTTTTTGTTATTCATTGTAAGTCTCTGATTAAATTCAGACTTAAGATAAGTGACACAATTACCTTTTTTTTCTCTTGTCACGTTCCCCTAGGCAAGCCATTTAAAAGTAGAATTCAATTTGTAATACGTGACATTGTCTTTAAGTTTTGGTTTGCGCTTTTGACATTGGTCATCAGGTCATCGGTGAACCCAATCGACTTTGTAATCATGTTTCTAATCTCTTCTAAAGACCGCTCGAATTGCTATTGCCTCCATCTTTATGTGTGGGACCAACATTGTTGGTAACTTATATCGCCAGTAACTACATGTATGCTGGCGCCTCTAGCTCCCAGTAAATTGGTGTGTTTCACTAGAGGGGTGAGTGGGGTAACAATGACTCGCACATAACATATTCACACGAAGAGTATAATGTATATGTCACTTCGGTTACGTCGGAACCTCGCCCCCCCCCCCCCCCCCCCCACCGGGATTATAAAAAAAAGGTTGAGCATTGCTTGGGCTAATCTAGGCTCACCCACAGGCACACACCCCGTCCAATTTCTCGCGAATAATTGGTGAGTAATTAAACATTCGTCATGGGTGCTGTATGATTGGTTTTCTCCATAGCCTGTCAGAGAGAAAATCAGCGGAGTACAGAAGACTCGGTACGTGTTTAACGTTTTCTCAAACTCAAAAGTGATTTTATCAAGATGGGACGATATTTAGTGTGGAGTACCATCGGCTTGTCGTCGTGCATTACTGGATTCATGTGAAGTGTAGCATTGCTGTGAGCATATTGATGATGTGTAACGATTTGGGGGATTCAAATCGAAGTCCAAATGACTTCCAGAAATGCCTAGGCCTTGCTGGTTAAAACTGTATCGTTGAAAGACGAGATATTGTCTGAATTTCATTACAATCCAAGGATTACGTTTGTTGCATAAAATGTTTTACATGTTTCGGATGTTCCATCAGAGTTGAAGATAGTTTACTTCCTAGTCCAAACCTCCCGCAGGACGACGGGGGATGGGAGCGTGCAGGGTTTGAACCCTCGACCGTCGATAAATCCGAACGACAGTCCAGCGCGCAAACCGCACGACCAGGCAGCCATCTATAGCAGCACTATACTTTACTGGAGGGTATAAATAGGGTCTGTTCTAGTACGAAGATACATATTCATATAAAGACTTACGTGACGGTTCACACATTGTGTTATTAAGAATTGTACTTAGTTGCAAAGTGTATGTTAGAAGTTAAAGCACATTATCGCCACGATTGTGTATCGAAGTAACGATTCTTTTTAAAGTGGCTTTTCTGCGTCTTCGGTGTATTGAAAGTGCCCATTCAGTTTTTGAATAATGTTCCTCAAGTATTTTTAATTGTGTGCGTGTGCAACAATGGATAAGTTACTTCATTTCTGGGGTAAAAAAGATGCCCCTTCTAAAGCAGGACACGAGGGTGTCAATACTAGTCAGGGGCTAAGTTGTAGTGATGCTAGTCGGGGGGTAGTGGCGGACTCTGAAAGTAGTCACGTGTCAGCTCCAGACAGTGGCTTTAGTTCTAAGGGTACTGAAGAAATGAGGGAAGAAGAAACACTGGACCATGCTCATCCACTGACCGGCAGCGGCAGGACCAGCAGATCTGAGCTCAGCTTTCAAACAGCCAGCAGAGAAGACAGCTTGTCGGACTTCAGCATTCTCGAACACATGAGCAACGCTTCTGTTGTCGACAGCCGCCGCACCAGCCAATCAGATCTCAGCTTTTACCTCGGGAGCAGAAGAGGCAGCCAATCGGATTTCACTTCCGCTGCAACCAGCAGAAGAAGCAGCCAATCGGATATCAGTGTTGGAGGGTTTGGCAAAAGTGTAGTTCAGAGGGCCGCGAAGAAGGTGCAGCCTTTGACTTATGACCCCTACAGGCGGTTCGATCTCCAATTTTTGGTTCACAATATAGAGACCTCAGACTTTTATGTCAAGGTACAATTGTTTTTTTTTTGTTTTTTTTTTAAAGAAAAGATCATCTTGTCTTCTGCGTCTTTGCAAACATTTCTAATAGGTTTCTTCAATGTGCAAGATAAATTCACTACTTCATTGTCACCTGGAGCAATAGTCGACTACTACGAAGTTCAGAGTTGTAATCTGATAGGACTAGATTTCTTAGTCCAAAGTTGATTTTTCTTCTATCGTGTGATAAAAAGTCACCAAATGGTGCTTGAAGTAAAAGCACACATTATATTATAAGAGCCTCAATTCCATTCCAAAAATGTTTGTGTTACTCTTAATTCAGTTAACAAGCTTAATATTACATGAAAATCGAATGCCTACTTTATTTTCCAATAATACAATAAAGTAATACATTCATTTATTTGTCAATGAAATCTAAAGAGAAACCAATGGACAGTAAAAGGGGGGGGGGGGTCGAACCCACAACATTTACGTTGGTTACAACGTCTAGAACAAAAACATCTCCATAATATTTCGTCCTCCTCCCCTGTCTTTTTTCTTTTATAAAAAATAGATTCAACCTGCATTTTGCACCATTCCACATGCCACACCCTGCTGCGCGCTCGTGTTTTCAACGTTTGACCAACAGTTTTCCATCCAGGATGATAATGTAAGCTAGTGGTTAAAAATTGTCCAAATTATCTGCCAAAGGCAAAGTCTGAAAATAGCTTTCTTCTAGGAATGAAACTCGTTTGTTTCACAAGCATCGTATTCAGCATTAAAACAGCGTGAAACTAAATGAATGTTCAGAGAGTACGGTATGAATGTTCAGTGAGAACATTATGAAAGTTAATGAAGTGCGTTATTTATGTTCAAAGAGTATGTTATGAAAGTTCATACATTATGTTATGAATGTTGAGAGAATATGTTATGAATGTTCAGAGATTATGTTATGAATGTTCAGAGAATATATTATGAATGTTCAGAGGGTACAGTATGAACGTTAATTATGAATGTTCAGAAAAAGAAAAAGAGTTAATTTAGATGTTATGATTTAGTTTCTGTTTTTATCTGCAACAAAACTTGCCTACTTATCAACACCCCCCTGTTCTCCGCGACTTAACAGCCAACTTGTTGTATTTGCAGGGCGCCAGGGTGTGGATACCCGACCCTGAGAAAGTGTGGAGAGCAGCAGAGCTGTTAGAAGACTACAAAGGACAGACAAGTTTGAAGATACAATACGAAGAAGCAGAGGTAGGTGACTTCCCTTGATTGACACCAAACTGTACACTCTCCTTTGAGTCAACTACCGTTAGTAGGCCCTCTTTTGAGTGCATACAGGAAGAGGTGGTTGTTATTTAGGCTGATATAGCTCATCGTTTGAAAACCATAGCGCAAATAGACACTCAGATCAGACCAGGTTAACGATATACAGTGGCGCGTAGCTAGGGGAGGGAAAGGGACTCAAAATCCCCCGGCCAATGAGTGTGCGAATTTTTTTTTTTTTTTTTTTACATTAAATATTAACTCTTTCTCTCCCGACTGACGATACCAGCGTTGATTCCACCAGAATGTAGTAAATAATTACGGAGAGAAAGAGTTAAGTCACTGCCATGTTATGTTGCTATTCACATTCTTATATACGTTAGTGACAATGTTCCGCACATTAGACTTTTATATTTATTAAGTCCTTTACCTCATATAATGGGGCAAAGTGGTAGAGTGGTAAAGCGATAGTCTTCTGAACCGGGGGTCCCGGGTTCGAATGTTGGTGAAGACTGGGATTTTTTTTTTCGGGATCATTGGGTGCCTCTGAGTCCTCCCAGCTCTAATGGTTACCTGATATTAGTTGGGGAAAAGTAAAGGTGGTTGGTCGTTGTGCTGGCCACATGACTCTTTCGTTAATCGTAGACCATAGAAACAGATGACTTTTACATCATCTGCCCTATGTCATGATGTCGAATGTCTAAATGCAGGGGGCCCCTAAAGAGGCCAAGCCCCCGGGCCCCCAAATCCCTACCTATTCCACTGAAGATACATTTCGAGTTTGCTGCTGTAATAATGTTTAACTTATTTAGTGTACACTCACCCACTACTCGGTAGGGCTTGGCTGAAGAAGCTTTTATAATATTCAAGCCATTAGCTCAATAGGATCTCATCCTTTCTATAAGGTGGTTTTAAATACACGTTTCACAAACAACATTTGTAATGTTTCCCCTGTATCGGCAGCAGTTCACAGGTAGCTGCTGTTGTCTTGTAAGAACACCTGCCTTCAACATTCTGGACTCCCCCAAGCCTTCCTTATATGCTATAAAAGATACACATTATTTTGCAAACCATAATAAATTGTCATTACTTAATCTTGACAATATCTTTCAAACGAGAATAGAAATTCTTCACCTTTAACCTAACCCT
This sequence comes from Biomphalaria pfeifferi, assembly GCA_030265305.1. Lineage (NCBI taxonomy): Eukaryota > Metazoa > Mollusca > Gastropoda > Planorbidae > Biomphalaria > Biomphalaria pfeifferi. The sequence continues at coordinate 8,278,489 of JASAOG010000006.1, forward strand.
AGGGGGATTATGGGAACAACATGACCTAAATTGTGCCGATGTGCCAAAAAACCCTAAAATATGAAATATCAAATACCTTAAAACCTAGAAGAACCTTTTTTCTTCTCTTTGAAATGAAAGATTGTCTCCCCCTATATCTTGAAAACTGGCTCTCACCCTAAGAACTAGAAATCTCTTTTCTCTCTCCAGCCGATGTGACGTCTCAGTGTCTGTTGGTAGAGATACGCAAATTGTATATTTGTTTTATTTTTATTTTGTTTGCTTGGAAAATGTTCACTTGACATGCGTGCACACACGCAGGCGCCAACACAAAAGACATTCTGTGCCTGTCACGTGCTTTGCAGTTTCAGCACCTTGGAAAAAACACCTTTGAAAAGAACCCAGTTAAGAGGTTGACCTAGTGTTACATTAAAGAACCTTTTTTTTTTTTTCCAATGGGGACGTATAGTTTTGTTTTTTTAACAGCTGATTTTGCGCACTCTGGCTAACATAGTCGGACTGCATCGCCCCACGGAACGGATAGGGCACGCGGGCCATAGCTTCATTAATTGGTATGGGATACATAGATCATGTATTTTTTTTTTTTTTTTTTAAGCGGCCTGTCTGTCGGTACGTCCATTTAGATCTCAAAAACTAGAAAAGATATTGAAAATGCGATATGATATTTTATTGTGAAATAAACTTTTTTTGTGTTGTAACCTTGTTCTTTCTGTCCTGGTACAAAGAAACGTAAACTGGTGAGATACTTTGCTTCCAGTAGGGGCTAAAACTTTACCATAAATAATCTGAATGAATTTTTGTCAGCTGAATGATGGTATTAGGACAGAAGAGTCTCTCATTCCTCTAGCTTGTACCTTTTCAATTCTTCCCATGAGTGACACATTTCTACACCCTATTTGTATTAATAATTCCTGATGACCATTCATCTCCCTCTGTACTCTCTCTCTCTTCCCTGTGTCTACCTCTGATTCCTCTTCACCTCAGTCTACTTCTCTCTTTCTCTCTCTGTCTCCTTTCTCCATCTCTCTTCTTCTCAGTCCATGTCTCCATCTCTCTTCTTCTCAGTCTCTATCTCTCTCAGTCTCTATCTCTCTCAGTCTCTGTCTCTATCTTTCTCTTTCTCCTTTCTCTATCTCTCTTCTTCTCAGTCTCTGTCTCTATCTCTCTCTGTCTCCTTTCTCCCTCTTCCTTTCAGTCTCTGTCTCTATCTCTCTCCGTCTGTCTCTATCTCTCAGTCTCTATCTCTATCTCTCTCAGTCTCTGTCTCTATCTCTCTCTGTCTCCTTTCTCCATCTCTCTTCTTCTCAGTCTCTGTCTCTATCTCGTTTCTCCATCTCTCTTCTTCTCAGTCTCTGTCTATCTCTCTCTGTCTCTTTTCTCCATCTCTCTTCTTCTCAGTCTACGTCTCTATCTCTCATTATCTCCCTTTCTTCTCTCTCATTCATTGTATGCTACTAATGCTCTATTCTAACCATCGCAACAAAATTGGACCCACCCACCAAAAGTCTCCTCTGTTTACAGCTAAAGACTGTGGTGTGCCATCGTGAAATCTATGAAGCAACGGTTTGTAAATTTGGGGGAAGAACACATTTTATCTTGGATTGAAAAACAAAAGAACAAGTCAACATGCTAGTCTCTTTAGAGATTTAAAAAAAAAAGCATTTTGGGTTGTGCCTAACTAACAGCATTGACAAATTGTGTTACTATTGAGTTTCTTTTGTTTTGTTGTGGTTATATTTTTTTTTTCCCGTTGTTTTTAAGAAAATTGTTAAAAAAATGTGAAATCCTTAAAATAAAACAAAACAAAATTTAATTTGAACCAACAGCAATAACTGTTTCTTCCCATTTGAGATTTTCATACAAGGAGACACAGGTATACATTTTTGGTGTATCTGGTGTACAAAATACAGAAGTATTTATAAGTGAAATGTTTTAATAAGCCTTATAATCATTTTGTGTGCACTTTTTCAGCACTGTAGAATCAAAGTTTTAAGGGCCTTCGCTTGTTGCCTTTTGCATGTGTGTGTTTGTGTGTGTGTGTATGTGCAGAGGTGGCCAGTTTTGAATTCGCCATCATTAATTACACATTTTCTTGATTGTGGGAAGCAATATACACACATGACTACTATGATTATAAATCTGGGGATCTTTTTTCTAGAAATCTATATACCAATTTAGGACCAAAGGGTGGTGCGGTGGCTGAGCGGTAAAACGCTTGACTTCTGAACTGGGGGCCCCGGGTTCAAATCCTGGTGAAGACTGGGATTTTTAATTTCAGGATCTTTGGGCGCCCCTGAGTCCACCAGCTCTAATGGGTACCTGACCTTAGTTGTGGAAAAGTAAAGGTGGTTGGTCATTGTGCTGGCCACATGACATCCTCGTTAACCCTAGGCCACAGAAACAGATGACCTTTACATTATCTGCCCTATAGACCACAAGGTCTGAAAGGGGCAAATTTTTTTCTAGGACTTAAGAAACCAAAGCAACCATGCCCCCTCCCCCCCCCCCCCCCCCAAAAAAACGATAGAATTAGGAATAAAGGAAGCAGCACCTTGCACCACTATAGTCCCAACAGAAGTACTGCCTCTACAGTTAACTTACTTGCTTTATTAACCCATTCCCTGCCTTTTTTTCTCTCTTTCAGGACTTGTGGGTTGTAAGTGATCTCCCCTTGTAACCCTAGCCCAGACAATTAGAGTTAATATACTAGACTTGCTAGTGGCATAACAAAATCAACACAATTAATGATGGACAATTAAACTTTGTACAGCCATTTCAGAGTGCTGGATTTGTGGAACATTCATTTTTTTTGTGAGATAATGTGTGAGAGTTGATATACTTCTGCCAGATAGGTTGCATTGATTCTAAGCATGGGAATTGTCAGCAAATTAGGTATTACTAAGTTAACAATCACATAGCAAGTTATGTGTGTGATGCCAGTCTATCAAGTCCAGTATATTAACCCAACTAATTGTCAAATGACTACTTGTTGCATACATTATGATAATTGCCTGTTTGTATATTGCATGCTGATTGTTAAAAGCCTAAACAAAAATTAATTAACTCATTTTCTTGGTCAATTAATTAAAAAAAACAACACATACAACAGTTCAAACTTCAGCTTGAAACATTTGGATCTATTTATTTTTTTTTAGACTTCTTAATGAATCAATTCAGATTGTTTCAAATCTGACAAGTTATTTCACCAGTTGAAAAGAATCAACTTGGTGATGTTTTGGCTTCACTCCTAGCAATTAGGTTTAATGTAGAGATAACTTGTCTTTATATGAGAAAAGAGTCCTTGTAATCACAACAAATTTCCGTAAGGATCAATAAAGCAGTCTTAGTCTTCCCCAAGAACTAATGGGATATTTTGGGTTTACAAATCTTTACTAACAGTTATATTTTCTCAAAACCTTTTCTTGACAGACTTTAAAAAAAAAAATATTCCTTTATGATATAATGATAATTTAAGTTTGTATAGATGTACACAAGAAGCCAGTCATCACAGGCTACAGAAGTTGGGACTCACTTGGGACAAAATGCTAATTATATTTGTCTTTGATAGAGTACAGTAAAGTTGTGTATATGATAGTTATGCATTGTCTATTTGCATTAAGTTGACATTATATAGAAACTTGCTTTACATGACTTGAGAATTCCTGAAAATTTTTTGTAAACCTTCTTTTTAAGCATCACTTTTTTTGAATGCATGATGCAAGAGTGCATTTTTGTAGTTATAGAAACTTTATTCTACATATTAGTAAATAACTGTCTGCTCCATTCCCCAGTCATTAAGCACCAGTGACTACAACACAATCAACAGTTTAGTCCATCAACATATATATCCACCCATTACATTTGCATTTCAGTGTTCTGTATTGAGCTAGAATGTCTTGAGAATTTTAGGCTGCTGCCAATTACCATCCATGTCACACTAATATTTGTGTATATATATATATATATATATATATATATATATATATATATTGTCTTATACAGATTTTGCATCACGAGTAATATATTTCTTCGTGTAGGCAATATTATAAAACATATTGTTCACCTTCTCCTTCTTCTAACCCTTAGTCTGTTGGACAGTCGGGACACCACACAAAATCTGTTGACCCTCTTTCTCCATTTATTTGTTATATGCCTTCGATAGAATCTTTTTCAATGATCATTCTTTTATGTTGTCTTCTTATAAAATTGATAACATGTCATAAGAACTATACCAGCTTTTCATATCAAATCAAATGTTTTTTTGACGATGTTGAAGTTGGCCATATATGTGTTATAATAAGTACATTAATTCTTTTCAGACTATTATTTTTTTTTTATCTGTCAAATGTGAGACAATGGGTTGTCTTTCTTTTATTGCTCATTGCATTTGGTCAGTATCAAAGTGTCTGATCCATAAATAGCTAAATTTAATCAGCACCTAAGCTGAAAATCGATGTGCTGTTTAAAATGAGTAAACTCTGCATAATGAATCTGATCTTCCTGACCGCATTATTCTTTAGAATATAAATTTAATTTCATGTAATCGGTATGACTGATCTAACACAATAACCAATGTTATTTCTTATTTGTTTATAATAAAACTGGTGAACATCTTTAAAATATATGTCTTAGGTCTTATTTCTGCTAGCAACTTACATTCATTTTTTTTTTAAATTCAGTTTTGCAAACATTGTTGTTTGTTCTGTTATTTTGTTTCAGTATTTTTTTTCTCATTTTTAATTGTAAAACAAGGCTATTGAATGAAAAACAAATCTGAAACATGTTAGAACGCATGAAATCAGAAGCATGAAATGAGAATATTGTCATTTGAAAGATCTATTTATGGCAGCATCAAATTGTATAGCAACCAATTGTGCATTTCATTTTGTCTACAGCATGCTATTGACACTATAATTCTTTAGAATAAATAAAGTTTCAAAAATATATCGTAATAAGCTTCTTGAAATGTTTAAATTATAAATTCTACTTGTATTATAATACACACATCAAAAGTTAATATTTAAATCATATCTCTTTTTTATTAAGGTTGAAATCAAATTTAATAATTAAATATATATTTATATTTATATATCTTTCAATGACCTAAGTCATGAATTAGATCATTATATTAAGAAAGAAAGGCATGTTTGTTTTTTACTTCTTCAGGAAGGAACTATAAATGTGACGGACAAAACACTTCCCCACTTACGAAACCCCGAGATATTAATTGGTGAAAATGATCTGACATCTCTCAGTTATTTAAATGAACCAGAAGGTTAGAGTTATTTTCTCTTATCTATAGGAAGACAAAATTTCATGTTTGCCAGTTAGGCTTGTCCTTTTTACAATGTTTCGTTTTTTATGCCAGTAAGGCGTGTCCTTTTTACGATGTTTCGTATTTTAAGTTATTATTTTATATCTTGAAAATGAACCCAAAGATTTATATGCAGAAGTTTAGATTTAAAAACATTGAATGTAATTCTTTTTTTTTTTTTTTTTTTTGTCTTCCACAGTTTTATATAATTTAAAAGTGCGTTTTGTAGAACAAAACCTTATATATACGTACTGTGGTAAGTGTTTTTTTTTTATTTCAAGGCCTCACTCTAAAATTTTATTGTAGCATTAATTGAATTATTTGACATGTGCAAAAATTTGGCATCTTATAGATATTTAAAAATAAATAAATGGATTTTTAGCGGCCCCTGAAAGGGGAAAAGACTCTATTAGTTTTGTGTGAAATGTCTGTCAACCGTCCCAATTAGATCTCGTAAACTAGAAAAGATATTGAAAATCCGACATCACAATATTTTAGACCATTCAATTTTTTTTTTTTTTTTGAGGATTCGAATAAGACATTTAAGTCTTTTCAAAACAATTAGATCAATTATAAGACATCAGTTAGCCAGGGGAGACGAGGTAGCTGAGCGGTAAAGCGCTTGGCTTCCGAACCGGGGGTCCCAGGTTCGAATCCTGGTGAAGACTGGGATTTTGAACTTTGGAATCTTTGGGCGCCTCTTAGTCCACTCAGCTCTAATGGGTACCTGACATTAGTTGGGGAAAAGTAAAGGCGGTTGGTCGTTGTGCTGGCTACATGACACCCTCGTTAACCGTAGGCCACAAAACAGATGAACTTTACATCATCTGCCCAATAGACCACAAGGTCTGAAAGGATAACTAGTTAGGCCAGGTTCTCCATTCTTATCTCTCATTTGTCTTTAATATAATTTCATTTGGATGTTCTTTCTGAAAATATTGAAGCCTGCCTGGGTGGACCACTTCGGGGGCTGATTTTGAGTTTGTGTTTCCACACAAACTGTCTTTTGTAACCTTGTTTTAATTCAATTTAGTTGTAAATTACAATGTTTTGATATTATAAGTCTAAATTATTTAGTGATACTGTTTTTAATTTGTAAAAACCATTGATTATACTTTTTTGACATAGTCATCTATTGGTCTAAACAAAATAAATGAGTGGTAAAGCGTAAAGCTTTCAAATCATCTGGTCTTGAGTTCAAATCCTGTGGAAGATTGGGATTTTAGAACATCCCTGAGTCCACCCAACTCTAATGAGTATCTGACATCTGTTGGGAAAGTTAAGGAGAGTTGCTGGTCACATGGTATCCTTGACCATAAAACCGATACTCTTGACATAGTCTGCTCCCTTAGATTGCAAGATCTTAAAGGACTACCTTTACTTTTTTTTTTCTATTTTCTTCCATATGCTGCAATCAAATGTTTTTAATGAAGTTTGTTCTTCAATTTGAATCAATCCTGCCAACATTTTTATTTTATTTCATCAGGTATAGTTCTAGTCGCAATCAACCCTTATGAATATCTGGATATCTACAGCAATGACATCATACAGGCTTACAGTGGACAGGACATGGGGGCTATGGACCCACACATTTTCGCTGTATCAGAAGAGGCTTTCAAACAGATGTCTAGGTTATTTTTTAAAATATATATTTTGTTGATTGTTGGCGCTTACTTTTGCTTTTGTTTTGGCTTGAAATATAAACTCACATTTTGGCTTAAGGCAAAAAACAAACAAACAGGTGTTATATTTTCTTATGGTAAGTTTCAGGGTTAGTTGAAATACAAATGTAAACTTACGAGAAGAAAAGTTAGCAACAAAGTCACTAAGAAGTTGTGAAAAGACATGAAAATGGTGACAAAAGAGTGAATCTTTCTAGGAATTTAATTTCGATTTACTAGGTTCTAAATGAGTTTTAGAACTAAGCCAATGCTATTTATGTTTTTCACAAATTTAGATTATGTCTTTTTACTCAAGTTTTTTGTTGTCATGTTCTCTGTTGCATAAAAATAGTGTTTTAATGGGAATGCTTATCACTTATCAATATGATTCAATATGATCATATTGCTATTTTTAGAAACCATTGTTTCTTTCTCAATGACCGGAATGAAAAACACTTTGGCAGCTTTCAATGTCTTTTGTTTACTATTCATTTGTTTAGCTTCAATCTTTGAAACATAGAATCTAAATAATATATTCTCTGTAATTTATTAAAACAATTTTTTTATGGTGAAATAAAAAAGTTAGTGTAATATGAATTACCGTTACAGTATTTAGTAAGTATATTAATAATGGGCTGTCTATGTAGCATGTCTGAATATTTATTTATATTTTTGTGTGCCAAGCTAAACTATGTTGTCATATTTGTCTGTGTGTACTAAAAAATTTATTTCTACATTAACTCAGGTTTGATCGCAACCAGTCAATTATTGTCAGTGGAGAATCAGGAGCAGGGAAAACTGTCTCAGCCAAGTTTGCTATGCGGTACTTTGCCACAGTGGGTGGTTCCCAGGCTGAAACCCAGGTGGAAAGAAAAGTTTTGGCTTCCAACCCTATAATGGAGGTATGTCCTATTTGTTGGTGTTGGCCTTCTTCAGTCGTAAGGACTATGGTCCATCTTGTAGAACACTTTTTCATGTGACTGTGGAGCTTTTTTTTTAGAGACTCTCCAGTCCACATCTATCGCAGGTCAAGGGGGCTTTCGCTTTGGTGGTAGATATTTTTCAAGTGGCACGCTTTTCTTCTAGAGCAGAGGCCCATGTTCTTTCACTGTCTATAGCTTTCTAGGTCACCATCTCTCTCCATGTGGAGAGGGATTTGTTGGTTAATACAGTGTTTATACATATATATATATATATATATATATATATATATTTATAAAATGCCTTTTAAACCACTGGCCATCATTCATACAAGATAGTAAGGCTTATTGAGAGGATTATAGGAAGCAGACAATTCAGAAAACTCATTCATAGTTCTAATTAATAATCTTTAATTAATATGAATGATAAATTAGAATTTGAAAAAAAAAAGATTATTGAAATTGGGCAAAAGTATTGACCTACTGAAATTAGCAGACTTTTTTTCACATTCATTATTAGGCAAAAGTACTGACCTAGCACACCAGGCATTGTCAGATTTTTTAAACCATTGTGATTTAAGTTTTCAATTAAGATAAGACAATTGTATTGGTCCAAACAAATGAAAAAATGTAAGAGAGCTTGCATAATGGACTTTAGATTTGTATTTGTGGTTCTTTTTTTTTTTTTTTTTTTTGTAAATATTTAACTTTTTATTACAATATCTTTGTATAAATTAATCACCTTCACCTATCCCTTAGTCTGTTGTACAATTGGGGCATTATACAAGAAATGTCAACTGTCTTTCTCCATTCCTCTCTGTATAAATTAATATTCAACTATAAAACTATGGTTTTGATATTTATAATTATAGATGCTGGTCCAGCTAGTAAAACCTTTTAATGCAAACCATTGCCAGTATAATTAATGAAACATTTTATTACAAACATTGTTACATTAATAAATAAATAATAATAATAAGGCTTGTCTTTGAGTCTGAAGATTAATGAGGAGTGCAATATTTCTTGTGGCTACACACGTTTAATTACCCAACAATACAGAACCATCACAATAACTCCTTGAGTTTTTATCTCCAGGCCATTGGTAATGCTAAAACAACAAGAAATGACAACAGCAGTAGGTTTGGCAAGTATATTGAGATTAGCTTCAGTAAACAGCACTCCATTGTGGGGGCACACATGAGAACATACTTGCTGGAGAAATCCAGGTAAGAAACATAGCCTCACTTTCAAGTCATTTTCAGAGCCAGATCAGTTTTCCATAATTCATGTTGATCAGGTTAGAAAGACCAGAAACATGCACAGGTTTTGTTCAAGAATTACTTTGTTTGATAGCTTAAACAAGGGAAAGAAATTTTACTTGACTGAGATGGTGGTATAAGCTGAATTAGATCCCTTTGTAGGTCGCTGCTTTAAAGTAAGTTTGAAACAAACAATACATAACTATACTATCTTCTATTTTCATACTTTACATTTTAATGTCTTACAATGAGAGAGCTTGGGTCTCATTCCTATCTAATCTTATATGATACAGACGTTACTTCAAAAAAGAAGATGATTACATCCTACATGTGCCCCTAGGTCTATCTAGTCATGCATGTTAATAAATGATTTAAATTCTGCCAAGTCACAGGGTAGAATATCTTTTAATGATTGAAAATGTTAGTGTTAGGGCATCATTTATTGTTTCGTCTTATCTTATCTTCTTATCTTATATAATACAGACGTTACTTCAAAAAATAAGATGATTACGTCCTATGTGTCATGCATTTAGTTATGCATATTAACCAATGACCTAAATTCTGCCAAGTCACTGGTTTTCCTGGCTAGCTCAGGCAACCCATTCCATGCTTTAATAGCGCTAGGGAAGAAGGAGCATTTGTACAAATTTGTCCTAGCATATGGAAGGAGGAATGTGCCTTTATCTTTGTGTCTTTCTGAGTATTTTATTAGATTTTGTATTTGAAGATTATTGTCCAGTGGAATTGCTGCTTTACTTTTACTTTCTTTCATTTCACAGGGTCGTGTTCCAGGCATCAGAAGAAAGAAATTACCACATATTTTATCAGCTGTGTGCCTCTGACGATTTGCCAGAGTTTAAAGATTTTCATCTAGGTAAGTAATAGGAAATAAAAAGGAACAGATTACATTGCGCAGGTCAGCTTGAAAGAATGTGAACAGAGGAGCAAAGATAGTTCAATCAAGTAAAGGATTGTAACATTAATAATTCTAGATTGTTAGTCTTTGTGAGACTAACAAATACGTTCACTAGACCCATTTGTGTTACGTGCAGATCAAAAGGTTGCCCAATTTTCTATCACTGGGCCATGTATCTGCGTTAAAACATCTTTATATCAAACTCAGTTTTATTTATCCTTCTAGCTGTATTCACTCAAATTTATTGTTTATAGGAAATATTCATTAAGTGAGATATTCAATAATGAGGCTACCATTTTTATATTTAATAAAAATAGTTTTTTTCCACTTAAGATAAATTGCTTAATTCATATTATGAGATGGCATTTGGCATTGCTATATTTCATTACCATACCTTTTGAACCATGTGATGGTATTGTTATATTTTTAACGCTGTTTTTAATTACTTTGTATTCAGGCTCACCGGAAGATTTTTTCTACACTAGTCAAGGAGCAGCCCCACAGATCAGGGATGTGGATGATGCTGAGGAGCTAGTCAAAACAAGAAAAGCTTTCACAACATTAGGTGAGCATGAGTTTAGTTTAGGAATTTGGTGAGCATGAGTTTTTTTAGGAATTTGATGAGAACAAATTTTGTTTAGGTATTATTTTTTTTATGAATTTGGTGCACCATAATGTGTGATGTTCAGCTATTTTTGACATAATTCATAGCAGGGGATGGTCATCTATAAATCATGACTGAGTGGACTTAAGACTTCATTTCCTCTAAGATTTGGTAGCTTTATCCCAGGTGTCTTAAATTTAAAAAAAGACAGCTTTATGTTTATTCCATGGAACAGCCTCAAAGGCTATTTTTACATTAAAAAAAAAAGGAAAGTTAGATGAGATGTTTTAAGAATATGATGGATCTTTGAATTGCAATATTACAGGCCAGTCACTGCATTATTACAGGCCAGTCACTGCAATATTACAGGCCAGTCACTGCAATATTACAGGCCAATCACTGCAATATTACAAGCCAATTACTGCATTATTACAGGCCAATCACTGCAATATTACAGGCCAATCACTGCATTATTACAGGCCAGTCACTGCAATGTTCTTAAAATGTTGTTTAATGCCAAACATCATGTCATAGCAGATAATGCAATGTTTTTCTCTTATACCTAATGGAAAGTAAATACAATGATTTGACTTACAGGGGAAAAAAAACCTAATAATTTAATTTTTTTATCATATTGACTTTGTTTCATTAGAAATTTTGAAAGCTCTTCTATTTAAAAAACTCTGGATTATTTAAGAGAACATTGTGCTTAAACATCTCTCTTATAAACATTTGTCTTTACCTTGAACACTTTTAAGTTTTGATGTTCTGCTCAAATTCATTGTCTTTAGAAAAGCTTGATATTGCCTGTATAGTGCATATGATATATTTACGTGTAATTTTTTTTTTCACTTTCATGTTTGACAGGTTTCCCAGAGAAAGATCAAATGATGATTTTTCGAATTCTAAGTGCTGTGCTCCATTTTGGAAATGTTACCATTAAAGAGAAGGAAGGAGAGTCTTGTGAGATACCAGTGAGTCCGTGCTACCTTTTATTCCATATGGCATTTTGACACGTTTCTTTTTGACACTCAAAAACTGCCAGTTTGTGATCTTAAAGTCAGGTTCCTTTAAAGTAAAGCAGTCTGCATGAATGTTTTAATCTGAAAGCTTAAAGCAGTGGAGTGGTGTATTCTTCGATGGGAAACTAGTTACCTATCACATCTTACCAGTTTACTGAGATATGGCTCCATCAGAGTATAGTTCTCATGTTGCCTAATATATTGTATGTTTCAGATACCATATACAATATTATTTCGAGCAGTTTTATATGTAACTATTTTGTTTTATTTAGTAACTTTATTTTACATAATTATAAAGAATATACTTGGAAATTTTGAGTTCTTAAAAAATAAATATTGTGTTTTTTACCTTTTTGATTTACATATTCAAATAGAGAAAAATGAAAAGTCATTTTTAAAATAAACATTTTGTATGTTTTTCTTGGGTTATAGATAATTTAAAAATAATATCAACAGATTTCGATAAATATTTAATCATAAAAACAAAAATGACAAAAACAAAAAAAGAAGCTGACATAAAAAACATGTGCTTCCAAATGCTTGCAAAATTGTTGAATCCGAATTATTTGTTCATGGCTTCAGTATATTGTAGCCTCTAGGTGTCTACATTACCTGACAGACATTCTATTTGTATTTTTCACTGTGTCCCTGTGCACAGGCTTTGAAAGGGACCACCACTACTTCCTCTAATATCTTAGTAAATTGTTGAGAGAAGCTTTTTTCTATCCTGTACTTAAGGCAAAAGATCCATCCATCACAATCATGTGTAAACTGCTGGGCATTGAGGAATCACAGATGAGGATGTGGCTGTGCCACAGGAAGATTCAAACAGTCAATGAGACGCTGACCAAACCATTGACAGAATCACAGGTTAGTGTGTTTCTGCTTGGTTCTCAATGTTCTCAATTTTTATAAAGCTTATATATCAACTCACTCGTCTGTCTGTCTGATAAAAGTGTGTAGATGTTATTTCTCCCACACCCATTCTCGGATCAAGTTGCATCTTTGCATAATTATTAATTGACATAGACAAGACATGAATCAATAAAAAAAAGTAACCGATTTGACAATTAATTACTGGTAATTAATTATTTTGTTAAATAGCAATAAGGGAAGCTAATACTTCAGTATTCACATATATGGCTAAATTTGTTGGGTTTATTCACCTTAAATAATTGTATCCTCTATTTCTGCCTCATGCATTCTCTGATCAAGTTGAAACTTTTAATTTAAACAATTATTTATTGTACTTAACAAAACATGAATCTATAAGCAAAAATACTCAATTAGTCAATTAGTTATTGGTGATTAATTATTTTGTTTGATATCAAATAAGGGAAATAGTTTGTACATTATTGTTAGATATAGTTTTGATGACAGAATTCTTCCTTATGAGATAAGCTTTGTTTTTTTTTTTTAAAAAGGATTTTTTATATTTTGTTTGCACAGAAATTAAGATAATTAGCACAAACTTCCTGCAGGGGGATGAAAGCTGCCAGGGTTTGAACTCATGACTATTGCGATGGCAGGCCAAAGTGTAAAGCACACAAGTTGTGCACTTTGTTTGTTTTTCTGCCATTACTATGCCAAAGATGATTTCCTTTAGATCACAAGGGGTCTGAAAGGGGAACTTTGACTTTTTTATTTACTATCCCTAAGAAAAATGACCAACTAACTGGTTGCTAAGAAAATGGCTAAACGTCAGAAAAAGTACCACCATACTTCTTTTCACTATGAAATCACATAGAGTTTTTAATGAGATGTTATTTAAAAAAAGTGTTGTTGTTTTTTTTCATGTTAACATAATTTTCTTTAATTTTGATGTCTAGGCCAGTTTTGCCAGAGATGCCCTGGTCAAGTATATCTACTCTAGTCTGTTTGATTGGATAGTTACACAGATCAATAAAGCTTTACAAAGTAACACAAAGACATTCAAGTTTATAGGTGTCCTTGATATATATGGGTCAGTGGTTTTCACACTTAGCATACTTCTGATTATACCTAGGTTTATTTGCACTCCATGATTCACATATTCATGGCCAACCCACTGCAAGCTTTTAAAACAATGAGTTAACAATTGTCAAATTTATTCATTGTTAGATATATTTCTTGGCTTCTTTTTTTACAATGCTTATATTAACTCACTTAGTATCTTTCTTGTATGTTCATCTCTTTTCTGTATGTTCATATCTTTCCTGTTTGTTTATATCTTTCTTAATGCTTCAGATTTTTGCATTTTACTAATTAAATAAACAGTTAATCTTAATTAATTGAATTGTTTGTACAGGAAATATACTAAGCTAAGGGGAGATAGCCTTGTGTAGAGAAATAAGCCATTGGAATTGAAAGATAGCTAGAGCAAAATAAAGTAATTGAATGAAAAATTTAAAATTATATCAAAGATTGTATGATAATTTTAAAATTATATTAACGACTTTATGTATATTAATCAATTATAAAGAAAACTTTGTAACGGATTTGGTAATAAACATTGTCTAAATTACCATTTTCACTAAGGATTTTTCCTTCTACAAAAATACCATTTGATGAAATTGTTAGTAATCCGAAAGCACCGAAAGTGTCATTGAATTGATACTATGCTAATATAGTATACAGCTAAGAGTAAAATGTAGTCGGATTATTATTTTTAACAAAATCAATGCTTATATTAAAATACTCTCGGAAAAAAAAAATCAAAGCACTGGGTGTGTTTAATATTTCTGTAGAACTCTCCTGTTGACAAAAAACAACAAACTAGACTTTCTTTTTATTGTACATTGGAGAAGCATTAAATGACCAGTTTCTTATGTTTAGATGAACTTTGCAGTGGTCTACATTCCCAACCAACTGATGATTTGAGTGTTTTCTGAGGCTCAACTAAGCTTGCTAGTCAAATAGCATTGCATTCAATGGCTACTTGCACCCAGCTTGTAATCAGTATATTTGTTTGTCTTGTTCAGGGGGATTTAGTCTTTGAAAATCATTATTTGTTTCCTTAGGTTTGAAACATTTGCTGTGAATAGTTTTGAGCAGTTCTGCATCAATTATGCTAATGAAAAACTTCAACAGATTTTTAACATGGTAGGTACTAACTCTTTCTCTCCCTAATTATTTTCCAATTTCCTATGGAAGTATCCATTTTAATCATATGCATTTCACTACTCTGTTATGATTAAACTTAAATAATTTTTTATTGTTATCAGGAAATTTTTTTATTTGAAATAGATCTAAATGGGAATGGATGCCCTTTTTTAGATAAAAAAAAATGTTTGAATTAAATTTTATTTTGGTCAATGAAATTTAAAAATAAAACTTACTGAATGTGGATAAGTCTCAATAGAACAAGGTCTAGACTAGGTCTAGCTATATGATGATTGCTATTGATAGTTATTCATGATATCACAAAACTTAATGCCTAACATGCATCAAATAATTGTCTTGAGCTCACTATCCCATGTTGCAACCATACAGAAAATTTGTATTAAAAAAATAGAGCCTTCCCACTCTTTAAAAACATTGTTTTCGGTAAAAACACTTTGAAAATGAAAAAAAAATCTGTGTTTTCCAAGGGGAAACTATTCAAGATTTAATTTTAAGCAATTAAAAACATTTTGGGAGAAAAAAAAAAAAAAAGGCTTTTAAAGCATTGATGATAATATCATCGATTCAGCTGAAAGAATGGGGTCAAATCAACCATTGTATCATTGATTACGAGTGAAAGAGTTAACATATAAGGTAAAATAAATCTTTTCCCATAACCAAGTTTGTGTATAATGTCAGGTTCTTTGCTTGGCTTATTAAGGGTTACTTATGAACAATTACTGTAGATCTATAATAAACATTTAATGATAACAAATATATATATTCTAAAAGAATCCAGAACAACTTTATCTCTCATGAAATTACAAGATTTTTATGTACATAGAAAACACTCTGTAATAGGAAACAAAAAATCCATCCTCTTCTTCTATGTGGTTATGTGGTAACAACTGTCTAACGTAAACACCAGTACAGGAAAAAAAAGACCCCACTGACTAACACACTCTCTCTCACATACAAGGAAGAATAAAACATTCTGGTCACATCAGGAGCAGACTTTTCACATTCATAACCTGGGAGTAAATAAACAAAGGGGTATAACTCTATCATACCAAAATATCATCAAAGAATTAAAATATTCACTCATGCCATACCTGCTCCTGACATATATGTCTTCTATATATTGTTAGATTTAAAAGAGAATGAAAATTTTTTAGTCTGAGCTGACAAAGAAGAGGGTTATGAAATCCTAAGGGATGTGTTACTTTACTTCTGCATCAGAAGTGATCTATATTTGAACTCTTTGTATTCCACAGCATGTCTTTAAACTTGAACAAGAAGAGTATGTGAGAGAAAAGATTGAGTGGTCTTTCATTGACTTCTATGACAACCAACCATGTATAGATTTGATTGAAAGCAAACTTGGCATATTAGACTTGCTGGATGAGGAGTGTAAGGTAGGAGGTGAAGGTCACTACCTCAACTCAAGAAGCCAGATTTTTACAAATACTTATGTCACTTTATCATTATTCAAGCTTCTAAATTTTAAAATACTACTTTTGCTGATGATTTTAAATAAATTTTTGTGATAGGAATATGTAAAGGAGTAAAATAAAAAAAACAACAACAGTATTTTAATGAAACCCCCCAAAAAAACAAACAAATTAATTAATAAATTGTCTTCCATTTTATCTTGTGGACATTTCATCTTCTTGTTTTTCATAAGATATTTTAGCAGGAAAATCCAAGAAGGAAAAACAATGTGTCACTATAATGTGAATCTATAAAACATTTGAGGGATAAAATCATCATGTGACTTAATATTGTGCTTTTAGATTGAGCATCTATTAATTAAAGATGTTACAGCTAATGTACATGTGAAACAGAATGGTTGAGGCACATTCCTCATCCCATATGCTAGGACAAATTTGTACAACTACTCCTTCTTCCCTAGTGCTATTAGAGCATGGAATGGGTTGCCTGAGCTAGCCAGGAAAACCAGTGACTTGGCAGAATTTAAGTTATTGGTTAATATGCATGACACGTAGGACATAATCATCTTCTTTTTTAAAGTAACGTCTATATTATATAAGATAAGGTTGGTCTCTGTTTTTCAGATGCCCAAAGGCTCGGATGCCAACTGGTGTCAGAAGCTGTATGACAAACACTTGAACAAATCACAACATTTTGACAAGCCTAGAATGTCAAGGTCAGCATTCATCATCAACCACTTTGCTGATAGGGTGAGTATCTGTTTAACAATGTTTTTTTCCTGTCTAGCTGATCATTAGCAGAGATTCTTCCATGCTATGACGGCTGAGGGAACAACAGTTTAGGGAAACAATTTTCTAAAAGAAGCAATGATATTATTTCATCTTCTAGTTAGTGTTCAATATTTAAAAAATGAATAAAAAGGCTTTGCCTATTGTAACATTAAGATCAATATATTGGCTTTGGATCCTGTCAAATATTTGTGGAAAGCATTGTCCAACTAAGTTCAATAAAACTGAAAAAGGAAATCTCTTTATAAAAATGGACAAATAGATGATTTTAAATAATGATAAATTTGAAGTTGTAAATTATCCATTGTCACTTAGCATACAACTACTCACTGTTTGATAATATATATTTATATATATAAATCTTTAGAGTGTTTGATATTAGTTATAATACTAAGAAGGTACAGGACTTCTGTTTTGCCTGTAAACTGTTGGTCACAGGCATGTAACTGCCATTATAATCTTTCAACAAAGAACTATTTGATTGTTTCAGGTAGAATACCAAGCTGATGGTTTCTTGGAGAAAAACCGAGACACAGTACTGGAAGAACAAATCAATACACTGAAAGCTAGTGAGGTAAGTAGTATCCCCTCCCTTTCAGATCTTGTGATCTTTGTGGCTGATTGTTTCTTTGGTCGATGGTTAACTAGAGTGCCATGTGACCAGGGCAATGACCAGCCACCTTTACTTTCCCTAACTGTCAGGAAACCATGGGTGGGCTCAGGGGTGTTGAAACAAGATCAAAATGTCTTCACCTGGATTTTGACTCAAGACCCTTTTGTTGAAAAGCAACATTTTTTTATAACTGATCCACCCCTCCCCTGCTTGCTATGAAATATTAACTGTTTGGATTACTTTACACAAGTAATTATGTTTTCATTATAAATTCCCAAAACATCATATGGACAACAATTTAAAAAAATTGAGTTGAAAAGAAATAAAAATTGACTATAAATTATTTATTGATTCTTGTCTTATGTTATGGCATGATTAGGAATTAATTATTTGTTTCGGGAATAGGGGAAGTTTTTACTTAGTGATGATGACGTGATATAACTTTAACAAGACAGAACGGAATATGAGTCGACATAAGTAAGACGCTTTCATAACAACATAGAAATAAAAGCTTTTTATAAACGGCTAGAAGTAGATGACATTCGACTGTTCCCTTCATTGGCATTAAACGTGTTTGTTGTTCAACACCAGAGTCGACTACCTATATTAATTGTTCGGCCTTTTGCGGTGTTACTGAATTATTTTGAGTATTACCTCCAGTTCATTGTTTGTATTCGACACCGCGGAAGCTCCTTAACACTTATGATGTCAGTCTGATTGATTGATTGTTCTCTTGTCTTGGGTTTATAGTATGAGCTTGTGGCAGAGTTGTTCACAGAGGAGTCATCCTCCAGTGCCCAGGCTGGGGCCAAGAGGGGTCGGTCATCATCTACCACTCAGCCAATCAAAGCACAGCCTAAAGCTGGCAGCAAACAGCATAAGAAAACAGTTGGTTCACAGGTAGGTGCTATTCAAACATTAAAATCAATATTTCTTAAACTCTGATACCGAAATTTTAAGTATTTAGTTTCTTTTAGAAAGTTTTTTTTTTTTTTTAATAAATCTCTGCATTCAGAGGTGTAGCTAGGGATTTGGGGGCCTGGATGCTTGACCCCTTTAGGGGCTCCTACATTTTTGCATTCGACATCATGACATGAGATAATGGTTTAATATTTAATGTAAAAACAAACTTCAGACACTCAAGTGCGGCCCAGGAGGATTTTCAAATTAGAACACTTCCCCCAAGCTACGCCACTGTCTAGATTTGGAAATTGACATTTTTTTAGCTGGCTTAGTCATACTCTTTATTGATATAGATTACATATGCTGTGTATATTATTATACGTTTTTTTTTTTCTTGAAACAGGCTTACAAATTTTGACTTTAAATTACTTAGTTTAGAAAAAAAAACTTTAAAATTTTTAAAATTCTTAGGCTCTTAATAATTATTTGTCATTTAAGCTCTGATTAGTTTAAAGTTAGTTATCAATTCTATTTACAGTTCCGAGATTCTCTGTGTGCCCTCATGGAGACTCTAAATGCTACCACACCACATTACATCCGATGTATCAAGCCTAATGACTTGAAAGAGGCGTTTGCGTAAGTAATTTTACATTTTAAAGGCTTTTATGTGAGTCCCTTTTACAATACCTCTATCTTAATATCTTAGTGTGTGGAACTGGTGCTTGGATCTTGAAAACGAAAAAAAAAAATTTGATTTGGCTAGAGAAAGAGAAAAGATTTAACTTGAATGGATTATTATTATTATAGCTTTTATATAGAGCTACTTTCATGCTTATAGCATGCTCAGAGCGCTTTGGTCCAATCTCATTTGTGGACCGGTAGGTGGAGGGGGTATCTAGGAGTTGGTTTTCCTTTCTGCCTTTAGGCGCTCAGTAAACGCAACTCTGCCCGAGTCGGGTGTTGAACCTCGAGCCCCCTTCTAGGTAGCCAAGTTCAAGCGCACTTGGCCTCTTGACCACGCTGGATAAAAAGTCTTCAGATATTTCTGCATGGGGGGATGTGGCAGGGTGAAAAATGTTCCATTTTTTAAAAAATCTAACATTCATTAGTGATTAAGAGAAAGAATATTGCTCAATAAGTTGTATAAAGGAGATTTTGTCTTTTTTAAAAAAGTATTTTGTTGTGTTTTTCTTGTTATTTTAGAAATTAAGATTTAAATTACCATCTCAATAAAATAAACTCCACACAACTCTCCCTTTGTAGACTCTGCGCCCACCCTTATGAAACCGTAAACCATATCCTTTTTGAATGCCCCTTCCTAGTCTGCCTTAAGCAGACCCTACTACCACTCTAGCCCAACATAACCAACACCCTGTACAGCAGTGCTGAACAACTGAAGAAAACAGCACAATATTTTTCCTTGGCACAGTCTGCAAAAGAGCTTACAGCTCAGCAGCAAAAAGCTGGCTAGAAGAAAAAATTTAGATTCTTTTATCTTGTGTGAAATGATTAAAGTTGTTCAAATTTTTTAGATAATTTTACTTTTCAATGGAGCACACCTATGTGCTGTGTAAAGGCCCAGTTTTACAAGTGTATTTCAATTTAAACAAATTAATTTGTAATTCAGTTTAAATCTTAAGCATATACATATATATTTATGGAAATAAAAAATTGCTTGAGCATTAACTGACATGTTCATTTTTATTTGATAAGATTTGACCCAAAGAGAGCTGTGGAGCAACTGAGAGCTTGTGGTGTTTTGGAGACAATAAGGATCAGTGCTGCTGGCTATCCATCTAGGCAAGTGCTTAAGGAATTGTGTTGTCACTGTACTGTGTAGTAACTAAAAAGAGTTTTTCTGTTGTCTGTGTTACACTTGGCATCACTTCACACTTTACTTTGTATTGAAATAAGTGTTTTTAACAATCTCATGACTTAACATTGTCAATAGTCACCAAAACACCACACTTTCTGAGTTTTTTTCATGTTTTTCTTAGAGGAAGTAATATAGGTCAAATGGTATTGGGGAAATGATTAGAAGTCTTGACTCCCATCATTTTATATTTACACTCTTTTATAAAATGTATTTCATCTTAATATTTTGTTGTTGCTGTTTTTTTTTTTAATTTCTTAAAATTTCTATTTTAAAATTAGCACAATTTTTAAGACAGATCAAAATTGATTGCAGTCTATAGATTTTTTTTCCTTGAATATTCATTAGACTAATTAAATCCTCTTCTTATTCCACATCCATTTAAATATTGTTTTTTATTTACATTTTTTTTTTGTTTTGAAATATTGTTCGTGAAATAACTAGAATATATCATCTGGTGGTGATCTATAGACTTATTACTTCCACACCAGGTGGACCTACCCAGAGTTCTTTCAGAGATACAGAGTTTTGGCCTTATCAAAACACATCTTTAAAAATGACATGAGAAAGACGTGTGAAGCTATTCTACCTGCATTGATCAGTGTAAGTTGTTGTTTTGTTTGACTTATCATGACATCAACTGTGTTTCCAACATAAGCTCATAAGCTTTAACTATTGTTGAGGACATAGCCCTAGACCTCACTAGATGGAGAGAGATGATGACCCAGAAAGGTATGGACAGTGAAAAAACATGGAAGAAAAGCGTGCCATACAAAAAATGGCCAGCTTTTCTACCACCAAAGCGAAAGCCACTTTAACCTGTGATATTTGTGGACGGGGCTGTCTCTCCAAAATAGGGCTCCACAGTCACATGAAAAAGTGTTCGAGATAAACCAAAAAGTTGCTCTACGGCTGAAGGAGGCCAACAAAAAAAAAATCCTTTTTTTGAATCATAAGTAAAAAAATATTTTATAATAAAAAACTTCATTTGAAATAACAATTTATAATTTAAACTATCAGATCAAGTCCTAAAATACCACATAATTTTTTAATGGATAATTTATTTTGCAACACTAAGTATAGAATCACTGATAGTAGCTTTTAAACTAAGGAAAAACTTGCTATACAATGACATTCCCAATGCAAGATCTATTATAGAAGTCAGAGCTCAAGTTTTCATTTTGAATTTTCAGCTCTGCCAAAGGTTTTCTTTGTGTATTATGGTGCATTTTGGTGTGGGTGATAACACTCTTCTAATGCAGAATGTCAGCCCTGTTATTGGCTTGTAGCTCCAAACAGCTAGTACAACTGAACCGATGTAGGCTTAATATATTTTTAATAAATGAACTTTAAATAATAAATAACGTGAACAAACTTCTCTTGTGAACATTAATTTAATATAACTTTCATACAATATTCAAAAAATTTAACTTGAAATGAGATATAGATCTAATAGTAATGAACAAATGAATGTTTAAACAAAATCTTACAAGAAAACAACATGATGATGTCTTTAGATCATCTGCTGTTTTACAACTGCATTTTTGCATTACACAAGACCCTCTTGTGATTTCATCATCCTCACTACATAGCCACCAAATCGCTTAACCTCTCGTCACCATCACCTAGGAAACACACAAAGTATGCTGGACATGTAATCCCTTTTGTGCATTCCACAATGCTCTTAAGGGGTTCAGAGCCTTCTGCTTACTCTCCCTCAGAACATAGTGGTTACAAAATGATACTAACTCCTAGTTAACCTCAGTGAACTCTTACATCATCTTATTCTAGTTGTCTTTGTTGTGATCAGCTTGGTTACAATTTTGGTCACTTCACATTTCATCAGCTACATTGACAACTTTTGTTTTTTTTAAACTCACAGGACAATGACAAATACAGATTTGGAAAGACTAAGATATTCTTCCGAGCAGGCCAAGTGGCATACTTGGAAAAACTGAGAGCTGACAAGCTGCGGGCTTGTGGTGTGATGATACAGAAACACATCCGTGGCTGGCTGCAGCGGAGAAAGTACCAGCGTGTACGCAAGTCTGTCCTTCTGGTCCAGACATTTGGACGTGGCCTATTGGCCAGAAGGTAAAAATGCAAAACATTTCATTTGAAATATTGCAGTATTTTGTTACCAGTAGTGTTTACGATTTCCTTAACTTAGAAACAGTGTCGTCTTTAATGGGTTTTTTTTGTGTTACAACTATATTGAGATGGATAAAAATTAACATTTAATTTAATGTACACCCACAGACATGCAGATTTCCTCCGAAAGACCAGAGCTGCAACCCGCATCCAGGCCAGATGGAGAGGCTACAGGCAACGTCAAAAGTTCAACAGCATTCACTCTGCTGTTGTTGTCTTACAGGTAATGTAGATTTTGAAAAACAATTTTTCAAGCTTAAGCTTGAGGCTAACATGACAAAAGGAAAAGCAAATCTTCGTTGGATGGTTTCAATTTCCATAATTCACAATAAAAGTTCTCCTTTGAGACAAAAGGAAAGCAAATCTTCATTGGATGGTTTTAATTTCCATAATTCACAATAGAAGTTCTCCTTTGAGACATTTCATTATTTGGATTCCAGGATTATCTAAAAAAAAAAGCCTCCGTTTTTAAATGTAGGATTTAAAAATTAGAATGTTTTGCATTAAAAACCCTGCAATTCCTCTATCCAATGTGTGGCTCCTTTTATCAGGATGCAACCATATTTGGTACCATTATGCAGTTGAAATTGCTCAGTTACATTGTGCTTTCCTTACTTGTATACATTCTCTTTTGCAATGATAAATCTGAGTGGATTCTTTGTCCCTACTCAGACACTACTTGCTCCCAAATGGAATAGAAAGCAAATAAGAAATATCCATTAATTGAAATACACAAGTTTTAATTAGATAATTCCATCTTGAATATATAATATTATAACATATATTAAAATCAACATCGAATTCACATAAAATACATTTTTAAACCCAAACTATCTCTATATATAAGTCTCTTCATGGCCCAACCATGCGGGACATCACGATGAAAAAGTAATGGAAAGATAACGCTTTTATTTCTGTAAGTTGAACTAGAGTTACCCCTTATAAAATTCGCGGTGACAGAGCAAGGCTCAGAAAAAAAAAATAGTCGGAGGCGTATGCGTTATTATAAATTAAACTAACCAACTGCATTGATGTACCAAATGAACCTTGACAGTAAGCTCACTTTTCCTATACTTTTTTTAAGAATGTATTAAGCATTCTATTTGCAACTTTTGGGTAGTAAACAAAGTTGAAGGTTAGGTCACCAGCTCATGAATGTGACATTTACCTCTCATTATCTAACCATAGAAGTCTAGGTCTGACCTTCACCCCTAACCCTTCACCCCTAACTCAAAACATAGAATTCTCAACATATTGAAAGGAATGGTCTAATAAAGTTTTACTTGTAGCAAAGTTTTACTAGTACATGAATGTCTTTTTACAGTTTCTTCATTTTTAAATTTCGACTATATTATAGGCTCACGTGCGTGCCATGTTTGCCAGGAAGCGTTACATGGAATTGCTCCGCAGGCATAAGGTCCTGATCCTCCAAAAGAACATCCGAGCCTTCACCCAGAGGATCAAGTTCAAACGAGTCATGCGAGGTATCGTGCTGGTGCAGAGTCACTTCAGACGACGCAAGGCAAAACTGCAACTCAAGATCTTGAAGGTAATTTATTTTCTCAGTTTTAATACCCAATAGGCCTACATAAGCGCTTTATTGCTCTGCCACTGCTGCTTCGTTTTTGTTACTAGTGCAGAATTAAATTTTTTCCGTACTTAAAACAAAGAAATGTTTGATAAAATGCTTTTGCCTATTTTGTTAAAAGGGACGAGAGACCACTTAGTTTGCACATGGTTAACATTTTATTTACTGTTTGCATTTATTGAGAACATTTTTAAACTACTTTCAGACTTGTCTTTAATTTTAATTTAAGCTTGTCAATATTGTAAATGATTGTTTGATTACCTAGGCAGGTTTTTTGAACATCTTTAGTGACGTTTGGGCAGGACAGGCTCATTAATCTTGGCAGGACAGGCTCATTAATCTTGGCAGGACAAGCTCATTAATGTTTGCAGGACAGGCTCATTAATCTTGGCAGGACAAGCTCATTATCTTGGCTGACAGGCTTATTAATCTTGGCTGGAGACCCTCCTAGGAGAAGGAAAACACTGATTTCAAACCTCTGCTGCCTTGCAGCTATACTCAAACAAGAGAAATGTTTCTGGAGTTAATCCCTGAGGAAAAATCAGGAGCTGGCGACTCTTAAGCAGCTTACAGCATAAAGTGCCACACCCTGGCAGAGCATGTGAGGCCACTGATCCCAAACTGTATCTGCACTTTACGTTCTTTGGATAGATTGAGTGGAGAGGGGGGAACTGCTGTGTGGAGACATTGCTCCCTAGCTAATGCCCAGGCATTCATCTCATTTTTTATGAGATGATCCATAGTCGTTTTTTCGAATGAAGGAGGTTATATATAAAGGACGCTTCTCAGATGACATTAAAATATGAAGGTTTTTTAAATTCTCACCATTGTTGTTTGTGTTTTGCAGGTGGAGGCCAAGTCAGTGGACCACATCAAACAGGTGAACAAAGGTCTAGAAAACAAGATCATAGAGCTGCAACAGAGGCTGGATGAAAAGGTGAGACCAAGGAAATGTCTTTACTATCTACGAGTTCTTATAAAATATGTCTGCTACTAATTTGTACTTTTACATAGCAAATGAATGCTATTTACTTTTAGGAGATAAGATGGTGATATACTTTAAGAAGATAAGATTGTGCAGATGTAATTTTGGTATGACATAAGGTATTGGTTTCTCCTTTTAGTTGCACCACTGTACGTATATATCCTTTGGATTCAGTGTAATGGGAACTCATGAGCCGAACACCTAGAGAATTAATAAAAAGGCAGACAACATTAATATCATTCTCCATTGTTCTTATGTGGAAATATTTTTTCTTTGTCAATTGCTAGGGATTTTATTTTATCTATACTAGTTATTTAATTGATTTTGGTGTTTCAATGTTAAAATAGTTTGAAATATATCGGTTCTTTTTTAGAAGTGTTTGGTTTGAATAAATGAATGATTGGTTTAAATTTGGGTTGGGGAGAGTTTTTGAAGTAAGGCTGATTAATGATTGTAATTAATAGATATAGATACTAAAGGTATTTAGTTTTCTTCTGGCTCCTTTGTTGAAAACAATTTATATGCTCATATGAATCACTGGTGTATGCAGATTGTATCGACTATAAAGTTGTTCTAAAAATATCTAGGAAGCTAATTAATTCAATGAAAACAAAATAAATTATGTAGAAATCATACTATCAAAATTAAGATAGTATTTAAAATACTAAAAGATTAAAACTGAATAGAATGCTTTATTGTCTTTAATTTTTGGTGGGTAAGACCAGATATTTATGACGTAAAGTATAGGATGTTACATCTGATTAACCATGTCACATATTGCAATTCCCAATCTCCAGGCCAAGATCGCACATCAAGCACAAATGTACGAGGTGGAGATAGTGAAGATGAAAGAAGCCATGAATAAACTAAAGAGTACAGAGGAGGAAGCGAAGTTGTCCTCCAACAAGGTGGTGGACTTGGCCGTAAGTAGATGTTTACCAGAGAGTATATGTGTGCTATGTTTGTATGTAAATCTTTACCAGAGAATATCTGTGCTTTGTAAAGTAGATTTTTACCAAAGAATATGTGTATTATGTTTGTAAGGAGATCTTTACCAGAGAATATGTACTATGTTTGTATGTAAATCTTTACCAGAGAATATCTGTGCTTTGTAAAGGAGATTTTTACCAGAGAATATGTGTACTATGTTTGTAAGGAGATCTTTACCAGAGAATATGTTTGCTATGTTTGTAAGTAGATCTTTACCAGAGAATATGTGTGCTCTGTTGAGCTTGGTTTTATCTTCCAAATTCAGTCTTGTTCATGAGCTCTGATCTCTTGTATAGTAACTAGATTAGACTATTAATCTATTGTGGTTGACTTTTAGCCTAAGGAGTGAAGTTGGTCTGCTTAAATCCAATTTCCACCTAAAAACACATAGCCCAAGCTGGATGTGGTATAGTCATATATGTACCAAATGTGACACATTTTCTACTACTGCACTCATCTTTAACTTGATGACTTGAAGACAATGCCATATTATTACATTTGATTTGTAAATATTATATTTAGAAGCTGTTAGTAGTCACTCAGGCTGGGATTTCTGAAGTGTAATGCTTAATCTTACTTTACTTTTATTGTGAGCAATGTAGCCAACATTTGTTAGGTTTGGGGCCTTCTGGAGTACAAGACCTTCTTATATCATGGCTTTACTTTTTTTCCTGTATTTTATTTTTGGTGTGATCTAATTTTAATCTGTTAATCCAGTCCAGTATACAAAATGTTGCATGTTAAAATACCTGCTTGTATTTAAAATAAAAAAACAAACTTGTTGCTCTAATTGTGCAGGATGAACTTGAAAGGTTGAGAGCGGAGCTGGAGAAAGTCAAGGGAGAGAAGCAAGATTTGATCATGGAGAAAGATATGTTGGTCGCACAGCATGACCAGGTAAGCCACTTTCCCAAAACTGAGTTTCAATTGGATAGTTCATTTTATCTAGACATTTCCTGACAGTGTTCATACCAGCTTTAAATATTTTTTTTTTGTTGACTTGATAAAAACTTTATAATTATACCTCTATAATAAATAACTTTTGTTTTCAATTAAGGGGTGAGAATTATCAGAGGGGAAAAAGAAGAGCTTTCCATTATTTGGGCCTTCAATTGCTGTTATCATTTCTTTAACATTTGCATTTTCTTATAAATATCACCAAACATTGATATAATAAATATCCATCACCAAACATTTATATAATAAATATCAATCACCAAACATTGAAATAATAAATATCTATTACCAAATATTGATATAATAAATATCTATTTCCAGACAATGATAATTCCTTTGTTACTTTGTATGTAGGTCGTTACAGCTATGGTTGAAGAGAAGATGATATTAAAAGAAGAACTGGATAAGGCACAAAGCACTATCAAGCGTCATGATGAAGAACTGGATGGTATGTTTAGTGAACTTAAAGATTGCACCTATATATCTTATGCATACTTCAAACAAATTTCATTTATGGGAAAACCCACACAGTTTGACAATGCGTAGCTATCTTGAAAAAATGCAACAGTTTAGCAAAAAGATGTCAATTATTATTAAAACTAAAATAAAGCACTTAAAATGTACTGATGCATACTCTAAAAATGAAATGTTTTTAAGTGCTATGTACAATTAGAGAGAAAATTATACATTTATATTTAGTAAGTAATTTATATTGGAAAGAAAAAAGTCTGCATTTTGGTTACTTAGGTTCTATTTTGTTTTTTTGTCAATTTCCTTATATTTTGATGCCTTGCTTAGCATTAGAAACTTCATACTAGAAGGAAATGATTGAAAATGATTCTAAGTGTGTGTGTGAGAAGTGGTTTTGAACTTTACTTCACCTCCTGCTTTCACCACTGCAGTAGATGTGATTCTGTTTGCTGAAGTATGATATATGTCTATGCTCTTAGAATATGTGAGAGAGAAAGTTGCAGCTGCCAACAAGCTGTTGATCCAAGAGTTTGAGTCTGAGAGAGCACATCACCAGAAGCTGGTCAAGGAACATGCCAGGCTTCAACAGAGGCTGGAGAACCTTCACTCAGAGATGCAGGTCAGTCCCACGCATAATGTTTTAAGTATTAAGTCTTTGATGTACTTTAGAGTGAACACAATAGATGAACACATCCTTCATGATCTGTTATTACAATAAGGCAATTACAATTACAATTAAGTGTTTGGGCTTTATCTGTACTCTTATTTACTATACTATACATAAAACTTATTTTGTCAAATATAATCCAAATATGTGTCCAAATTGAGCTTCATTCCATATTTGTTGGATCTGAAAACTAATCAGTTCTACACATAAGTATTAATTTTATGATCTACTTACATGTGAACAGAATATGTCATCAAAAGTACTGGTTTTTCATGATCTGTTATTTCCATAAGGTTTTAAAGTGGTTGGGCTAATATTAAGAGGCATTATCTGCACTCTTATTTACTGTATTTTGTAATATTGTTATAAAAAATATAATCTGTGACCTAATTTAGCTGCAATTATGTTTTGGGGGTTGAAGATCTGTAAACAAAATTAGGTTGTGAGGTTAAGCTGCAGCTGCATTTTGTGCAAACAGTGCAGCGTAAGGATGTCCAAAGATGAAGTTCCTAGGACAAGAGAGCAGAACTAGAACATGTTAACATAATCCAGTTCTTTAGTTAGTCATACAGAACACTTCCCCAGCCTATTCAACTATTCCTACTGAACTATATATATAGTTCATCCATCGTGGTTCGATGATGACCACTTTGTCATCCAGGGGGCTGAGGGTTTTGCACTGGGGTTTTATGCCTCCTCATGTGGCTGGTGAGACCTATGTGAGCCCGGAATGTTCGGCCGCACACTGGGCAGATTATTCCAGCTGGAGCTAGTGTCGTTTGCCTTGCTTTTCTTTTCTGGCGTTTTTCTTCTGCCAGCGTTGTTCTTTTTTCCTCAGCAACCTGTGCGCCAGTTTTCACAGCGCGACGCCATGATGCTCTGTCATGTGCCTCTGTCTCCCAGGTGCCTGGGTCTATGCTGAACGCCTTCAGAGAAGCTTTGAGGGTGTCCCTGAAGCGCTTTCTGTGACCACCTTGCGAGCGCTTTCCTTCGCTTAGTTGGCCATACAAGAGTCGTTTAGGGATGCGGTGGTCTTCCATTCTGTAGATGTGAGCTGCCCATCGCAGCTGGGACTGCATCAGGATTGTGTGGATGCTTTGCAGACGTGCTCTTTGAAGGACTTCTGTATCTGGTATTTTGTCTTGCCATTTAACATTTAGTTTTTTTCTCAGACATAGAGCAATGTAGGGAGGATGACGGCTCTATAGACCCCTAGCTTTGTGTTTGTGGCGATACCACGTCTGTTTCAGACATTTTTAGACAGTCTGACATAGGATGCACTGGCCTTGGCGATTCGCAGGTCGATTTCACTATCGATTTTTCCATTTCTGGAGAGTATTCCTACTGAACTATTAGCCACTAAATAAGAGTGTCATTGGCATCATGAAGGAAAGGCTAAAAAAGTGGACAAGTGTAGAAAGTATGCAATACAACAACATTCAAACTATCTTATCTTATGAAATACAGATGTTACTTCAAAAAAAGAAGATTATTTCCTATGCCTACCATAAATGCATCAATAAGACCTGCATAAAAGTTTATTATTAGAACAAAAAAAGATTGTTAAGTGTTGGTTTTTAAGGTGTCATTTTAAGGAATAATTTTTTAAAAATCCCAACTCTATTAAAAAGTCTGTTATTCTGGAACTGAGCTAAAAATAGTCAGTAGAAAATCATAGTTACAAGAGTACAACAATTTATAGGTTAAAATGTGCAAGTTTCAGAACACTTCCAGAGTATAATAATAAATGTACCTCAAATAAAAAATATATTAAATAAATATTAAATAAATGTGCAAGTCGGTCCTGTGAAACAACTTAGAATTTCTAGTTTTAAACTTCGTCCTATCTCTTAAGATAACCATTCAAATGTTATCCTGTAAAAATGGACTCACATGTTGAATTCTGATACCACAGGTACTAACCAGTCCAACAAAAGGACACCACAGATCACCTTCGGACATCAGTGCCATCAGTATTGAATCCTACAGCAGCAGTGCAGCTGATAGTGAGAGAAAAGCTGAGGAAGACGAGGTAATGTTGTTTTTAATGTTTTAGAAGGCTGAGTATTACAAAATGTAAGCTTTGGCTACCATGATGTTTACTATCTCTGTTTCAGCCTAATTTAGCTGTTGGAACAGTAGCTTTATAGGATTCTCAGTTTGAAGAAAACAAAACATTTAAAGAATCAAAGAGTAAAATATTTTACTAATATCTTATAAGTTTAAATTTCCATTGGGGACTTTCATACTAAAAGTTAGTCACAGCAATCTTCTCTTTGTTTACACTTTGATTTATGAGATTCCTTTTATGCTCTGTAGGTATAATCAAAGTTTTGAGATACCTCTTATGCTCTTTAGGTATAAGTAATCAAATTCAGTTAGTGAAAAAAAGAAGAAGCTCAAATCTGAAGAAATGTGGTGGCAACAAAATGGAAGCAAAAAAAAATGAAAAAAGCAGACTGGGAAAGATTTAAAAATCAAATAGACAAAATAAAAATGTCATGGGTGCCATAGTGAAAGATAGCTGTTGCGATGTAATAAAAAAAAAACGAACTTTTCTCTACACATGAAAGAGATTAGAAATTTGATTCTGCAGTGCTAAGAAGTACACAAAGATGTTTGTTAAAATATTTTGTGTATCAGTAGTTCATATTCTGTACTCTATATACACCGAAAAGCTTGCTATTTTAGGAACTGCCTCTA
Source organism: Biomphalaria pfeifferi (assembly GCA_030265305.1). NCBI lineage: Eukaryota > Metazoa > Mollusca > Gastropoda > Planorbidae > Biomphalaria > Biomphalaria pfeifferi. Next base: position 8,309,407 of record JASAOG010000006.1, read on the forward strand.
TGTATGAAATCTCTAACATGAGTTCAATTTGTTTTTTACATGGTGAGAATTTGGGAACAGAATGATGTGCAAAGACAATGTGTTTTCCTTCTTTGACAGGATCAAGGTTATGACACAACAGCCAGAAAGCATGAGGTCAAGAAGTTGGGCAACTCGAGGGCACCTGAGCCACCCTCTGGAGACATAGGAGACAAAGAAGAGGAGGTAAACTGAATGTGTAGCAATAGAAAAGGTGATCTCGAAGAAAGAATTGAAGTTTTTTTTAAGGTGGAGAAGAAAGTTGAAAAAATTAACTAAGGGACTAAAAATGTCTTAAGTGGCATGCTGGCTGAGTTGTAAAGTGCTTTGCTTCTAAACTGAGAGGTCCCAGGTTTGAATCTCTGTGAAGAGATGTTAAATTTCGGGGTTCTTAGAACGCCCCTGAGTCCCCCAAACTCTAATGGGTACCTGACTTAAGTTGGGAAAAGTAAAAGTGGTTGTTCGTTGTGCTGGCCACATAGTACATTGTTAACCATCCATTTAGGGTTAGAATTAGAGTTTAGGGCAGGGGTAACAGTAGAGGGAGGGCTTAGGGTGTAGGGTTATGGATGAAAATTAGGATTATTGCCAGGATCATCTAAGTAATTTGCGCATAAATCCTTTTTTCACTTTAATGAGTGCTAGTAGGTAACATACAAGTTACCTAAGTTATGTTAAAAAACAAATCAGTTTTCAGCACATAAACAAGTTAACTTAGTTAATCTGCACAGCAAATAAGTTAAGTAACTTCCGCACTTTAACAGTGACATATATATATAGGATACTATTTCCTTTTGATACATCAAAGATTCTGAAAAAATCAAGAATTTTCATTTTTCTAGAAAATTGACATTTCTTGAAGTTTTTGTTATGGCCTCATATCTTTATTTATGAATATGTAGAGAAAACTAAAAATTTCAACTTGTAACAATCATTCATAGGTAGCTATAAAACTTGACATGGCTAGCTTGTCTTAGGGTGTATGACACAACCTTCTTGTAGACAAATGTTCTGTATTACAACACTACAATTGTAAGTAATAATTGTTTCCTAGACTCACTGTTTTTGTGCACTTGTAGAAAGCTCCAGCAGAAGCTTTGGACATTGGCCTGGTCCTGAAGCTCCAGAACAAAGTGAAAGATTTAGAGAGGGAGAAGAAGCAGCTGATGGAGAAGATTGAAAGCATGGAGGAGGACACGTCAAGGGGGACCATCATCACAGACTCTGCTTTTGATGCACTCAAGGTAACTGTCTGAAAAGCTCAGATTGATCCACCTTTTTTAAATCAGATTTTTTAAATCATAGAGACAGATGGATAACTATAACAATGGCACACAATCTAATGATAATATGGTAGGGGGTGGGGCCTGATAGAGAGGCGTAGCAAGAAGTGAGACCTCCTATGACTTGTGAAAACTGATTGACAAATTTGAAAAGGAAAAAAACTGAAACAAGAGCTCTGATGGGGAGGACTGATGTTCTTTGACATAAACAAGGACACTTAGAGACAGTTGTACCAATATGATTTGCACCCCTTAAAATTAAATGCTCATATACAAAGATTCAAAGAGACCATGTCGCAATTTTGTGGTGACCATCAAGATTTGAAGAATCTTTCAAATTTGAATGACTTTTATAGAAGTGATGTCACTACATTTTTTTAGTCAGACTACATTCTAGTCTGATAATAATAAAAAAAATACAACACAGAAGAAGCTCATATTTTAAAAGCAAGAACTTTTAATATTTTCTGATTCGTGGCATGCACTCTTATCCTCTCTGAAACTATGTACTTTATGATGGCCATGTCACAGTTCCTAAGTTTGTGTTTATGTTCAGACTTTTTATACTTAATATTTATATTATTTTTTTTTTAAGCACAAGACAGCTTTTGGCATGTTTCTAACCAAAAAAACAACCTCAAAGCATTCCAAAAAAAAAAGCTAAATAATAATTAAAAAAAAAGAGATGCAAAAAATGTAAAGCAACATTCTAATACATAAATAAAACTGCTTTGCCTTTTCATTTCTGTCTTCCAGTGCATGTTTTCCAAAGTCTGATTTTCTTTGTCTTTTAACTTTAAAACACCATCGCTATGCATTTAACATTGCAACAGTGCTGTGTCGGAGTTGAAGAGTTGGGAGAATGAATTCAAATAGCCATTGTTTCTTGTACAGTTCTTGTTAGAATCCATGGCTTCTTTGTGTCTGCATGTTTGTTGTCTCTTTTATGCCTCTGTGTGTTTGTGTTGAAACAACAGCAAGAACTGGTCAGCTCTGAGGAAGTCGGCATTGTCATCAAGCTTCAAAAGAGAGTGAGGGAGCTGGAGGCTGTCAAGAAGAAGCTGACCCGGGAGCTGGACCAGCGAGAGGAGGATAAGTCTGACCGCCCAGCGACATGGACTGAAGATGCTTTTGAAAGTTTAAAGGTTCTTGAAGTTTATCTTGGTGTCTCTTTGGCTTAGCGCTACTAACATAACTATCGCTTCTGCGACTAGCACACATTCTTTTCTATTTAGTTGACGACAGATAATGTGAGCTATTAACACAAATATTGTTTGCTTATATATTTCTTTGTTGTTGCTTTTTTTAACTGGTGAACTATTATCTGTCTAGTATTATTATTCAGTGAATTTATATAAATATACAATACATATTTCTTTTATTATTCTAAAAATATTTATATTCATTTTCTTTCCTGTACATCAGCGGTTCTCAACCTTTTATGCTCAGTGACCCCTTTTTACAATCTACCACTCTGCCGCGACCCCCCCCCCCCCACACACACATACAGCAATAGAAGAGTAGACAATTTTCTATGGTCTTAGGCGACCCCTGGCAAATCGTCATTCGACCCCCAAAAGGGGTCGCGACCCACAGGCTGAGAACCCCTGCTGTACATGTTTTTTTTTTCCTACAGTTGTCAGATTTTTTCCTTTTCAATAATTTTTGTGTACTTTTAATAAAAAGACAACCTTTTGGGATTGATATTTTTTGGACTTAGGAATGCACAAAATTTTATGTGTGTGAGTAGACCTATTAAAAGGGTGTGTGTCTGTGTGTGGGTATATATTAACAACATCATATTGCCTAGTTTAGCACTAATCTTGTATCAATACCAATAAATAAATGCTCCTTAAATATGCTTATTGTTATTGTTGGAAACATAGTTGAGACACTGATGGCTAGGGTTACCAGATGTTCGGTAAAAGGAAGACCTCTCATATGTGACCTTGTCTTCCTACTGACAATCATTGGTCTAAAAAGCAAAAAGTCTGGCTTTCATTCTCTTGTTGTTGTTTTTTTCAATTACATATATTACTGTTGACTCTTGCTATTCTGACACTTCACTATCGATGTTTTTAGGATCAGACTTCAATTACGGAAGTAAGAAAAAAAAAAGCCATAATGTAAGCTTCTCCGCTGTCTTTTGATTGAAGCTATAAAATCATAAAAAGCAGAAATAATTTAAGTTTTTTGATACATTCCTTTTATTTCAAAGCTTTTCAGAAGCAACTTGTAACTCAGAGCTCTTCAGGATGTGTGCTTTGTTACTTTGTATTCCTGGACATAATGTTCACATTAAAAGAGTACTTACACTGACAAACACACAGACAAAAAGAGATGTATTTTAAGCATGGAGTTCTGCACGTATATTTGCACTAATATGTACTGTGAAATGTCTCTGTGTATGTAAAATATGATAAAATTAATTATTTTTACAGCCTTTGATTTTCAGTTTTGATAAATGTCCTTCTTTGTAAGATTTTGTCCTTCTCTGGACTTGTAGTTGCCTGGTAACCCTACTAATGGCTAAGTGTTTGAGCATCTAACTTGCTGATTTGAAAGTAGTTTTTCAAACCCTGGTGTAGTGTGTTGCTCAGTATATTTGGATGTTCCGAGGACCATTCAAGTATATTGGCTATCTGATATATATCTATCTATCTATATATTACTTTATATGAAAGCTTCTGGCTATGACAAATATATGAAACTCTCGCCATATAATCTCAGTTGGTTGTTCTTATTTATCATTTAACTTTTCTTAAATAATTTTGGTTATGGAATTTAGAAAAAAAAATTCTTTGACTTTACGTTTTACACTCTTGTAATGTAATGTTTATCACACAACCATTTCTCTGTTTTCTACTATATTTAGTACAATATTTATTAATTTATTATTCTAGCTACTTTAGTTGTTTTTTTTTTAAATTGATTAATTTGGTTTTCAAAATAATTTTCAATTCAGACAAAATAGAAAACTTACAGCTAGCTATTTCAAAGTTTATCTTTAGTCTCAAGGTAAATAATTTGGAAAAAGATCATCAGTTATGTCCCATCAGCCTCAAGCACCTACTGAGGTCAGGGTATAAAAGTTAAATAATGTTTTTTGGCAGTGTCATTTAAGGCTATGCTGTTGTTGTTTTTTTAAAAAAAATAAAATCTTTTTGTTTTCAGTTGATTTCATACATTGATCAACATATCTTAACAACTAGGACTTGCCAATTTTTTTTCTTATTTATTGCTTTCATTTCTAGGTGAATATGAGATTGAGCACATTGATAAATGAAATATTTATGTTTTTATTTTTTTGTAAATTATGCTTTGTATTGCTAGATTAATTTGTAAATTTATAATAATAATTGTTTAGAAAATCTTTTACATTGTGTGACTAGTTATAAAATTATTTAAGTTACTAAAGCCCTGACTTTTGCTACTTTCATGTTTTCACTTATTTCATATATAGCTCTTTTTTTTTAATGTGACCATAAAATTAGTTGCCCAAATTAGCCTCGAAAACTAAAGTCTTTTATATAACAATGCAATTGCCTAATTAGCATAAACGATAAGAGAGTATAATTTTCTTTTTAAAGACTGTCTATATTTTAAGGTATTTTAAGACTAGATACCAATAGCCATTATTGAAGAGCTCAAAAATTAATATATTTTTCCAACATATTTTATTCATTTCTTTTAGTAAAATTTTAAAAAGGAGATTTCACTGAAATTCAAAATATTTATGTTACAAATTAACTGAGGGAAAAAATATTTTCGCTGTATGACACCTGGATTTTTTTTTTTTGAGACGTTGATAGCCCAGCTATTTTTTCACACTATTTGTCCACTCTTTTTAAAAAATGCATATTTTTTCTTTAATTTGTATTTGATTACCTTCATTGATAACTGATTTCTGTTTTTTTCTTTTCAACAATAATGCGGACTAACCTTGTCTTACTGATTGGCAGACTCAGTTGATCCATCTAGTCTGTTAGTTCACTGTAAACAAAACAAAAATGTTACTAATGTATTTCTAAAGATTGTATTGTTCTATCTCCACAGATGCAGGACTTACAGAATGACAACGACAAGCTAAGACGAGAAGTGAGCAAACTGATGAAGTCTATCGCTGAGTCTGTGCCCATGGAGAACTCAAAGAAGAGCAACTCCAAAGCTGGCCAGGAGTTTTTTGGTGAGTTTTGACTTGAACTTCATCAGACATATTGTTTGTTTGGTATTTTCTGGTGGGTTTTTTTTTACTGAGCTTACTCACTTTAGAGGCACCAGAACTCGATATGTATATATTGTAACGGATCTAATCTAATACAAGCCAAAAAAATAAATATTTAGTTTAATTTATGTTGGTGAAATACTTAAACTTGGAGGCGCAGTGGCTGAGTGATAAAGCACTTGGCTTCCGATCCAAAGGGGTCCCAGATTCGAATCCTGTAGAAGACTGGGATTTCTTATTACGAGATCTTTAGGATGCCTCTAAGTCCACCCAGCTCCCACTGGTTGGTCATTGTACTGGCCACATGACACCCTTATTAACCATGGGGCACATAAACAGAAAACATTATCTGCCCCATAGATTGCAAGGTCTGAAAGGGGAACTTCATTTTTATATACTTAAACTAACTTTCCATTATCATATTTAACATAAAAAAAAGTGGGAATGTGTTAGCGACATTGAAAATAAAAGTATTATTCTATTTGGCTGTTATCATCTCACCACATCAACAGTAAAGTTCCCCTTTCAGACCTTGTGGTCTGAGGCGCCAGAAGATTCCGAAGTTGAAAATCCAAATATTCACCAGGATTCGAACATGGAGACCCCGGTTCGGAAGCAAAGTGATTTACCACTCAGCCTCCGCACCTTCTAAACAACGCACATTATAGCATATTAGTGTTTCAAAGTCCTAGCTAGTTACAGGGACAGTATGCAGTTCACAAAGGAGTCCTAAAGAACAATATTTTTTTGTTTTCCTCATCTCATGTCAGATACTTCAAGACCCTGAGTTCAACAGCGAATGGCTTCACTTTTGTGCCAGGGTTTTATTTTAGGTTGTTTAGAGCAAGCAAAGTCATGTACACACTGTCAATTGAGTTAGCCTCAAATAAAATGACTGTTATCCAAGTTGTCAATCGTTTTGGTAGCAGGGAGAAGTTTTTTGTGGAACTTTTCTGAATAACTGCCAAATGAGCAACTAAAGTATTGTGCATGAGTAGGTTGTCATGTCATTTGTTTCATTTCATCATTCAGACCCTACTTCTGAGTCCAGTGAAGCAGATGAAGAAGGTATAGTCTTCTCCACCCAGCATGATCTCAACATTTCTGTTGATCATAAAGAAAATTCTTTCTTATTTATTAATGTTTGAACTATTTTATGTCATTCACTTGTTTCTTCGTTCATTAGTTTCACATTCTTTTTCAAAAACTAGGATTTTCTCCCTGACTGCATTGTTTTGCAAACAAATCTTAGAGTCTAGATTTGTTTTATGCTTTTCATTTAGTCTTTCTTTTGACTTCATGTTCTAACAATTCTTTTTTTTTTTTTTCTTTTTGAAGAATTATAATATTTCTTTTAGACCTTAACTTAGATTTTGATTTGTTGAAGACTGTGTTTCTCTTGTTCACTCAGCATGCTCTCTGTTTCCTTTTGTTTCAATGAATCCTGAAAGAAGTGAAACTATGGATTACAAAGTACTGCCTAAAACTTGTAGGCATTCGACACAATCATATTAAATGCCATACTAATTAAATTAAATTAATTGGTGTCAATAGTGCATTATTTCATACATTTGTGCAGCCCAGTATATTTTTGTTTTGTCTTTAATGTATCTGTTTACACTTTTTTTTTTGGTTAGCGGAGGAAATTAGTGGTAAAAAAATATGTTAATTTTATTTTTATTTTTTTTAATTTTGCCATAGTTTTTGTTCATGGTATTTTAACCTTTTCTATTCTAGTTGTTTGTATTTTTTTGTTTAAAAAGATTTATTTTTTTTTAGTTAAAATCTGTTAAGACAATGTTCTTGAGTTATGGATCTTTTATCTCTTATATTTCTTTTTCCTACAATTTTTCCTTTGATGATTATATGCACTTGGTACAAACACCATTTTTAGTACATTAATAGACAGTGTAAATTAGATTTGAAATCTTTTCTTAGCATATGAAGACATTAGATTAAAGAGTGCCCAGCTTTCAGATAATAAATGTAATAGGAATGTTCATGTTAAATAATCTAATAGATGTTCATAATTCACATTTTTTAAAAGTCATTCTTGTCCACTTACTTTATTAACATTATTGAAAAACAAAAGGTAGATCCTTGTCTATGGTGTGGTCACCGTGTGGTATAGATTGATTTTAGCCATTGGAACAATAGGTTAGCCACTTGTTAAGTAGGAATGTTCAACTATTTATTAGACCAGTAATACAGCACTTTAAAGACATTACAAGAACTAGACTACAAAATTGGGCATAGTGAATGCTAAGAAAACGATTCTCTCCTGTAGTGAGTCAATGGAATGAAATTTGTCATAGCTTAGCTATACTGTGCATTAGATACATTATCATTTTTTAATTAAGAAATACTTAATGTATTGTAACTAATTGTTATGTGTGATATTTGCAATGACTCCCCAAGTAATTGGTTATTTTAAGTCTTATTTTTTTTTTTATTGATGTTCAAAAGTCTGTACAAGACTTCTTATGATATCTGTTTGTTTTTCTCTCTCTCTTTTGTCGTCTGCTGCCTCACTCTTGTCTCTCCTCTTCTTCCTCTCTATCTTCATTGCCGCCAATCTTCCTCTCTATCTCTGTTCTCTTTTCCCGAATGCCCTCCCCTGACAACTTGCAGGTTCCACCAAGATGGCTGACGAGGTTTCCACATTCAAGGGTGAGACTCTTTACACGTCTCCCTTCATTACCAACCCACCCCCCACCCTACCTGTGCCCGGTTTCTAAAAATGACGTTCCAATAATCACTTCCCACCTCTTGTTTATTTCTTCTGACCACACATTGGCAGTCATTGGCAGTGAAGCTGTCATTGTCAGTGAAGCTGTCCTTGTCATTGAAGCTGACATACTGTTGATGGCACCCTACAACATTGGATTGCTGTCTGGTTGTACGGTTTGAGAGCTTGACTATCGTTTGGACATATTGATGGTCCCGGGTTCAAACCCTGCCCGCTCCCATCCCACGTCATCCTGCCGGAGATTTGGACTTGGAAGTAAATTATCTTCAATTCTGAAGGAACATCTGAAACATATTAAACATTTTACAAACACATAAACATTAATTTTCTATTATATATAGTTTGTCCATCGTGGTTCGATGATGACCACTTTGTTGAAATTGCAGTTATAGATACATTGCTGGCCATCCTTGGTCTGAATAATAGAGTCTTAGCTGGCCCTTTCTCTATTTAAAAAATAGATTTGTCGATGGCCATCTCGGGTTAAAAGATAGATTTGTTGTTGACAATCCTTGGTATGAAAAACAAACAACAACATGGCTTTCATTCCTGAATTTCGTTTTGTTTTGCTATCATATTTGAGAAATATTTTGGATTCTCTTTAGCTGGATAAGTTGAATTTCAGCATCAAACGTATCTTCCACTGCAGCTTTGTGTAAATGTTCAGATATAAGTCGGTAGTTCGATTTTTTATAAGCTTATAACAACAAACAAAACAAAAACAACAACAACATAGTAATACATGGTCACGGTCTACTTTGTAGGCAACAATTTTCCCGTTACTTAGACTCCGCAACGTTAGCCGCATTGGGCAGCAAACTGTGTCTATAGAAAACCGGCCACCAGCAATGTTTGCAGTCCGATGCCTGGAGATCATCCATGAAAGTGCTGCGCCATGTTAAACGAGGACGTCCTTTTTGCGTGTCTTTACATATTATTAAATTATTTAGACAAAAAAAAAACTTGAAAAGTAAATAGAAGCACTAGTGTACACTTGTTTATATGGAGAAAAAAGGGAAGCAAATATGTCGAAACAAGACTTCGACGAAGACACGAACCAAGAAACACGGACTTTGCAACACAGGCACCTCAAATAAGAAAGATTGTAGCATTTCACGTTAGCTGCAGTGGTGGAGGTGCGCCTTTTTGTCTTCTGCTCCTTTCCTCTGCAATTGATTCTCTCTGGGACTCAAAAAGTACGTAGGGCCTACTTTTTTCTTTGCAAGGGTTGGCAAGCTTAAGCTTTTTCGTAAAGCGTCTTTGCCAGGTGCTCGTTCCTGTATGCCAGTAAGAATTTTAAGAATGCGCTATTTAATATTTCGGATTTACCCGATTGTGCAACATGCTCACTTTGGTTCTCATCGATGCACACCGCGATCTGACGTCAGCACAATGTGTGCATGTGTTTACAATCGAAAAGGAAGAGAAAGCGGCAAATTCATAACAACGCCGAGCCCCTTTTTGTCCTTTTCATGCTGGGACCACCAGCATGATGGCGTTTATTGTCAGAGAAGTATGAGATTGAGGACACTTTTGGTGCTTTTCAAATGGCCGCCATGTTTCACCATCTCGGCCTGAGCGTCGTCTACAAGTTTGTCTTGACCAACCTGCTCAAAGCCTGCGGACTCTTCTCGCCGCCCCTGTTCTTGCCGTTGGAACTCAGCCGTGGCCAGCCATCGAAGGAGCCCGGGACACCCCCGGCCGGCGTCTGCACTGCACCTCCGAAGCCCGGAGACGCCGTGATGTGCGACCCAGGTAGATCTCGTACCATGGCTGTAGCTCCCCGCCACGGCGCCCTGCCCCCCGTCAGTGTCGTCTGCTTAATGCCGATTATAGTCTGGCAGGAGAGCAAGGCGCATGGCGAGGCACTCGTGCCTCCCGGACTTCAGCCACCATGCGCGGGCGGTTCTCCTTTGCAAGTTTCTATCTACGGTTAGTTCTAGATCTATGACAATTAAACAAATACCAGTTAAGACTCTGATTCCTCGGTTCTAGACCAGACCTAGATCTAGATGTATGTTTAATGTTAAGTCGCGTTGCCTTTACAATTAGAATTGATTAGATAGATCTAGATTCAAACTACTCAAAGTTTGTTTCATTTATTTTTATAGTTAGTCTCCAAAATTTCGGACCCTTTCAAAAAAATTAAAGAAAGATAATTGGAAAAGTTCAGTGATACATTCGAGTTACACCCCTTTCCATTTCAATAATACAATATGTTGTATCTGTCTTCTCAAGCTGTATTCTACTATAGACTTCATATTCCAAGATGGTGGAGCTGTTAATGAATTAGATACATTTTACTTATTTCCTAAAAAGTCTTTTTATCTTTGGCAACAAAAGGTTGTAAATCCTAAAATAAAAAATATTTATTTCTGGCACTGCTCACTAGTTGTGGCTCACATCTAGATCTACCTGCATTGGTGCATACTTTTTTTGTTTGTTGATACTCAAAAGAAACAAATCACCTTAACATCATCTGTCCTATAGATCGCAAAATGACCTTAACATCATCTGTCCTATAGATGGCAAAATGACCTTAATATCATCTGTCCTATAGATGGCAAAATGACCTTAACATCATCTGTCCTATAGATGGCAAAATGACCTTAACATCATCTGTCCTATAGATGGCAAAATGACCTTAACATCATCTGTCCTATAGATGGCAAAATGACCTTAACATCATCTGTCCTATAGATCGCAAAGTCTGAAAGGGGAGCCATACTTTACTTTTTTTTTCTACTTTACTTTACTCCTCAGAGTCAACGTTTTATCTTCAAATATTTGCTACCCCATTTTTACCCCCCTTCCTCCTTTTTTTTTTCTCTCCTCTCCGACCCCTAATCCTAATCGCCTCAGGTTGTCATTGCGTAAGTCAGAGTTATCTCGCCTCCAGTCTATTTTGATCAGCAGTGGTGTCTAAACCTTTTTTTTTTTTTATGTCCGGTGGGCCGTATGCATGTCGGACATTTCATTGGTGTTCAATGGATGCGAACCTCTGTGGCCTCTTTATGCTGCACTGTGGTAATAAGTTTTGAGGAGTCGACTAGCACTGTTTTATGGACCGGATATGTTCCGCCGGTCGTCGTTTTGGCATCACTGAATCAGAACGTTAGATCTATATCGCGTCCCGCCCCCCCCCCCCCCCCACACTTTCCATGTTATTCTTTTTTTTTTTACCAAGAAGATTTAGTTGATTATTTAAACATCTAGAAGAAACGTGCTCTTCAACTTGGCTACGAACCTTTGTTTGGGAAAAAAAAGTATTCGTGCAATAAATGTCAATAGCGGGCCTTTGTTTAGATGATGTTTAGAAGTGCTCTCCTGTTGTTATAGGAAGGGGTAACCATGGTGTTATGTGACCAGCACAATGGCTAACAATTTCGATCTGGAATGAGATCACAAATAAAACTATATTTTATAAATGTGACCAAAACACAATGTTTGAGCAAGGTTTCACATTAATGATGGCGTGTCCTTGGTGGTACAGCTACTTGTGGAAATGATTCAGAAAGTGTGCATTTTTATGGTCTAACGATCCACCGGACTTCAATGGGACAAGAACTAATGCCTGAAATAAAACATGCCTAGAACTTTCTAGACCCCACGATTCATCCTCTTCACCAACTGTACTACTTTTATTTATGATTTTTTTTTTAAATCTTAAAGATTGGTTGATAATTCCCCATTAAACGATTGTTAACATTATTCTCTATTATTAAAACACGTCGGAATAATGGGAAGACAAAGAAAATAAGAATATTTTTGTTTCTATTAGCATTTGATGCATGTGACAGACTGGCTCTGTTCGATCCAGAAATTCTCCAATACATTTTGTTTATAGAAGTCCCGTTGATCTGGTAGTGCAATGTTTTATGGTAAGCCTGTCACCCTCTACAAGTGGCACCCAAGAGAATTGTAATCATAGTTGTTATCTTTAACAACTTCATTGTGAATGATAATAACTTGGTGGGCGACTGGTTGGAGTGCCTGGATGGCGAAACGAGGGGTCTGTGATCTTATTTGGAAGGGTCTATGATCTTATTCGGAAAGGTCTGTGATCTTATTTGGTCGTATTTTGAAAATCCTATAAGATTCAACCTACATTCGCCCTCCACCCCCCTTTTTTTTTTCTTTTTTTTTTGTATTGCGAGTAAAAATGTTTAGCCGTTGTGATCGCCACTATTTTAACTGTGAATAGACCTTGCTTTTAATGATTTAACTGTATGGAATTTAGCTCTGGTGATATGAAGGGAGAGTAATCCTTGAAGGATTACGGCACGACATAGCCTAAATTGTGCCGATGTGCCAAAAACTCAAAACTCAAACTCACCTTTGAAATGGGAGACCCATGATTTATTATTTTATTTTATAGATTAAATGCCTGACATTAAAGTTCTAAAAATGTATAAATGCCTGACATTAAAGATACACACATTTATAAGTATGACTTAATATCAACGATATGTACTTGTATAATAGATTCAAATTTAAGATCTTTAGGTTTAAAAATGTCGCATTAAAAATCATTACATTTATAAATACGTCTCAAAGTATAGTTCTATACGCATCTAAATGTCTCACACTAAAGATCTATAGATGTTAGGACCATAAGGATTATGTTATAGATATTAGGACCATAATGACCATCTATAGATGTTAGGACCATGAGGACCATCTATAGATGTTAGGACAATAAGGACGATCTATAGATATAAGGACCATCTATAGATGTTAGGCCCATAAGGACCATCTATAGATTTTAGGACCATAAGGACCATCTATAGATATTAGGACAATAAGGACCATCTTATAGATATTATGACCATAAGGACCATCTATAGATGTTAGGACCATAAGGTGTCATTTATCTGAGTAGTCTATCTCCTTGCTTTGTACTATACCACATAATGGTAGATAATTGAAAACCTTGTTGTTTCATCAGCCCAGTTCGAGGCCATGGCAGACGAGCTAGAGAGACGCAGGGAGGAGTGCCTACAGCTTAAGGCCATGCTAGCAGACCGAACCATCACCACGCATTCCATTGCCAGAGAGTCCTATGGCGGCAATGATGTTTTGGTGAATGAGGACAATGAGCTGGAGATGGCCTACAAGACACAGAAGGACTTGAACAGGTCAGTTGGGATAGTTTGGTCCACCTCCACTAACCTGTCTCTCTCTGTGTTATGTCTCTCTTTGTCACCTATCTCTCCCTCTCTCTGCTATGCCTATTCTGTCACATCCTCCTCTGCAGTCAGTACCTTTACTTGGCTCAATTGGGGTACTTAAAGCAATGTGACTTTGATCACTGCAGATCGATAATATGGATTAACTTGCATAAAGATATACACATAATGAACCACAAAAACTATTTTGAAATAAGTTTAACTCTAGAAAAAAAAATGTCCATGATAGAACACAAGTGCCTGACTTCTTCCACACTCATAAAATAACTAAATCACTAAGTTCAACCACTCACAAAACTCCCATTCACTCAAACTCAAAGCATTCATGCCCAGAGACAATATAAACAAATGGCTTTTAACTCTTTCATACCAGCATAACAACAAAGGAACAATGCATTCAGTCTCTCCATACATGCCCCTGACATCTGCCATGACAGTTCTTCCTCAAACACACACAAGTCCCCTCTCTCCCGATAATCTTTCCAACAATAATGGATGTTATGCTTCGTGACACGGACATACTGAACAGTGATACCATGCTATTTAATAGAGCCCGTGCCCCACAGACACAAAATAGTGAATCAGATTGTCCAGGCAGAGTCCAAGCAACGTTATTTGCCCAATGGAAAGCTTTGCTTTCAGCTAACGGCCAGGAATGAGATACTGAAGAGGTTCACTTCTACAACCGTTTCTGGGACTCCGTATCATTCCAACCGGGCCCTGAAGAAGAAACATTTGTGTTCCTTTACTGAACCAGCTACTACCGTGAAAAAGCCCCTCACAGGAAATGGAGCAACCTGGATGCTGGAGACTTTCGATTTAGTGAGCTTTTTTGCATTCCAGCTACATCAGGCTACTTGCTAATGTAGCCCATATTGTGTGTGTGTGTTTTGGAAAAGGGGGGGGGGGTTCGTTTCCCTATTAGCCTATCCATTTCCTCTTTATGTGCGTTTTTGTGAGTGTGCCATGTTGATGCGGGGAAAGTGTTTTTGGCCCTCAGAAATACTTTTAACTTTTTATCTGACATCTTGATATTAGACATAGGTCTGAGTTTCTCTCTGTTCATTCTCTGTTGATAGCACTGATGGATGCAGAACCTGCTCTAGTCTATAGTGATAGGCCACCACCAATCAAACAATAGTGACAGCGAAATTCAATAAGGCTCAGTCCCATGCTAATTATGGGTGTATGTTAAAAATAGGGGAGACGAGATATTTATATACTATAGCTAGGCCAAATCTTTCACATATAACCTGCGTTGTGACTCTCGTATACTGCTTACTAAAGGGAAAAACATCACATTGAAAACTACTAAAACATTTCCTGAACAGCGGAAAGAAAACTTAGACTTGACTTAAACATGTACACGTTTTCAATATGGAATAAAACAAAAACAAAAAAAAAAGACTTCTGAGAATGAGTGCGTCAGGTTTGAAAAGTATCCCCCCCCCCCTTTTTTTTTCCAGACAGTGCGCTACACAGGGCAGATGATGTATTGGTCATCTGTTTCTTTGACCGACAGTTACGAAGGTGTTATGCGGCCAGCACAACAACCAGCCGCATTTACTTGCCACAACCAATGCCACATTGAGTAGACCCAGGAGCGCCCTAAAAAATTCCCGATATTCAGATTCCCAAAACTTCTCAGAGATTCGAGCCCCCAAGCGCTTTACCACTCAGCCACCACCACTCCTTATGTTCGAAAAGAACCAGTAGGCCTAATAGGCCTGATCAAGTAACCTTACACAGAATTCAGTGGATAGTAGAATCAATGTATTGACAAGTGATTATATTTAAATTAGAGCCACAATAAACTCCCGCATTCAAAAATTCTCCTTTTCCCTATTATATAATAGACAACGTTGTGACATTTCTGGAAGTTTCCGCAGTCTTTGGTGTTTTCTACAAAGTTCATCGAATTCTCTTTTGATTAAAAATACTAATAACAACGCTCAACTTAAGTGGTACCTACAACTTATGATTCAAATCTAGAATCTAATTATTCATATTGTAGGTACGTAGTATTTTATAACGGTATCAAGAGAAAAGTAAAAGTGATATAAGCGTCCCTGGATGACCGCTTGTGAATACTCTCTTACTTAGTCTGTGAATAGACCTTGATTTTAATGATTTAACTGTATAGAATTTAGCCCTTGCTATGTAGAGAGAGAGAGTAGTCCTTAAGGGAATGCAGGCACAACATGGCCTAAAATTGTGCCGATGTGCCAAAAACCAAAACCAAACCAAACTTACTTAGCCCCATTGACTTGGTCGTAGTTCCTAATGGTCCCTCCACGGAAACTTTTTTATGTTACTGCTAGTTTTAAGGTCTTAATGAAGGATAAAATACAATAGTAGTGTGTCGTACATCTGAGAGTCTATTTTAGGCAAGCCTTCCACTCCGATACCAATTTAAACATTTCGTTGCTACGCTTATAAACTATTTTAGTGCCGTCCCTTATGTGACGTCACAATTCGTTCCTCTTTGACGCTGTGGGCGTGGTCCGCGATCTAACACAACTAAAAGGAGGATATAGTTTTTCGTCCTTTGGCACGAGGATGACAGGAAAAGGGGGGTTTGAAAGGTGTGTGTGTGTTTGTAAAGGGGAGTAACCTGTGTGAAGTTTCGTGAACAGACGACATTGGCTTATACTCTGGGCACTCCTGAGTCGTCACATTTCTTGAAGTGGAATAAACGTCAGGGACTCTGGAGGGTGATTCGGGAGGAGGGGGAATAGCAGAGTTGCGCAGACACGCATTCCTTGGCGACAAAGGGTCAGATCCGAACAACTTGTTGTAATCGTGGCTACTTGTCTTTTTTTTTCTTCCAATATGTTAGTTTTCGTTTAAGTCTAGTATCGATACGAACTCCGAAGGCGATACCTCCCAATGTGCTTAGATTAAACTCCGCCCCTTCCCCCAGTTTTTTCCCCTCTCTTATTTGCACCTCTCTTTTTCCTCTCATAGTTTTTTTCTGACATTAAAAAAAAGTTTTTTGGGGGAAAAGGGGAGGGGTGACGTTTGACTTGCGTGATCTCCCAAAAGGAGTGTGTTGAGGTGTCTTGTGTGTGCGCCGTGTCCCCCCCCCCCCTCTCTCTTGACACAATTACCGTGTTATTGGTAGGAATTCGTGTAGTGCATGGACTGTGTCTTCTTCAAAATAATGTGCAGACATTCCTGGAGTATTATTATTTCTATTTAAACAATCGGGATAAACCTTAATATATATAATGTGTTTTATTAGCGATACTATGAATCAAATTGCTATGATCTATCTAGATCTAGAACTTTAGATATAGACTAGGTCAATATAGATTCGATATAGAAATATTCATTGCTATCATCTTAGTCTAAGACTTAGATCTAGATGTAAATAATAATTATTATAATATCAGTACGAGTAGGCTGCTCCTGAATATTATCTTTACATTAGAATCAGAATCTCGTAGATCTGACAGTTTTGTGTTTATCCAGATTTAGACCTACAATATATAATATATAGATATAGATTTCTACATGTAGATTAGATAAAATCTACAGAGTTAAATCTAGATTGTTGGTCTATCTAAATGAAAATTAGTGTGCATTATTTCCGTTCATTTCTTACTTGATAAAACTCGGTCCCAAACGTGTATTTAGCTTATCTTATGATCAAGTAATGAAAACCTTAAGACCTAGATCTTTATAAAAACTTTATCATTGTCGACACGGAATAGCAGTAGATCTATAGCATAGTTTTAAACTACAGACGGTCCTTCATAAGTGAATATTATAGCCTACGTTCTAATTTTGGACTCGTCTTAATTGTGAGATCTAGATTTACGTTCGTTGCTTAGTCAAATTGGCTTATTAAGCAAAGGATTATCTCTCTAAAAAATTAATAATTGTGCCGTGTAATAGTTTTCTAGATTAGATTCCAATCGACACAAATCTAGGTATTTTAAGGTTTGAACGTGTCCACCAGAAACTGAGATAGATATATAGGAGAAAAAATGTTTATCTTCACCATTAAATGTTTTGTCTACGCAGTTTTCTCGATTAGATTCCAATCGACACAGATCTAGGTATTTTAATGTCTGAACAGGTCCACCAGACAATGAGACAGATCTAGATCTAGACTCTAGATGTTTATCTTCGACATTAAATGCTTTGTCTAGGGGACTGTTGATATATGTTTTCCTTACCACCCACTGCTGCAATGTTTCGCATGTGAGATTTAATAGTTCTCGGCGTATATCGATATTTTAATTCATAATTTACCACCAAACGAATTTTATTCCTTCTTAGTTCATGATCTCGATCCAGACTATAGACCTAGAAGTTTTTGTAATTTGTTCGTTATTTAATCACTAGATCAGCATTGTCCAATAGACAGGAAAGACGAAAGAACCATTGTCATCTTATAGAAAGATCCCTGCAGTTTATTTGTAATTCCCTTGGCTGTTTTAAGTTCTATTGAAAAATAACTGCTGTTTCTCGAAATGTAATATGTTTATTGTCTATACCTGTGTTTCTCAAACTGTGTTAGGGGTTCCGCGAGGTCTGAATAGGTGTTTCACAAAGTACTGGAATAATTAACAAGTAGGCCACCCGTGAATTAACCTCTCTTTAAAAAAAAAAAGTGTTCCGGTAAATACTCAAAATGTGCGAAGTGTTCCAGTAAGGAAAAAGTTTGGGAAACACTGGTCTATGCAATTAAAACAACCTTGAACTTAGCACTTATTATTACGTTACAGACTGGCAGAAGTCTAATCGTGGAAGTATCATTAAAAGCTGTAACTTAGATAAATTATAGCCATGTTATGGGAAATAGAGATAAAAAGTCTTTGCCAACTGAAGTTATGAAAAAAAAAGAGAAATAGATATGTTTAAGTCTTCAGATTTTACTTATTGTAACCTTAGATAAACAGAGCTTAATCTAGCAATTCCCCAATAAGAACGATGGTCTGATCATGATAAAAGATAGAACAAAAAAGGGGGGAGTGGGCGACACAAATAGGATAGAAGACAGATGGGTGGACGGCATGTTAGTCCTTTATCTGACATTGGCCCAGACCGTCAACCAATGGATAATAATAACACTTTTTTGTGTCTCTTCTGCTCAGTATCAGATTCAGCTTTCTCAATACAGAGACATAGATTCTATATAGATCTAGATAGTTGAGTACAGCTAGCCACTAATCTCAATACAGAGACATAGACTCTATAATAGATTATATCAAAGATGTAGATCTATATATTACAATCTAATGTTGAGTTGTTGAGTTTGTTTGGCGACTGTAAACTTGAGATTTAGGGCTTCATATATACATTGTGCATTAACAAAACTGATTGCAAGCCTAGATCCTAGTCCGAAAATAATTTAGACGATCTTCGATAAAAAAAAAAGCGGAATCCACTTGGTTTTAAAATAATTATATCTTTGACATAACCATTAGCTTAGCTGTGACAGAAATGGTCCAGATGGCCTTTCAACTCTTCCATTTTGTACTTCTTCTTCTTTGTAATTGTCCTAAGAGTTGAGTCATAGACTCACGGAGCTCTAGGCCTGTGGAAGCTTGTCCTAAGAGTTGAGTCATAGACTCACGGAGTTCTAGGCCTGCGGTAGCTTGTCCTAAGAGTTGAGTCATAGACTCACGGAGCTCTAGGCCTGTGGTAGCTTGTCCTAAGAGTTGAGTCATAGACTCACGGAGCTCTAGGCCTGTGGTAGCTTGTCCTAAGAGTTGAGTCAAAGACTCATGGAACTCTGGCCCAAGGAAGCTACCTTCCATCAACAACTGTTTTGTCTGGGATGGGATCCAAGCAATGTAAATTTGTTACATCCTTATTTCCGGTGGCTCGTATCCCAAGATGCTTGGATTAGAGTTGAGGCTGAAGGCCGAGAACACCGAAGAAACTCATCTGCCGTGTGGGTGTTTATCATAACATTGTCTCCTTAAGGTATGGTCTGTATAGTGACATGTTTATTGGAGCTCTCTTCATCCCAGATGTGGGCGCGGTCCTTAAGCATCCCAACAGGGGTTCTGTTTTTTTTCCTTATTGACGTAATCGTTTCCACCAGGGCGCTACGTTAAAGCTGAAAAACATTGCCCGGGCGATTCTTTCTATAAAAACTTGACGTTTCGCTCATTTAACTTTGGCGGTCAGTTAGAAGTTAATACTGCACTCGTGACCTAAGCAGACGCCATTCTCCAAGGGGCTTATCGGGAGTATCTGAGTAAACTCCCTTTTTGATTTCTTGGGCCAAGATCTGAATGTTTCTCTCGCCCCCATTAATCCCCTTTTCTTTTGTTTCTCGGTTTGCAAGATCAGACATTTTGATGTTAAGTCAATCTTCCTCGAGTTCTCAGAGCAGACGAATATGAAAAATATTAATAATAACAGGATGTTCACTTTTTTTTTTACCGCCCCACGAAAGGGGAATAGCCGATATCAGTTTTGTGTGGTCTGTCTGTCCATCGGTCCGCCTATCTCGTTTATCTAAAAAAAAAAAAACTATAAAGATATTGAAAATCCGATAACACATTTTAGATCTTTCAAAGTTCTGATGCAATATCTAAAGTTTCGAAATCGAAAAGTTAAACTTTTAAAATGAATTATGCAAGAAGTTTTTTCATAAAAAATATATAAATGTTTTCCTATTATACACGCGCAATGCAATGCTTAGCAGAACAATATACACTTACACATTTAAAGTATAAAATCAAGTGCCCCTTTCAGACCATGGGGTCTATAAGGCAGAGGATGTTAACGAGGATGTCATGTGGCCAGTACAGCAACCAACCGCCTTTACTTTTCCCCAACTAATGTTGGGTGGTTCGGAAAGCCAAGCACTAGGCACAGCGCCTCCTATTTAGACATTTAACCAAAAGAGAAAAAATTTCTTGAATGAGAGGTTGGCCCTTTACACAACAATTAAATCAATTATATAATCATTCAATAACATCAGTTAGGCCAGGTTCACATTTAACCACATCTTCACAACTATCAGTTCACTCTTTTCGTTTTGATGGAGAGAGGGTTGTATTTGTTGATAGTTTGTTGTCCATAGTTTCTGATAGAGTCTTGCTTAGATTCTTGTTGTTGATAATAATGATATATAACGTGTGAAAAAAAACAACAAAGAAACTTAATTGGCTTCCAAAAGAAAGTTAAGTGTTTACATTTATTGACTTGCCGTCTGCTACGAGACGGCCCTATATTCACGTTAAGGCAGTGATGCCCAACCCTTTTAAGGCCGTAACAAAAGTATTGGTCACGGGACGCATCACTTAGAAAAATTCGCAAACTTTTATTGATGGGCTGTAAAAATAAAGTTTCGAATGGCCGGATGGCACCGCCTCGCAGGTCAGATGTAACCCAAGGGCGGTAGGCTGGGCATCACTGCATTATAGCATTTTCATTAATTAATAATGCCAGTATTAACAAGAAGGCAATGCATAAGGTGTCAAGTGAGACTTTGATATAAGGCATGACCCACTTCCCCAGAAGATATAAATATTTTGAAGCCCATTTTTATAATTTTATAAGTTTTTGTTTTTATTGTGACTGTGTCAACATTTGTTTCGATGATTGCCATTCTAGGATTGTCCCTCTAATGTCTGCTGTAATATGTCTCGGATTTAAAACAGTGTATATTCCGTGTGATATTATATTAACATAGATTATGTGTATGACGACCCTAATGTGAGATCATTGCAATGTGAAGTGTTCGTTAATATTTCGAGGCGCATGCCTGAACATTTCTCTGGACTACACTAACAACAGAGCAGTTTTAAAACGTGTGACCTAACCATGTGGTTGCTGCTGGACTTTATGGAAAGAGAATGTTTATTTTCTATGAGGCGGTGATAAGGTTTGAGCCATTAGTCTATGATACATGATGGAAGAGCATCCTCGGGATGCTGAAATAATCCCCTCAGATTTTCACAACGGAGTCGAGCATCCAAATCTCCCAGGATTCTCTGTTGATGGGGATTATCCGAAGCACCGGAAAACCCCAGAAGGTAATGATGATGACGATGGGGGAGCCCACAACCGATCACACGAGAGCATCGCTAGCCGCCGCACTATCATTGAGGCGGACGACTTTGCCAGCTTCCTTGCGCAGGAGGACGAGGAAGAAGACCTCGACGACTTCAAGGACGAGGATATTGATTTTGATGTTGGCGACGGCGAGGATGGCGCCCTCGACTATGAGAGGCTGACAAGGGGTGGGAATAACCCTTACATGCTAGACTTCACTGTCGGGGCGGCCGGGGACAGCGAATTTGAAGGTGGCGATTACGGGGACGATGATGACACTTTGAGTGATCAGGAAGGGGAAGGTCCACCTTCACTCCACCATACACCACGAGCCGGTGGCGGTGGCCAGTCACCAATAGGGGGTCAACATTATGACCCAGAGAGAGGATCTGATCCTTACTACCGCCAAACGAGGTCTTGGGTTAAACAGACCCAAAACTTTTATAACCAGCACACCGAAATTGAAAGGACAGCAGACGCGGGGCACTCAGACAGCGAGGAGTTTGATTCGCCTCCTCGAAACTTGCGTGAAGAAATTAATAACAATGTGAGCAAATATTTTCCGATGGGGGCTCCGCTTGGGACCAGCATAGGGAGCTCAGTCAGCGACGAAGAGGTTGTGACCAATTCCAAAGTGGGCATTCCTGGGCTAGCTAAATATTTTATAGCTACTGGTGAAGAGTATGCTGCTACAATACCGCCCGCCCCCTCATTCGATTCTTTCAATGCTCTGAAATCCAAAAGTGGACCGCAGCTTACATCTCAGCGACAGCAACGAAGTACAACACAGCACCATTCAAAGCAAATAGATCAAGATTTTCGTCCAGCTTCTCAAAGCAGTCCCATCCAGCACCGGAAGTCTCAGGGAGATCCTTATCAGGACAGAAGAGACAACAGTTTGGTCAAGTCCAAGCAGTACGCTGCTAATGAGGTGAGCACTCCTTATGGCAGACGTCCCCACAATGAATACATGGCCGCCACATTACCTGCTTACCCTGGAGGTAGGACGCCCAGCTCGTACCTCATGCGGAGCTCGGGGAAGAGTCCTCCTTACCGCACTTCCAGCATGGAGAACCTCTCTTCCTCTAGCCTTATCACACACTACGCAGACGATCCTCAAACGTTTGAGTCATACCCCCAGGAGGACTTTACATTCGACAGGCTCCCTTTGCAACGAGGGAACAGCTTGCCAGACATTTCTGGCATTTGTCCGAACTGTGCTTTTGCAAGGAGCGATTATCTGTTCAAAATTCAGTAAGTTGTATGAAATTATTGTGTGACAGTAGTATAAATCAAGTAACTGTTTTTAAATATCACATTTAATTAAACAATAATCTTTTACCTCAGTTTTTCCCAATTTAAAATAACAATTGAATACAAAGTCTTTGCCAGGCTCATCTACTAATCGCCTTCACCTGCTCCTTAGTGTTTTGGGGCACCACACATGATCCTTTGACCATCTTTTTCCATTCCTTTCAGACTTTTGCCAGGATTAGAGTTTCTTTAATTGACAGGCCCTTCTTTATGTTGTTCTTCCATCGCTTTTTTTTTTGTCTGCCTCTCCTTCTGTTACCTGGAAATGTCCCTTAAATTGAGTTGTGTTAAAGTCATAGAGATGTTAGTGATCTGTTAGTCTCTTAAAGGCTAATAGATTTGTTCTTTTAATTCAAGACGCCAAGAGATATATCAGAGCTACCGAAGTCTTTACGATAGACAGCTTTGATAACTCAGTAACTTAAGTGTTTCAACATTGTCCAAATCCAGGCTGCCACTTTTTTTTTACTCGCTCCGAACTTTGCTTCGGATTGAATATGCTAATGGTCACTTTAAGTTGCTAAGTAAAAGTATACTACCCATTTTAGACCTTGCGATCTATGTACTCAGTACCTACTCAATTCATGCCGTTGATCAACCCTAAAGTGGCTCACATTATGTGCGGCGCAATTCTAGTGGCCAGGCTATGTGAAGGAGGTTTAATCTCGGCGTCCCATTAAGAAAAAGCCCTAAAACTTTAGACGCAGCAGCGATTAGAAACCTCAATATTCAGCTTCACTTTAAAGCAAGTCTTCCTTCGCTTACACAGTGATATGAAATAGTGTTGTGTTGTCACTCTTGGTATAGTTTGTGCACAGACTTTGTCAAGTATACAGGCTCGCGGCTTTTGAAGTTTGAAGAACCTAAAGAAATCCCTCCTCTGTATGCTGTGTAGAAGTAAGCTTAAGATCTTGACCACTGAGGAAGTTGCCGTGGCGTTAGCTCTGTGTTGTTTAAGGAATGAATGCCGTCAGTGTGCATTGTTAGTGGATTTAAAAAAAAAATGAATTGATTTTGGAAAATGAGAGGAAAACATATTTTTAAAATGCATTAGAAAAAAACATTAATAGTGAATCAAAACAAGACTTCCCGCCACTCAAGTTTTTAAAGATCAAACTTAAAGATCACCACTAACTTTATCACCACTTAGTTGATAAAGTTCACAACTTAGGTTATTAAGATCACCACTCAGTTTATAAAGATCACCACTCAGTTTATAAAGATCACCAGTCGGTTTATGAAAGCCACCACTTAGTTTATAAAGATCACCACTCAGTTTATGAAGGCCACAACTTAGTTTATAAAGGTCATCACTCAGTTTATATAGATCACCACTTAGATTATAAAGATCACCACTTACTTCACCATTTAGTTTATAAAGATCATCACTCAGTTTATATAGATCACCACTTAGATTATAAAGATCACCACTTACTTCACCATTTAGTTCATGAATCTGAAGATCGCTGTTATCATATTATATTCCTTTATTAACACACACACACAAACCTGTAGTTTGGTAAAGCACTAGCACCATAGATGTTATATATTTATCTCTATTGAATGGTTTCCTTTTGTTCTATTTATTGGTTCAACCTGACACACAGATTGGGGTAAATATTGATTGAGGATGTATGGGGCTAGGATTAGGAAGACAGAGGGCTCCAAAAGTAGATTATGGCCCTTTCGTTTTTCTTTACATTTTCTTTACTCCTATTCCCTCATTCTTCTCTCTCTCTCTTTCTCTGACCTTTCATCCCCTACTTCATCTTTCACTCTCTCTCTCTCTCTCTCTCTCGTTTTTTTTTATTCCAGTCCTTCCCGCCCCCTTCTTTCTCTACCTACCTCTCTTAATACCTCTCTCACCCCCCCCTTCTTTCTCTACCTTCCTCACTTATTACCTCTCTCATTCCTCCCCCCTTGTTTCTCTACCTTCCTCACTTATTACCTCTCTCATTCCTCCCCCCTTGTTTCTCTACCTTCCTCACTTATTACCTCTCTCATTACCCCCCCCCCCCCCCTCTTCTTTCTCTACCTTCCTCACTTATTACCTCTCTCATTACTCCCCCCCTCTTCTTTCTCTACCTTCCTCACTTATTACCTCTCTCATTACCCCCCCCCCCTCTTCTTTCTCTACCTTTCTCACTTATTACCTCTCTCATTCCTCCCCCCCCCCCCGTTTCTTTCTCTACCTTCCTCACTTATTACCTCTCTCATTCCTCCCCCCCCCCTTTCTTTCTCTACCTTTCTCACTTATTACCTCTCTCATTCCTCCCCCCCCCTTTCTTTCTCTACCTTTCTCACTTATTACCTCTCTCATTCCTCCCCCCCCCCTTTCTTTCTCTACCTTTCTCACTTATTATCTCTCTCATTCCTCCCCCCCCCCCCCCTTTCTTTCTCTACCTTTCTCACTTATTACCTCTCATATTCCTCCCCCCCCCCGTTTCTTTCTCTACCTTTCTCACTTATTACCTCTCTCATTACCCCCCCCCCCCTCTTCTTTCTCTACCTTTCTCACTTATTACCTCTCTCATTCCTTCCCCCCCCTTTCTTTCTCTACCTTTCTCACTTATTACCTCTCTCATTCCTTCCCCCCCCCCTTTCTTTCTCTACCTTTCTCACTTATTACCTCTCTCATTCCTTCCCCCCCCCTTTCTTTCTCTACCTTTCTCACTTATTACCTCTCTCATTCCTCCCCCCCCTCTTCTTTCTCTACCTTTCTCACTTATTACCTCTCTCATTCCTTCCCCCCCCCTTTCTTTCTCTACCTTTCTCACTTATTACCTCTCTCATTCCTTCCCCCCCCCCCTTTCTTTCTCTACCTTTCTCACTTATTACCTCTCTCATTCCTTCCCCCCCCCTTTCTTTCTCTACCTTTCTCACTTATTACCTCTCTCATTCCTTCCCCCCCCCTTTCTTTCTCTACCTTTCTCACTTATTACCTCTCTCATTCCTCCCCCCCCCCCTCTTCTTTCTCTACCTTTCTCACTTATTACCTCTCTCATTCCTCCCCCCCCCCCCCCTCTTCTTTCTCTACCTTTCTCACTTATTACCTCTCTCATTCCCCCCCCCCCCTCTTCTTTCTCTACCTTTCTCACTTATTACCTCTCTCATTCCTTCCCCCCCCCCCCTTTCTTTCTCTACCTTTCTCACTTATTACCTCTCTCATTCCTTCCCCCCCCCCCTTTCTTTCTCTACCTTTCTCACTTATTACCTCTCTCATTCCTCCCCCCCCCTCTTCTTTCTCTACCTTTCTCACTTATTACCTCTCTCATTCCTCCCCCCCCCTCTTCTTTCTCTACCTTTCTCACTTATTACCTCTCTCATTCCTTCCCCCCCCCCTTCTTTCTCTGCCTTTCTCCTTCTCTTCTTTTTATTGTCTACTGGTTTTTCTCTATTTTTACCTTTCATTTTCTTTGTTCTCTCTACCTTACTTTCTCCACAATACTATCTCTTAGCTTTACTTTCTCCACAATACTATCTCTTAGCTTTACTTTCTCCCATTATTTCCTTACTGCTTCTTATAACGTTCTCCCCAATTATCTCCCATTCTCTCTCTCTCTCTCTCTCTCCTTCACTTTCTCCCCAACTCATATTCTCTTTCCCCTTCCTCTCCACCACATTTTCTCATTCTCCAAGGCTGTGTATCTTACTGGTTCCTTATTCTCTCTACTTAATTTCTCTCTGTTATCTCCCATTCTCTATATCCAGTCCATCTATTATCTCAGCTTCTCCCATTCTCTATATCTAGTCCATCTATCATCTCAGCTTCTCCCATTCTCTATATCCAGTCCATCTATCATCTCAGCTTCTCTCATTCTCTATATCCAGTCCATCTATCATCTCAGCTTCTCTCATTCTCTATATCCAGTCCATCTATCATCTCAGCTTCTCTCATTCTCTATATCCAGTCCATCTATCATCTCAGCTTCTCTCATTCTCTATATCCAGTCCATCTATCATCTCAGCTTCTCTCTTTCTCTATATCCAGTCCATCTATCATCTCAGCTTCTCCCATTCTCTTACTCCCTCCCTCCCCTTATTTCCCATTTTATCTGAACCTTACTCCTCCTTCATGATCTCTCAACTATCTCTACATTTTACTACATAGCATATATCAGCTCACTCTGTCTGGTAAAAAGTTTGAACATGTTTTTTTTCTCTCATTTCCCAAACTCGGATCAAGTTAAAACTTTGCATTGAACTCGACAAGACATGAATCAATAAAAAAAATTAAACAATTAGTTAATTGATTTTTGTTGAATAATTTTTTTGTTTGATCAATATTAAAGGATTTAATGAGAGAGGCTCTGAAGGAACATCCGAAACATGTAAAACATTTTACAAACATGTGGATATGTACATGGATTTAATCCCATCATTACGTTTTGAAAAGTTTTTTCTCTCACTTCCCATTCTCGGATCAAGTTGAAGTTTGCATAATTATTCATAGTTGATGACAATACACAAATCAATCAAAAAATTATCAGTTATCTCTCTTTCTCTCTTCTTTACTTTCTCCCCAGTTGATGAAATTAAACAATTAGTTTATCATTTAGTACTAATTAATTCATTTTGTTTTATATATTGCTGAAAGGGAGCTAAACCATTTAATTTTCAAATAAATGGCAGTAATTAGCAGTTCTTTCCGTTAAACAAGCTTTGCTTTTTTTTTTTTTTTAAATTTCTATTATTAGTTTTTCTTTCTCTTTATCTCAGCTTCTCTCTTTTCTTTCTCCCTCATTCTCTGTCTACACCAAGTCATTTTATAAAGACATTCTTCCCAATTAGTTCTCTCGTTTCATAGAAAGTAGGCTCACTATTTTTGTGCATTGTTTGTGTCACAGATTGCTGCAGTCACAACTTGAGAAAACTGAGAAGGACATCAAGAAAAAGGAAAAACAATATGCAGCAGACATTGGGGAACTAAAGAAAGAAAATGACAGGCAGCAGAAGATAATAAGCCAGGTAATAGTTGGTCATCTCATCTTGCCAGTTTGTCAATCAATAAAACATAATACTATTTTTTTTATTGGATTGTAATTTTCCTTTCTATTTATACTAAATTTTTTTTAAATCAAGTTTTTTGTGTTGCATTCAAATCAATCATTATATAAAATGTCTCCTTCTTCAGTTGTGATTAGTTAATTCTAAGTTGATGGGCTTAATTTAGTTGAAAGTTTTATTGTTTTTTTTGTATATCCCCATTTCTTCTCTGACAATTAGATATGATCATTTCCTTTTTAATTTATCTCACCAAAGTATGCAGGATAATCATACTCTTCTATGCCATTAAAAAGACAGAATTAAGAGAGCACTTATTCCATTTGTTTGTACATTGTTGGGCTAAACCTGATGCTGACGAAACTTAATGCACATATATATATGCAGCTGTTTTGTATGTACATCAGTACTCTCAACTTTTTTGTTCTGTAATGTGACCCACATACTACCCATTTTTTCTTCTTTATGGGAGTTGTCTGTCATTGCCCAAATTTCTATTTAAGTATCCCCTCTGCCAGCTTGGCACAGCCAGGGTAAGCTGTTACTGGAAATTGTTCATAACAACTAGTGTAACTGTGTTGTTATTCCAAATATTTAACATACCTTCATACTGGAACAACATGAACTGGATATATTGAAACAATAGGTTTTATTGCTAGCCAGTTTTCCAAAATTTCTGTAGCTAGTCAAATTGTTTCGTACAAAGATGATTGGTGAAAGAATGTCTGATTACGTTTATGCTGTGTTGCCTTATACATTATGTATCTGTTCAGTAACTTGATACTGACATTGACCTCTTTGTTTTAAATATTCATTGTAATCTTACCCACGTTTCAGCTTCGTCGTAAAAATCATGTAGGTAAAACCAGTACACATTAGTCTGGCTCACACTTTAACCCATTAACATTTGTCTGTTGTTAGAAGATTTCTGATTGGCTGGTTTTTAATGAGGGGAAAAAAATAAAGAGGGTTGGGAGGTCCACTGACTCTGCATGTTACTTTGTCCTTTACTGATGCTTTACACAATTGATTTGAACTTTTCTTATTTCTTACTTTTTGTTTGAGTAATATTTGTTTCTAAACCAATCTTCTGTTAACTTAGTTGCTTGTTTCAATCCTGTATCTATAACAGCACAGTAACGAAACATTGTCTTCTTAATCCAAAATTGACATATGTCTACATTGATTTTAATTTTGTTCCAGAAGCTAAAGAAATCTATAATTATTGATATCTCATGACATTCTGATATTGTCAATGTTTATTAAGCTAGCTTTCTGATAGTTGCCCACTGATCTTGTACCAATATCTTGAGTCTTGTCACTCTATCACTTTGAGTAGGGTTTACATTATGATATGCATTGTGTATTGTTATTTATAAGAAAGTTTTGACAGAAACACCTTCAACCCCTCTTTAAGTATGACATCTATTTTGGGGTTATTGCTTTTCATGGAATGCACTTTTGGCAGCATGGTGTGTGATCTTGTTAGGGTGAATTATGGCATTGTGCTGCATAGCATGATTCAGCATGTTTTTGACCACACAGTGAAAGGAGTGAATTCTGAGGGAGACTCCATGATTCCTTTTGTCTTCTCAAACACCCCCCCCCCCCCCCACTGAATAATTTAGCAATTTAATCCTAGGCATGTGTCTCTACCAATCAACCACTGAAAAGGTGTGCTTAATTCTTTAGATCAAATTATCTTATCAGATCCAGAATTCAGCAACACTTTAAACAGCTATTATAGTATCATGTGCTTCTAAGCATATTTCTTTTGACACATTTTTTTATAATAAATTAGTCAAGAAAGTAAAGTTTGTCTCATCTTGCAGTTTTATAATACTGATCAAAAGTAGATATTTATGCCTAAACCAGTGTTTGTTTTAGATTCTTGCACATTATCACTACATGAAAAATTGTCATAATTGAAAAAACAAAGTCGTTATTAAGTTTAGACAACTATTCTAACAGCAAGGTAAAGTTGACTTCCTTTGCCATAACTGATAGTTAGACGTGACACAATGATGTCATGACATGTTCTGTTCTAAAACTGTTGCATCTAATTATGACTGAAGTAGCTCTTAATGAAGGAGTTATCTCACAACCTCTTAGTCAAGAACATTAATAGTAGCACTTCTTCCCGCTAAAACAACTCTAATAAAAGTTTCTTGATTTGGAATCATAAATGCTGATGATTCTTCATTCAATATAGAGTAATCAAACAATCCCTAATCTAATTATTTTGCATGTAAACATATGATAACCCATGTTGTTTTGAATGTATACAATCTAAACTTAAAACATACATTAGAATAATTTTTTTTCTATATGTAATTAAACAACAAATATTGGCCTAATCAAAATGCATATCCTTTATTACTACTATCGATTCATTAATGTGTTTTTTGTTTTTCTTTAGTTTCTTGATATCCGGTTGAGAATAGTGAAACATTATTTTTTATACATGATTTTTCAAATTATTCAAAGTAAAAAGTTTTTAGAACGATTTATAATTAAATGACCACCATAACATGGCATATTTTCATTCTGAATCAATGAATCATTTGGTTGTGAATCTTGCATTCTATGTAATTTATGATTGATTTTGTAAGTGTCCTTGTCCTCGTTATGGAGATTTTAATTTATATCTAGGAGTTTCATTAAATTTCAACATTTATCTTGCTTTAAGACGAATGAGTTTTCACCCCAGTGTTTATTAGTTTTACACTAGCATTCAATGAAATCTCAAGCATGTCTGACATGTTGTATTTGTATAATTTCTTTTATCAGAGTCTAAACTTGGGTCCTGAAGCCAAGATTGAAGCTACCATGCAGCATGAGATCACAAGACTTACATCTGAGAATCTGGTGAGCCTTTTTACCATTCAGTGGCAACAACTTTTGACTAAATATTTCATACTACACTGGTCTTATTACTATGTTTTTTTTTTCCTTTTTCTCTTATCAGCTTGCAAACTCTTTATAAGTGGTTGGATACAGATTTCAAAAACGCTTCTAACAAATTTCCTAGAAATTTGAAAGTTTAAATATATTTTTGAGAAAACAATTACTAGCTCATTGGTCGCCATTGAAAACTGGTTTCACCATTATAATTTGAAAAAAATACAATCATCTTAAGAATAAATTTTCAACATGCTCTCATCTGGTATTCCGGCACTCGACTACTAGTGTTTTCTTTTTATTCACTGAATAGTTGAATAGAGGCTAACATTTAACCATCTTGTCACCTTTCTTTTCTAGAACATAGCTAGACTTTAATTAATAGAGGAACTTAATTGTTAATTTTGTGCTGAAGAAAGAAGAGCCCCCACTTTGTGAGTATTGTGACTCTCGCCTCACCGTGAAACATATCCTCATCGACTGCCCCAGATACCAGGATGTCAGGGAAAAATATTTTAGAGCCACTAATTTAAAAACACTATTCAATAATGTCGACCCTGGGAAGGTACTGGGCTTTATCCGGGAAGTGGGGTTGTCTACGAAGATCTGACTTATGAATTCTGTAGACATGTACTATTTACATTAGATTTTTACCAAATTATTAAATTTTTACTACCTCTACTATTTTAACTGTGAATAGACCTTGATTTTAATGATTTGACTGTATGGAATTTGGCCTTTGCTGTGTGGAGGGAGAGTGGCCCTTGAGGGACTGCAGGCACGACATGGCCTAAATTGTGCCGATGTGCCCAAAATCACAAATCACAATTGTTAATTTCATTGGAAAGATTCCTTGCAATCATGTTTAAATATAATGAATAAATAAATAGAATGAAAAATAATAGACCATCATCCCTTTCTTAAAGGAGGACTTAATTAATTTTTATTTTATTTGCTTTTAAATGTAGTTTACTGTACTTTTGATTCTTCTTAAAGAATAACTAAATATGTAAACATAACATTAGAAACTTATTATATGGTGGCACTTCTTTCAAACTCCATTCATTTATTTTTTATTTAAATAATATTAATGATTAAGACACTTGAAAAAACAACAGATGATTATGTTTTTATAAGTCAATCTGTATAGTCAATGTTAATAATGACATTAGTCAAATAGAAAGTTCATAGAAATGATGATTCCTGGGTTTGAAACATTCCTAAGACCAAACTGAGACTTACGATTCCCTTTCATTATTAGAAAATGATATATATATATATATTTAAAAATGTATCATTATTGTGCATTAAATTTTAAAATATATTTTTTTTAAAAATCTGATGGAGTTTTACGATGAATGGAAAGTGTTTTGTGAGGACTGAATAAGGAAAACATGACCTGAATAAGGACTTCAAATATCAAGGATTTACTTTGTCTTAGAATCATGAACTCACTAAAAAGTGTTAGGTGTCACCTCATACACCTCAATAGTAAATAGGTCAATGTGTATGTATTCTAATCTGATTTGTGTCTTATCCCACAAATTAACTGTGTGCTTTTAGGATCTCAGAGAATCAATGGACAAACAGTCAGATCAAATCAGGAAACTGAAGAAAATGTTGAAAGTTTATGCCAAGAAGCTGAAGGATGGAGAAGGTAAACATTGAGAATCTCTCAGGCATTTTGTTTTTCAAACCCTCTTCCAGCTTGGTCTTTCATTTATGGCCTTCATCACTCTGATACGTGTTCTAGTTTCATCTATTCTTTTCATGCTGCTCATGGGAAACAAGCACTCATGAAACCTGTTTTAAAATGTAAATTTTTAAATTTTTATTTTACATAAGATATTTTTGGACGTCAGTAAAGGATGGAACTGGGATCTGAAAATTTCCAGATGAAAGGGACAGTCATGGATTTTAAAAAAAAATTGCCGTTCTTCTGTTTTATGCCACTTTCTTTAAACAATTTCCAAACTACATAATTTTAACAGTTTTGGGGTTATGGATTGAATCCAAGACAACAATATGGCTTAAAAAAAAAAGAATTTCGTGTTTATGACTTGTAGCAGTCAGGGATGTTTTGGCTATAATGTGACTGAGGTATGCTCCTGCACCAAGAGGCTACATAGTTAGAATCTTTGAGGTTTAGAATTTTATTCAGAATTTTGTTGATATCCCTCAGTCCAACTTGTTTTTGTTGACAAAGAAAACATTGAGGGGCTAACCATATGAAATTCTTGATTAATTGTACATGTTCTCTAAGTCCTAACTTTTTAAAAGATCAATTTTAAATGATCACAGAATGCGAACTTTTATATGGCTGATTATTAGGTTCACATTATTTAATCTTAGCTTATATGCATGTAATGAAAATGCAAAACTTGAAACTGGTTCATTTTCTGTCCACTGTAGAACTTTGAACATTTATTTATTTTTTTTTACTTCTGGTGTATGGTATAACTTATTTGTTTGTGTTGCCCTGTTTTTGCATACCTAGGCTGGCCAGACAAGTGGAACTGGGTCAGGCCTTCTATGTCCGTCAGTTCAGATCTGGGTACTTTTGATTGTTGTGTCTTAGCTGTTCATTCTTCTCTGTGTTGATAGCATTAGTTTTTTGTTTACCATTTATTTGTTTACTTCTGTTCATGTTTTTGGTTTTTCTGTTTTCTTCATGTGCCTTCAAGCTGTTGAAGTTTAATACCAACAACTTTTAAAACTTTTTCTCAGTGTTTGACTGTTCAGTAGTATTGTAGAAGGATATCTTTATCTTTTTTTTTTTTAAGGGAGGGGTGGGGAGGTAATGCTCATTATTGTATTCACATGAACTGAGGGCAAGTGTTTAACTTCTAAGTCTCAAAAAAACAACTTAATATTCAACAAGTTTGGTTCTAACCAATCCAGAGCATTTTATTTTTATTTTTACATTCTTTAAATATTTTCACTTTTACCAACATATTCATTCCTCTCACTCCTAGGGACAATTTGAAGTATCTCTTGATGTTGTTGCTATTGTTACATTTCAGTTCCATATTTATGATGCCGATCAGTAGAAAAAAATATAGAAAGAAATTGTAAAGAAATTGGTATTTATAATTGTGCATTTGTTTTAGTTTTTGTATTTTCCTGTTTTAAACTGATACCCAGCCTGTTATGTATCACTGTAGTCTTGAATAAACTCAACATATCTTCTTATTTTTCACAGAAAATGGTCCTGATGGTTTATAATCATGAATAACAATCTTTTTTTAAGAAAAAGATTCAACTTTTCATTTTATAGTTAAGATTAAAAAAAGTGTTTAATTGCATTGCATTATGAATATTAGTACAAACTGTGCAATATTAATTAAAGGCTCTTACAAACATATATAATGTAACTATATGATATAATATGGTGATTTAATATTGCTTGAAAACATTTGATTTTTTAAGAAATAATCTATGAAAGAAAAAAAACAAGAATTTGAAACAAGATTAAATGTAATGGATTAGGCAGCATGTTATCTTCTGAAGAAGTGTTCTGTTACCATGGTGTTATTTTGTTCTTTCATTGTTCAGCTGCGGAGATAGCTGCTGAGATTGAGAATGAAGAGAACACAACATCTACAGATGCTATAGCTACAGTCATCCACAGGGAGCGGTCCTACATGGGCATGCTGGAGTTTAAGAAGGAGGATGAAGGGGCATTAATCAAAAACTTAATTCAAGGTTAGTCTTTACAGGGTTGAATTCTGCCCCTTTTATGGTCTCTTGACTGGAAATTAGTTGCGATCTATAGGGCAGATGATGTAAACGTCATCTGTTTCTGTGGCCCACAATTTAATGATGGTCTCAATGTCTCCAGCAAAATGACTAATCACCTTTACTTTTCTTCAACTAATGTCAGGTACCCATTAGAGCTGTGTGGATCCCCTAAAATCACAAAATTTAAAATATCAGTCTTCACCAGGATTCGAACTCGGAACCCTCAGTTTGGAAGCCGAGCGCTTTGCCACTTACCCACCCGCCTCCGATGGTGCTTTTAGTTTTCCCTAATTACTTTTCTGTTAATTTGCTAACATTACTCAGAATCATAGTATACATGTCTGGAGGAGGAGTTAGGCTATTTATTCATTTAACTTGCTTAAGCAGTTAGATAAATAATGTTTTAATTAATTTCAAATATCTCATGCCCTTCTTTGAATCAATGTGGAATCCAAGCGAGGAAGCATGAACTATTTATGTGAGCATCTATCCTACATGAGTGAAGGTTAATAACAATGTATTCAATTTTTTTTTCTATAGCTAAGCATTTCTTAATATTTTTGTTCCAAAAAATAGTAATAATATGTCTAGTTTAAAAAATATATATTAGAAGGCCATAATAATAATATAATAATAAGTTACAATTTATATATTTTTTCTTTGTGCCTTTCAGATCTTAAGCCCAAGTTGGCATCTGGTCTGATCCCTGGTCTGCCTGCATACATTTTGTTTATGTGTGTCAGACACACAGATTATGTCAATGATGATGAGAAAGTCAAGTCGCTCCTGACAGCTACCATCAACGGAATCAAAAAAGTTGTGAAGGTAATTGAGAAGTATATTCCATTAAAACTTAATCCCATGTTATATTTCCATACCTAATGCCCCTAGTTTAAAAAGTTGTTTCACATCATATAATGTCTTGTCATAGTAAAACATCTAAGCCTTTTAGAAGTACTTTTTCTTTATATGTTTCTGGTCTGTCTATACATATACATCTGAACTGTTGACCTTGCAAGGTATATTCATACTAACAAAGGGACCAGTAGGTCTTCTGAATTTCAAACAGTGGAACAAAATTTAAATATTGTAAAGCATGACTTCTGTGGAATGTGGCTAGACAAGGGGAGTGTACTGGGACATCAATGAGAGTCTATACATGGGATTGAATTCATTATTTGTTTATTGAATTAATTAGGAACTTAATGGACTGAAAATAAAATTGGTGGTCCCCTTGAAGGCTCCTGTTACTTTGAAGCAAATCTAATTTAATATTATTGTCTTTTTTGGGGGAGTTAAAAAAAACAAACGTTGTAGTTGTACTTATCTATATTTTCACCTTTACTTCAAAATTCTTTTGAGTCATGATCTTTTAAATGCATTTAGCTTTTTTTTATTAACTGAAAATAGCATATGTGTAATATTTTTGTTTTTAGAAATATTTTTATTTCACACATACATAGTTTCCTCTTCTCTTTCTCTCTCTCTCTCTCTCTGTATATACATATATAAGGCTTCTTCTGTCTTGAGATACAGTGGATGTGCCCAGCTAATTCTCTAGTGTTGGTTTCATCCACTTGAGATGGTTTCAAAATCTCCTGTGGCTGTAGTTTTATTCACATCTGGTGGTACCTCATTTATGTCTTACATTGCTATTGACTTGTTACATGAAAAAATAAAATCATTGAATATGATATAGTCTAATATCACATTCCCCTTAGTCTGTTGAACTGTTGGGGCACTATACAAAATCTGTCATTAGTCTTTCTCCATTCCTCTCTGTCCTTTGCCTTGGATAGGATCTCATTTAATAAATGGCAGGCCAGTCCAATCTTTGATGTTGTCTTCTCATCACTTCTTCTTCCTGGTACTGTTCTTTGAAGGAAGGTCTTTGCGAGCCCTGAGGACCTTGTGATGTGGCCGAAGAGTTTAAGTTTTTCAACAGTGGTTTGGCAGGTCATTGTGGGGTCCAATTGCTGTATTAATCCTGTTTCTAATCTCTTCATTTGTGATGCGGTCTTTGTAAGTCTAAAATTTAATATAATATAATTTTAATGTTACAAACGACACAAAACATCCAACAATAAGAATTTCTCTAGTCAAAGTCATTTGCAACTGTTTTTGTCCAGTGTAAAAAAAAAAAGACCATTCAAAAGAAATGTATGATTGCTGCTTAATAGTTTAACATAGTCAACACTTCTGCTAAGGCTTATTTGAAATGTATGTTGTATATGAAATGTTGTATGTTATATATGAAATGTTGTATGTTATAGCGTCACAGTGATGACCTGGAGAGGATCACATTATGGCTGGCCAACACCTGTAGACTGCTGCACACACTGAAACAGTACAGTGGAGAGAAAGTAAGTTGAACCCTTTCCCCCCAACTTGTATTTTCTAAACATGTCTAAGAATCTAAAACTACCTGCTTCTATTGTTCATTTGTTGTCAGCATGTGGTGAGAATGTGATGCTTAGTGCTATCAAATACCCTAATATAAATGGTGGTGAAATTGTTTGAGACTTTTATAAATTTGTCTGACAATGTTTTCATAACAATATGTAGTTTGTTGTCAAAGTATATTTGTCACTCAGCGTATCATTCAATTACAATAAGGCCCTTATATTAGGCTTTTCTGATCTGTTCATCAAAATTCTTATTCTACTTAGTTCCCAAGTTAAGCTAATTGAGTTTTAAATCACACAAAACTATCTCTCAATAAAACCAAACATTATTCGTGCTAAAAGTAAATCTACAGAGCAAATGATGTAAAAGTCATCTGTTTTTATGGCAGAAATGGAATGAGGGTGTCATTTGGCCAGCGCAATGAACAACCACCTTCACTTTCCCCAACTAATGTTAGGTACCCATTAAAGTAAAGGGTACTCAGGGGTGGGGTGGGGGGGGGGGGGCATCCTAAGTACACTGAGATTCAATCTCAATACCCCACAGTTCAGAAGCCAAGGGCCTCACTAATTAGCCACCATGCCCCCTATTGATCTTAATCCACATTTCAATTACAAATCAACTTTTAAAACAAGTTTGTGAAAACAATATTTCATCCCACAAACTTCTTGATGCGCTGCCAGCTTTCCAGTAGCAACTAAATCTTACACATTCAGCTCAGTATAGCTACTTAGTGAATGTTTTTGTAGTTCCTAATAAAATCACATCAACAAAGTAGTTTGATAGTTTAGAGTCTTCATTCATTTTTTAATTTAGATTTTCAAACATTTCTGTGGCATTGGCACAAATAAATTTGTGAATATTGTTAATGCCAGCAATTGTTTTTTAAGTCAAATAAATTATGATACATTCTTTAGCAATTCCAAAATGAGAACACCCCTAAACAAAATGAGCAGAGTCTACGGAACTTTGACCTCTCAGAGTACCGCCAGGTGTTCTCAGACTTGGCTGTGTGGAACTACCAGGCGTTGATGAAACTAATGGAAGAGCTAATACAGCCAAATATAGGTGAGTGCAGTTCAATGTTGCTCAAAATTGGCTACTTGATGCCTTTTTTTTTTAAATTTTTGTATCAGTAGATTGTCATAAAGACACAGTACAAAGTTCCTCTTAGAGTGTGGGTGTAAAGAGTAATATTTTTTGTGTTTCTTCTGACTTGAAGACCTTTGATAAAAAAATACACAAATCACAATTTGTAGATTTTAAAATTTGAGCTTTTGAAAATGTAGACATAGAAGTGAAATCATATGGCTCAAGGTATTTTACTTTTTGTTTTCACAAGACTTAGATTTAGATTTTTTTCATTCTACTATGTCATGGGCCATTTGTTTCAAGATTCTAAGATGGCTGCCTGTGTTATGTGCTCTGGACTGTCCTTTAGATGGTCCCTGGTTCAAACCATGCCCACTGCCATTCCCTGCTGTTCTGTGGGAGGTTATGAGTTAGGATGTAATAGTCTTCATTTCTGAAGGAATATCCAAAACATTGGGCATGTTTATACATTTTTTTTTTGCACAGAAGTCTTTTATAAAACTAGAGAATAAAGCTTATTTGTATAAATTCATAATGTAGTTTATAAAAATATAATTATTCAAGTGTTTTCAATAAAACTTTAGAAATTAAAGTTTGGTGATAATTTAAAACTGAGTTTAAATTTAAGATTAGTTCTCTATTGAAATGCTGGCAATTTAACAAAAATTGAATTATTAATTTTTTAAAATTTTTTTTAAATTTTTGGGCAATAAAATAAACCAAAAGTCATTGTTTACTTCTATATCTGATCTAGTTGGTGACAATTATTACTGCACGATGTTTGATACTAGAACTGTAATCACTCATTTTCTTTCCATGTTTAGTTCCTGCCATTCTTGAGCATGAAGCCATAGCTGGTCTGACAGCTAGTAAACCCTCTGGCCTGCGAGGCCGGTCCTCCAGCAATGCCAGGGAGTTGGAAGATGGGAAGGATTCCCAGCATGCACTGGATGCTCTCATGAGAACAGTAAGAAAATTGATAGAATTATGTGTTACGTTTTTTGAATATGCCCTGTATATATTTGTGTGGGTATAATAATCAAAACATGCTTAATAAATAGAACCTATAAATAAATTATTTGAAGTGGATTATTTTCAGTAATGCTTGTTCTTAACATAGCTTATGACAGAGCCACTTATCTTGCATCTGTTCTACAAGACTAACAATGAATGCTCCCTTACTTCTATATCACCTTAGTAACACACGCTCCACAATGTAGACCCAATTGGTTAATAAGTTAACTTGAGGGAACAAGACATGAACTTGCCATAGCAATGTTATGGATGTGGAAAGTGCAGCTGTCACAGGTCACCATGTCTATATGTCATTCATCTAGATCTACTGTTAAAAATGTGCACACGCTTGTGTGTCTACAGAGAAATTGCTAAATTTTTGCAGCACTATGTCAGAAGGAAAGAAAATGTAAATTTAATTTTCTTAAGTAATGTTTGTGTGTCTAGTGTAAAAATTTCTTCACTTAAAGTCATACATTTCTAAAGATTTATCCATTATGAAGTTTTTACAATTATAATACAGTACTTGTGTAATCTATAATTTTACCATACAATTTAGGCAAATTGAATTGAATGCATGGTCTTTAACGTATAATTTGATCAATGCTTCAGTAAATATATCAAATAGCATGCTTCAAATGTTGCAGCTGAACAGTTACATGAGGATAGTCAAGCAACATGCTGTGGACCCAGAGTTGGTGAAACAAATATTTAGACAGGTAAATATGTTTCACACAACTGCTTCTTTTTAGAACTTTCTTTTTTTTTTCTGCTTATCTGGTTGTTCAGGTTTGTTTTTTTTTTAATAACTAATGATAGTCAGTTCTTTCTGCTTGCAGTTGCTATTTGTCAATATTGTTCGTCGTACTTGTTACTAATGGATAAACATTTCAGGCAAAATTCATACAATTTTTTAAAACTGTATCGAAACTGTTCCTCAGCTGTTTTATTTCCTGTGTGCTGGCGCACTGAATAACCTACTGCTAAGGAAGGACATGTGTAATTGGTCAAAAGGAATGCAGATAAGGTAATTGGTCTTAAGTTATGGAGTTATGTTTGTGCTGTGCTGATACACAATAATTGTTCCCCCCCATAATTCCTATGATTTGTTGCTGTTAGTTTTGCTATTTTTACTTATTGAATGCAAGTATTGTCCTTGTTGATTTTTTTGCATTCTCTGTTATTGTCACACTTCCTCATTTATTCTTCCATCTTGGGTATCAGGTATAACTTGAGCCACCTAGAGCAGTGGCTCAGGGACAACAATCTCCATGAGTTTGGGGCCCAGGCAGCCCTGGAACCCATCATCCAAGCCTCTCAGCTGTTGCAAGCCCGCAAGACAGACTCGGACGTTGACAGTGTTTGTGATATGTGTTCTAAGCTGACCACAGCTCAGGTAAGATGACTGCAGCATTGTCTTATTTGTTTGTTTTAACCTGTCAGCTAAACGTAAAGAGTGAAGTCCCCTTTCAAACCTTGCGATATGGAGGCTAGATGATGTAAAGTTCATGTTTCTATGGCTGACGATTAACAAGGGCTGTCATGTAGCTAAACTCATAACCAACTGCCTTTACTTTCTTTAACTAATTTCACGTACCCATTAGAGTTGAGTGGATTCAGAGGCGCTCTAAAAATCTAGAAATTCAAAATCTCAGTCTTCACCAAGTGTTTGGAAACCAAGGATTTTACTTCTCCATTCCCCCCCCCCCCCCCCCCCCCCCCCCCCATCCCAAAACCATCAGCTTAAGATCAACTTTATTCTGTACAACTGTTAAACACTGGACTATGTAAAAAAAAACAAAAAGAACAAACAAACTTTGACTTGTGATAGTATAAGATGTTAACTTTCCCCTGAAAATTACAAAGCTATGGTTGGATGACATTGAAAGAAGTAATGTGATTATTATTATATTATTAAATTGTAAAATTCTAATAAAGTCAAAATTTACTTTCTTTTACCAAAGGTGTTTTTTAAAAAAGAACATTAGTGTTTATAAATACCATTATAATTTGGAGTTTGATAGACTAGTGAGCCATAAATATTTTCTTGAAGTGATTTCAATTACCTTTAAAATTACTACAAAAAAACATTGAGAAAAATGATGTATCTGGTTAGGATTGCTGTTAAAATATGAGCATACAAACATTTTAAAGTTATTTTTTGTAAACATTTATATTTTTTAAATTTAAGTGAAAACATAAGATGGATATTTCTTACATTGCTAACCTCCTAACAAGTAATTAGCTTCGACAACTTTTTGAGGTCATACATGGGCCATATCTCATGTTGTAATGGTCAATAATAAAGAAGACATTGTCTTCAAGTCTAAAGATTAGGAAAGTGTTTTAATTGAATTGCACAGACTCAGCTGTAGATAACATGCTTGCTGAGTTGCTTAAGCAAAGTTCAGAATCAAAAAAATTTGTATTGTGTTTTTTATTTTATTTTAAGGCATTAAATAATAATTTTGATAATTTTTTTCTTCTTCGTGTGCAGATTGTTAAAATTCTCAACATTTACACCCCGGTGGATGAGTTTGAGGAGCGAGTGCCAGTGGCGTTCATCCGCAAGATTCAGTCCAAGTTGAAAGAGAGGGAGGAGCAAGGCACCGCTAGCAACACCCTACTTCTAGATACCAAATACTCGTACCCTGTCACATTCCCCTTCAACCCCAGTTCTGTTGCACTGGAGACAATAACAGTTCCAGAACAGTTGCATTTAGGTTTCTTGATAAAACATTAAACAAAAAATGGAAGGGCACAAGACGGGTGGGAGAGGGGTAGCCACTGGGTGTGTTGTTGAATGTGAGGCTGCGATACAATGCTATGGACAGTTTTCTTAGTGGAAAATAGTGTTGTTTTTTTTTAGATATATATATATATATATATAATAGAATTATTTTCTAGCATGTCTCAGTACTGTGTTAAAATGAAAAAAATTTGTAAAGATAATCAAATGTTTTAATATATTTCTTTGTAAAAAAAAAAAAAGAAAAAATTACTTGTATCTGGGTAATAATGTAATTGTGAAACAGAACAACTTGATCAAAGTAAGCAGTTCACCATTAAGCAATGGAACTGATTTGTTCTTCTTTTCTCTGCCATTATAAAAAGACTTGAAATGGATTAGTTGATGATAATTATGCATACATCTTGTGCATTTGTGGTGAGCTATTTCCTTCCAAAACAAATTTTAGTATCTTGTTTGTTTGTTTTTCTGTGAGAAGTCTTTCTTGTGGTGAGCTGACTGACATGGGTTCACTTTGCTTTACTCTGCCTCTTAAAGAGAAGGCAGCTATTCAGTGGAAATAGTAGGGGAGCTAACTTTCAACTGCCCAGGTTGTGGTCTTTTTAAGCCAAAGGCTATCCTCCATTTGACTATGATTATCTTTGTTATGAACAATGTTCAAATCTGATGTAGAATTGACTCAGAAGCTGAACACCTTTTTTTTTTTTGTTTTTTAAGTCAAAGGAAGTCATTGTTTTTTTTGGTCCTGCTTCTCTCCCTTAACCGGCCAACTGGTCTATTCCAAAGTTCAATGTATTCATGTAGAATTCAAATAGAAAAGATTTTGATTTCTCTTACTGCTTATGTTTTTATGTAGTTTTTTTTTCTTCTAATTGGTGGGAGATCAAACTTAAGAAACTCTTTTTATACCCTGACAAAATTGTACAGGATTTTCTTCCCTTCTGTTTAGATTTTCCCAGAGTCCTATGTCCAAAGAAATAAAGTTTATGTTCGCAGCGAGGAAATATAATTTAAACCTGCTACTTCCACTAATATATAACACTAAAGAAAGGAAACTTCTAGTGTAAGAAATAGTTCATGCCACACAGTAACAGAATAGTCCAAGTCTATGTACTTTAGAAGATCAAAAACATGATGGAGATTGAATTATCTCCCATGGGCTGTAAATAAATGAACCATTTGTACCTCAACATTACTTCTTGTTTTTTTGTAGTTTTTTTTTTTTCAAGTTATATTTCAGTTCACTTGTTAAGTTTGACATTTTAATTATTCTCTCCCTTTCCTCCTCGATTTTTGTTTATATAATGGCAGAGAAGCTACTTCCCTTGAATTACAGAAGTGGGGGCAAAGAAAGTCCGAATCTAAACTCAAGTGTGTATTTAGGTGAATGCTTTCTTGTTGTTTTGTTGTTCAGGTCAAGAGCAGGCTATATTTGTTTAAGCACAACATACTGATATTTATTCTCTTACCTATAGACTGGTAGTGTACAAAGAATGTACAAATATTTTGTTTTCTTTTCTTAAAAATTGGATTTAAATCAGTTGTGTCATTTAACTATTTTTTTTTAATTACAGAGAGGAGGAGCTACAAATACATGTCTCATTGGGGTTAGGGTTCTTTAATATTTTTTTTTTTGTTTATATAAAATATGAACACCATTGTTGGATTTTAAAAACAAGGCTTCTTGTAAAAAATAATGTGAACCTATTACAAAAAAAATATGTACGTTGTACTATTTGGATTTTTTTTTTCTTTCTCAAATTGATTTTTCTGTTAAAACCTTAATAAATATTGCAATTATTTATAGAAGGTTCTAAAATTAAATTAAAGTTTAGCCCAAGAACTGTAGCTTCTCTCACCATTCTTTGGTCTTGCCTACAAAGAAAACCAAAATGTAATGCTATTGATGTCTTTCAAGCGGCTAGTTCATTTAGTTCACCGCCGCCTTGGAAAATTAAACCTTATTCTGAATTGTCTGCTGCTCCCCTGTTTCCACTTAACCAACACTGGACACACTTGACTGCCCATGTTGTATGTTGATTTAATTGAAGAGCATGTCGAGGCAAGAAATATGCTCTGTTTCTATTTTTAGTTGCAATTTTTTATTGCTGTTGTTTTCTTTTTTCTTAAAGAAGCAAAAATTACCAAGAACATCAAAATTTTTCATTTTATTCTATCAAACTTTTTTGAATTCATTAAAATAGTTCATTGTTGTTATTGGGTCTTATTGATTATTTTACTTGTAAATTACTGCAACATATTCCACAAAAGCCTTTATAGTTGTTGGTCAATGATTTTTTATTTTTTTTTACTATATGTCCTATTTTGATTTGTGTACAGAGTTGATAATTTTTGGACGTTACTAAAAGGTCTTGTAGACAAGGCTTCATATTGCTTTTACAAATCAGTTCCAATTCAGCCTTGATATGTCTAATAACATTTGGTGTCTTTACACAACCTAGCACCACTTGCTTAGATGGAGCTAACCATAAACTATTATGGTGTTACTGTGTAAATAACTTGGATATAATAAGGAATGACTGTATTTAATGAAATAAAATTGCAATATACCCACCTGGCAAAGATGACTGTGATAAAATTTTGAATGTTTTGGGGTCATATAGTGGGCAAAACTGTGGACTAGAGAAAATTTTGAATGTTTTG
This sequence comes from Biomphalaria pfeifferi, assembly GCA_030265305.1. Taxonomy (NCBI): domain Eukaryota; kingdom Metazoa; phylum Mollusca; class Gastropoda; family Planorbidae; genus Biomphalaria; species Biomphalaria pfeifferi. The sequence continues at coordinate 8,353,781 of JASAOG010000006.1, forward strand.
GGGTCATATAGTGGGCAAAACTGTGGACTAGAGATTGTTTCTGGCCTGTCATAAAGTATTTTGACTTAAAATTAATCTAGAGTTTATTGACTATTGATGCTAATACAGATACACTTAGTTTGCCCAAAGTTGTTGTTTTTTTAGTTAAAGTCACTATAGCAAATTAAAACCTTTAATATGAACTATTTTTTTTAATGTTAATCATTTAATTTTATCTTGCATTGCATTAGCTATAAAACAAATAGTCATTTTCATTATTGCTTGCTTGCTATAATTTTTTTATTTGTAACGTTGACTGCCCGCATAGTTCACTTATTTGCTGTGTTTAAATGACATTAAATTGGTGTAAGATTGAAGGTAACTCTTCCTTGCTGGACTGTGTCCACCTAAAGAGAATAGGAAATTGAAGACTTTTAGTTTGTGTGCACTGTTTCAATTTTTTTTAAATTTTCTTGTGACTTGTTCAATGTTTTGTTATCAAATTATGATAATAGAAATAGTTTAGACTGTGGTATTATTAAAATTTAGTGTAGCTATTCATAAAACTTAATTATTAGTCTGGTTAAACCTATTCATTCAAGAAATGAATATATTAGCATTAAAGATAAAATTATCGAAACATTGTTTGCTTAATTGTCCAGAAAGTTTAACGACACTTTTGTGTACCAATTAGACTCTAGTCTAGTCTAGTGTTTACATAATTGAAAATATTTGACATCGTCCAGTGTTAACTTAGCTTTATTACTTTAGTTTGTTGCAACTACTTTCTAACATTTATTCCATAAGTTCTTTTTAAATTATCTCACTTTTAGAAGCGTGTATTTTTTATTTATACCGTATCTCATAGCAGTGACTTTATAGTAGAAGATAAAGCTCATGTACTTATTAATTAATGTTAATTAATATTAAGTGTGCATGCACAAGTATGCTTGTGGTTTAATTTGTAACTTATAAGAGAAAAAATTGTGAAAAAAAGTTGCAGGGTTTGCAGAAAAAAAAACACACCATATTTCATATTGTATTTGTAAAATTGTGAACTTAGCTTGTTCAATGTTATTGGCTTATTTATTATAAAGCTGTTTAGCTATAGTTCCTTCAAATCTATCTAGATTATTTTGAGCTTTACTCAGTCAAATGTTATATGTGAATTGTTACATACTCAAAGACCACAGCAGGATAAAACCTCATTCTATTGTACTTTAAGAATGGCCTTGACTAGTTTAGCATTAGAGAAACTATGAAGGTCGAAATTCTCACCAGTTTTTTTTTTTTTTTTAAACTAGATGATATTATAAACTTTGGATATAAATCAAATTAACAGTATTTTGGTCGTGGCTTTTTTTCTTTTAGTTTAATAGGAAAGAATTTGAAGGCAAATGTCAAGTGGTTTGACAACTAAATACTAGATCAATGCTAGGATTAAACAAAAGCAGTGAATGACGAGGCTATTCAAAATAAATATGATATAATGAAGTTTCACTTTGTTATATTCAGTGTCATTCTATTCCTGAATTGAGCCTACATTGTATATATATCTGTACATTCTTTCTGTTTCAAATTTCTTTCCTATTGGAACTTTGTCTTCCCATCATTCCATTGGTCAAGTGTTGTGATCATCTCCTCCTGACCCTCTACGTTGTGCTTTGAACTTTTTTTTTTTTTTACAGTTACATTTTGTTGTACGTAAAGTGTTTTGAAATGTTAACAATATTGTGTAGAGTAGATACTAGAAATGAAGACGTTTAGGTGACTGCAGTGGGAGGTCCAATTTGTTGTTTTTGAAGTGAACATGGTAGTAGTTGATTTTTTAAGTGAAACTGATATAGCCCAAACTTGATTTCTCAAAATTTCAAAACTTTTACTCATTATTTTCATGCTTTTTTTTTAGAACTCCCATATTTATGTGTGTTTGTTTAGCTGTGCTAGATGTCTGTGCTATTTATAAAATGTATGCATACATATATTTATATATAAATAATTTGAACTTGTATGTATTCTTCCATCAAAGCTTGTTTGCTGCTAACTGTATCTATTCTGATTTAATGCATTCAGCTGTATCAATTATAGACTTCAATTGTTGGGGCTGTATTCATTTCTATTCTTACAGTGTTAACATGTTAGAAAGAAATGTCAGAACTTTGTCATGTAGTTCAGTGTTAATGTTTATATTGTCATTCCTACAAACATGTTAGAAATACAACTGTATGCTGTCATTTATTGGCCTTAGTCAAATGTGTATTTTTTTCTCTAGGTTTGTGCACAAAAATTCCTTGTACAAATTAAAATTTTTCTAGGACACCCTCCAGTTTTGAAATTTTACAATTATGAAATGTACAAAGGCAAAAGGGGGGAAGCCAAAATTAACTGTTTTTTTTTTCAATGACTTTGTGAAGGCAAAAGGTTTGACTTTTTGTAGATCTCAATCTGAATGTTGTGATTTGATTGTTACATCGAAGTTTGTTGTTTTAAGTAACATTTCCTGGTTAACACAATGTCATCAACTTAATGCTATTGCTCTGTGTGACAGTATATTTAGTTATACATATTATGTTGGATGCTGGCCTTGTTTGGACCTTGTAGAATCTAAAAATAAACAATTTTAAAACATGGGAACCAGCTCTTGTGTGTTATTCTACTGATGTTTGGATGGCTGCCTTGTCCTGGGGTATGCACGCTGGAATGCCATTAGGTTGTCTCGAAGGTCCATGGTTCACATACTTCCCGCTGTTATCCCCCGTTGTCCTACTGGAAGTTTTAGATTATATTCAACTCTGAGGGAACATCAGAAACATGTAGAACATTTTACAAACAAATATTGTTTACATTTAGAAGTCATTGTTACTGTTAGTAAATTTAGACATGAAAATATGCAAATACTATCAATGAAAAGGATGAATGTGATTGAATCTATAAGTACTGCTTACACTGGTATATGCGTGTAGTTTCATTACTGATTCTGGTCTGCGAATGAAAAACTGAATAATTTTCAAGTCAAATTGGAACTGAATATTTGTAAATAATTCACTAAAAAGAATTGTATATTCCATTCAACTCCTGTGATGAAAATAATAACACATCTTTATTATTGAGGAAATCCATTCTTACTTCCTATCACAATTTCAATCAACCAGTGAAGTTTACATTTAAAAGATGGATTGTTCTCAATGATTTCATTAGGAAGGAAAAAAATAGCTGTCTTTTTTTTAAAATGGGTTTCTCATTTCTCTTCTGATTAGGATTTTAGGTTTTTTTTAATTGTAATGTTCACATCTGTCAATAAACATTGTTAAGTTTTTTTGAGCTGATCTTTCAGTCCACAATTTTGATACTAATTTTTTGGGTCTCAACCTGTGTCATAAAAAGGTTTAAGTTTAAAATCTATACATGGTCATTACTATTCATGTATTTTTTTTTAATTCTGCAAATGTTATTTAAATGTTAAGATCTAACAGAGTGCTTATAACTTAAATGTAAAATTTCCAAATATTTATGTTAACAACAAATGAAACAAGTTAAAATATTTTAATTCTCAAGCTGTAAAACATAAAATTTTATCTCAAACATTAATCCAGACAGTAAATTAACAAAAACACTTCAATAATAAACAATACCTACAAATATGGAATGCAGTCTAAATAACAAACTGAAGCTCATTCCATGGTCACTACAATGTAAAATATGAGAGATCCTACATTGATTCCATTCAAGATAATAACACAGTTTAACAGTAACAAATTTTGTTACAAGTAATTGCACTTCAAATGTTTAACTGACACAAAGACCCATAACCCAGAAACAAAGAAGCTCACTACAGACAACAGGCATGACTTGCACAGTAGCAGTATGATAAAGCAAAATGAGGGACAATCACAATATAAAGGAATTGACAAAAGTAGGGGCAGTAATAATATAAAAATCAATAGAAAATATTAATCGAAAATGAATAATTATGAAGCAAGAGGCTCACACTCAGAAATAAATTTATATAGCAAAACAAATTATTACAGTACAACAACATACAATTTTTCTGCAACCATCCAAGACAACCCTATTTTTAAATGCCAAAAAAGATTAAAAACTTGAGAAATTTACATTCATTTAGTCTATGTCTCACCTTCCTCACACAATCATACATTATCCTACAGATTTAAATAATCACCCATTTATCATAGAACCAATCACCTACAGCTTTATTTTTATATTCCTATTTCTCAAGAGGACATCTAATTCAAATAATGTCAAGTCATAGAGACAATTATTTGAGAAAATGAAACTACCATTTTCTTGAAAACCATACAACAGACTAGATTCATTTTGTACAATAAAAATTCAATTAGCTCTTCCTTAAGTCACTCTCAGGACTCAAAAATTACTTTTACACAACATTAAAAACTTTTGTAATTTTTTTAATCTCTCTTCTGCTTTTTGCTCTGTCCACCAGATGACCGGCAGCAGCAACAAAACATCAGGAGAAATAAAACTGCAGCAACTCCGCCAACACCTGCGATGAAAGCTGTACGGTTCTCTCCATTGAGCTGTTGCTAAAATTAAAATTAGTAACAAATAATTATTGTTGTTATGCTAGGGTGATCCACCTTTTTTTTTTCATTCAAAATATATATTTAGATTTACAAAATCTGACTTCCTAGGACCAGTGAATGGAAACTATACCTTAAGGGGCCCAAAGCTTCAATAATTGTGTAGAGAGTCTTGTAGAAAAAAATAGGTTTCAAAAAGAGTCAGAACTAATTAGCATTTGAAATTGTGTTTATTAGTAGGTAATAAAAAGATGTTTCTTAATACCTGGTACAGTAAAATGCAGGTAACATTGGTGTAGTACATATTTGACCAGCACCAAGCAAGGAAGCAGATTGGTAGGCTTCAAGGGGTGTGTTAATCAATATGTTTTTGACAATTTCTGAACCTGTTGCAACACTCTGGGATTTAGCTAACTCTAATTTAACTAGTTCAAACTAGCAGTTGGCAGTAATTAGGTAAGTTACTGCTCTCATGCCAGGACTGTTAACATGATGATTTAAACCCCTTTACTTTCATTATCCTGTTAGTCCACTAACCACCAAGATTTTTCTGCAAAAATGTAACCATGTTCTATCCAGACAGAATATTCATAATGCAGTGAAAACTAATCATGACTGAGCTCAGCAGTTTCAGTCCAAGATTTAAATAACACCAGCCACAAGATAAATGATACTATCCAGCTATAACCTACAGCTATAATCTTTTTCCACTTGGAACAGAACTTAATAGAATGATGCTAGTGGCCTTAGCTAGCCAAGTGGAAAAGCGTTTGGCTTTAGATCTGATGGGTCACAAGTTCTACTCCTGGTAAAGACTTAATTTTGAACTTATGGATTTTCAAGACATCCCTGAGTCCATCAAACTCCAAAGATTGCCTGTTAGTGAAAGTAAAGGTTGTGCTGGCCATATGACTCTGGTGACAATTGAAATGGATGACTTTTACATCTTCTGCCCCCAATGTCTAAAATAAAAAGCAAGGTGGAGCTACCACTTAAAATACTGTAATCAAAATTTATTGAAAACAAACTTGAGCTAAATATTACAGAAAGCAAATTTTTTAAAATTGCATTTCAATAGTGCATCTTTGATGCTATATCATTCAAAGTGTTCCCTCCAACATGTAAAATGAGAACCAAGAAGAATTCAAAGTATGCTCTGGACCAATATCTTTAGTGGACCAATGAGGGGGGGGGGGGGGGGGGGGGGGGGTATTTAGGAGAAGGTTTCCATTCAGCACAACTGATGCTCAGCAAACACAACTCAGCTTGATGGGTAGACAAGCGATTTATACACTTCAGCCGCACATCCCAGTTATTTATGTAATAATGTAACTCTAACCCCACTATGGCAAAAAGAATTAAATGAATCCTCTTGCAGATCAAGCTTAGCTTGAAAATGCAGGATCTAAATTGACTAATAGTATTCAACAGGTATAAGATTTCAACAAACAGTTCATACCTTTATCAAGTTTGCAATATGCTCTGTCAGATAATCACTGAAAAAAAAAGTAATTATTGATTGTTAATCATGCAATGGCCAAAAATAAACAAAATTAGTAAGATCATAAAAACATCAAAACATAATTTTTAACAATCCTGGAAAAAAATATTTAAAAAAATAAAAAATTCTTTATGCTGAATGTTATTTAAGGAAGAATTTTAATCAACAATTTTTTACTATAACTTAAAATGATATATTTTTTTTACATTTTGATTAGACTAATTTCGATACATAAGTAAGTCGCATGTTACAATTTCTGTATTATAGTGTCATGTGTTTTGATAATTATTGCTTCAGATTTTGTCAGATAAAACACAGACTCCATTTCTTGAAATACACATAAATTGAGTCATTCTTGGTAAGTACAAAGTATGAAGCTAAGTGATGACTATTCGCCAACATTAAACCGAATAAAGTGTCTGGACCTGATGGTATTCCAACTAGATTACTCAAAGAGCTAAGCAATGAGCTAGCACCAGTGTTCAAAATCCTTTTTCAGGCATGTCTTAACCAGGGCAGTGTACCAAGAGACTAGAAAGAAGCGAATGTTACCCCCCTATTTAAAAAAGGAGAAAAATCTGACCCAGGAAACTACAGACCAGTATCAATTACCAGCATCACATTTAAAATCCTAGAACACATAATATGTAGCACTTAGGCAAACATAATGTCCTTACTCCATACCCACATGGGCTGTAGCGCCACTAGGATGAATGGATGGCTTCTGTCCTGTTTATTGAAAGGCCTGGATGAACACATCACTTAATTGAACAAAAGTGTGATCTAGTTAAAGAGGAAATTAAAAAAACAAAAAAAAACTTACAACTTAGACTTAGGTGTCGGGACTACTTCCTGCTTGACATTCTTATAAAAGCCATCAATGAAAGATTTAAATGTAGTCATATCCTGCAAGGGGAAGTCGTATCTGTACATCTTTCCTTGTTTGAAGCTGAAATGAATAAAATAGTTGAATGTGTTTAAGGACAAACTTTGTTTCAAGTCTATTTTAACTGTTTTAATTAAAAATGTTTTGTTTGCTAATTTTTTTAATTTTGACCTGAATATGTATTTCTTCAGTAGTAGGGTGAAGCTGATTAATTTATGACAGCTAGAGATCTATACTAATTACTTACTAAATGATCTCAGAAGTCTATACTTACTAAATGATCTCAGGACATTTGCTAATCTTGAATCTCTCCTCCAGTAAAGGACTCTCAGCCACATTTACTTTGGCTACGTTCATTTTGTTTCTCACTCTGAAGACACAACAAAACATTAAGTCAGACGCTATTATTATTGAGAATATTTACTAACTTCTAATCAGGATACTGCAGAAATACTATTAAAAAAAAACATTTGAAAGGTTCACTGTTATTACTATTATTATTAGGTGATGTAAATAAAACACACTGAAAAAATATTTATTCAAATGATAACTATTCTAACAATACTTTTTTTAAATTGAGAAACAGAAAAAGATAAATTACAATTATTTGGAAAACAGCAAATGAATGATCAACTTCTTTAAACTGTAATTAACCAAACAGCTTTTCAAATTACACCAATTAAAGTTTATATAAATATGTCTTTGTGCTATGTCTATTTAATAGAGGACTATTTTTCTAAGCAATATGTTTTTCAAATCAATTGAAAGGCCTCACAATAAAAATTCTCTAGTTACTTTAAGACATAGTGTACACACATAGATCTGATAAATTTTGACAAATGATAAAGCATGTAAATGGTGCATATTCTAAATGATAAACAAAACTAGACTGAGTGGTTGGACATGAGACCTACCTCACTCCTAAACTTTCTATTGCAGGCAGCACAGTGTCACAGGAATCTTTGTAGCTAGATGTGGCAAGAAACGAAAAACATATATTTTTGAAACAGTACATTGAAAGGTTTTATTATGATCTATTACTACAGTGTTTCCAAAACTTTTTCCTTAACAGAACACTTCGCACATCATAAGTACTTAGCGGAACACATTGCTTAATTTCTAGAGAGATTAATTCATGTGGTGACCTAATAGTTAATTATTCCAATAGTCTTGGAACACCTATTCAAGCCTTGCAGAACATTGGGGTTCCACAGAACACAGTTTGAGAAACACTGTATTACTACATTGATCTAATACAGACAACTTGCTATCATAAGCTTTTCTATAGTGGAATAAATAAAATAAAACAAACATAAAATGAGTATAAGACATTTTGGCGCAGCCAATTCTGTGTGATGGTTTTAGCCACATTACATATTGTTCATTTTATTATGTCTGTTAAAAAAATATATTATATGTTATGTATGTTTGTGTTCAAACTTATTTTTTTATGTGAATAACTATAGTTTTTTTTTTCCCATTACATTTGGGATTTAAGTTTGTTGTGTAATTATTAGGGGTGCACCGGATAGTCCCTCCGGCTTCTGGCGAATATCTGGCATTTTTTACTATCCGGTGCTATTCGGCTCTGGTCGGATATCACTACCGGATAGTAAACCGGATAGTAAAAAATACACCTATTTAATATGCATAAAGTGGACCTCGTTCCATTACTGCCTGTTATAGAATGTATTAATGTTTATATGAAAACAAAATAATGTGCTTAAAAATAGAGCCATTATGAATATGCACCAAACATTGTTTATTATAAAGACAAGGCATGTTAATAACTTAATATAAATAGAGATGAAACTTTACATCATAAATGCGCTTTACATACAGAGATGCAATGGCTGGCACTTTTTTCAATTTGTCTTGACCTTTGAGTAAGTTAGTTAACATGTTAAAATGTTACATTCCTTGACTACGTCATGCTGACCAGACGTCTGTCTAGCTGTGCGGGTATATCTCCAGAGGTAGAGATGAACAACTCCCACCCCCTTTTATTGTTTAGTCAATCACATTGAGTTTTTTATAGGCAGGTAACCACAAGTTAAATACGATGGACGTAGGTTTAATGTTAGCGTATAGACACTCTCTAGTGGTCACACCTTTCGAGGGAACTGAGTTTGTTTACATAGTAGTTAATCTTTATTTGGAAAGGGGGGGGGCTGGACTACAAGAGCCACACTTCTAAGGTAGCCAGGTATATTTCTAGATGAACAACTCCCTACCCCTTTTATTTGTTTAGCCCATCACATTGAGTTCATTGATTGACAGGTGACCCCAAGTCAGATACGATGGACGTAAGCACTCTCTAGAGGTCACACGATGGAACTAGGTTTGTTATTGGGGGGGGGGACTAGACTTTACATTATAAATTCGTATAACATATGTAGCAGCGATGTCTGGCACACTGGCTTGTCTTGACCTTTGAGTGGTCTAGTAAACATGTCATATTCCTTAACTACGTCACGCTGATAATCTGTCTAGATGTGCGGGTATATCTCCAGAGGTAGAGATGAGCTACCCCCACCTCCTTTTGTTTGTTTAGTCCATAACGCTGAGTTCACAGATAGGCAGCTGACCACATTAAGCCAGATGTCAACATGTTGACACTGTCTAGAGGTCACATCTTATGAGGGAACTGAGTTCGTTTACTTGGAGTAGAATTTTTATTAGGGGCGGGACTACAAGCCAAATCTCTATAAGGTTAATTTGGTATGAGTTTGTTTATTATGAGATAGGTTGTCAATCAAGGGTCTGGACCACAAACCACACCTTTTATACTATTGGACGGGTAATAAGTTTGTTTACTTTGAGTTAAGTCTCAATAATGAGTCAGGACTACAAGCCAAACAGACACTGACCAAGGGTATATTTAAAGGGAGGGCTCAAGAGACTCAACACCCCCAACTTCTTATTTGTTTAATCCATGACAATGTATTGATAGAGAATATAGACATTGACCATTCTTAAGCCAGAATGGATTAACGCAAATTGTTAAGACATATTGACACTGTCTAGAGGTCACTAGATGATGACACTAAGTTTGTTTACTTGGAGAGAAATGTCAATTAGAGTGCTGAACTACAGGACAAATCCCTTTGCACATACAATACAACTTTGTGTAATCGACGGTGTTTTGAGTCAGCGATGTGTAGTGAATATGATTATTGCAGCACGAAAAATAGTATGCCATTTTAAACATTCGTCCTCGGCATCTGACAAACAACTAATGAATTCAATTGGAACCTAGTTCTTGTCATATCGATTCATTTTCTTTTTGCTGTGCTTTAATGCTTTAACTTTTAAAGGATGTGTATATTATTATTATATTAAATTAGCATTATGTATTCTTTTGTAATAAATAAATTAGAATTATAAGAATTACTTTTTCTAACGTGTTAACTTTAAATCTTACTCTTATGTTATGTGTGTGTCTTGATTGAATCACAATATTCTTAATAAAATTTAAGAGTGTCAAGTAACTCCTTGTTATTACTGGAATTACTTAAGATATTTACTAAGCCACTATCTGTATAAGGTACAAACCAGAAGCGGTTTGTGGCCTTTAAAACACGAGCCTAATGACAAGTTGATGGTGTAAAATACATGAACACAAACATCTACCCACTATACAACTTAGTTTGTACTTAGGACTAAGAGAGATTTACGCTATAAAACCAAGATTGAACTTTACCTTTGAAAAATTTACATTAGTTACATATAAGTTTATATATTCTGCATGAGTTATCCCACATTCTACTTTACAATTAGCGGCCTCATACATACGCACACACCATCTCATGTTACAAAGATAAGCTTATGATAAGCATATCTGTAAAAAAAAATGCTGTTGATTTTAATTTATCAATCAGTGATAGAGTTTAAAGTAAGAAAGTAATAACAAAATAATATGAATATAGGTATGTTATATAGAAGATTTGCAAAAACTTCAGTAAAACGAGCTGTTTGAGTCATGTAGGTATTCAGCTCCGCCTCCGGCCGAATATCTAATTTTACTATCCAGTTATATCCGGCTCTGGCCAGATATCAAAAAGTACTATCCGGTGCACCCCTAGTAATTATTATCATGTGTGTGTCTGGGTTTTAATAGTGTCCATAAGCAAAATGAAAACAATGACAGAAAAAAATTTTGAACAAAAAATTGAAAAATGTCATCTTGTGCATTTGCACAGATGAGCTATAATTTATGATGGTAAGGAATTCATGTCAATATCATGGTGTCAGATAGAAATCTGACCTTTCTTAGTTTATTTGTTTTACATTTCCAAATTATCCCTCTGAAGATTATTACATCCTTTCCCAACCCTCCCACAGGATGACAGGGAATGGTGGCAGGCTGGGTCTAAACCGAGAATATATGATATGACAAGGCATGTATACATATTTTGCAATAAGCAGTCATGAAATATTCAAAATTATTTTTTTTAATCCTTTTTTTTTTTTGGGGGGGGGGGGGGGGGGGGTGTAGGTGAAGCAAGAATGCATTTTCAAACATTATATTATAGCAAAAAAAAAAAAAAAAATGTTTGTTATAAAAAGTTTTTGTAGTGTTTTATACGTTATACTCAGAACCTTTCACACCAATATATATCTGGATCATTATAATTATAGCTTAGTTACTAGTAAATGGAAATTATCAAATGTCTAAAAAAAAAATTAATTTATCGAGCAGTTCGCAGGATAAAAAAGCCGAGAATATAGGTAGTAATAATATCTTTTTAGTCTTAAAAAACACAACTTTACAAAAGAAAATAATTTTTTTTTTCAGGATCCTCAATAGACAAGAAAACACTAACTTACAAGGCAACAAACCAATCTCCTGTGGTAGCTCCCGTAGAAGCTTGCGTCAAATGCTCAAAAGAAAGATCATTCAGCTCCACTGTTGTTTTCTGGGCAGCCAGCTGTATCCACTCCAACATTCGTTCTATCTCGAATACATCTTAAACAGCAAATTTGTACTTAGATATATTTGTCATCAGATATGAATGACGGTTTGATCCTACATCCCCATGTAAAGAAATGCCACTATTGTAACATTTCAAGTCCAAAAACTAAAAGTGCTAATGTTTTAAAAATAAATGGTTAGTATTAGGATTGCTGTATGTCCATGATTTGAAGAGCTTATCACTTTGAGCTATTAACAATTTCGTTGTCCAAAACACTTCTAGTTATGTCTGTAATGGTGCATATGTTTAAAAACAAAATATTGAAAACATCTCCACATTTAAAAAGAAATTATCCACATAAGGCCCAGTTTCAAACCATAATCTAAGTTTTATTTGGAGTTAGTGAACATTCATATTCAAACATGTTTAATCAAACCCTTTTCCCCAAAAGAAAAAAAAAAAGAAAGAAAAACAGACAAAGAGTGAACTATATTTTCCAAGATATAGATAAAAAAAATATTTTTTCTTAAGAAGTAGAATTTTTTTCTTCTCAATTCATTATAATGACATAAAAAAATAAAAGAAAGATTATAATTACCATCATAGACAGCATAAGAGTTGTCTCTGAGAAAAACTAAGCTTGGAAACGTTACAATATTTATCTGCTCAGCAAGTGATAGGTCTGTACTCTTTCCAATCTGGATATCTGAAATATAATGTACCAGTTCCAACTAAACAGATGGTATAAAAGTTTGAAATAGTCAAAGGTGAAACCCCTATCCCAATTTGAGAAGGCTCTACAATAAACAAATTAGTGTTCGATTGCAAAAGGCAATGATTTATCATCTAAATCTTTAAACATTTAAACCTATCATGTACCATAAAATTACCCTAACATAACAAGACCATTGCCATAACATATCATAAAATAACCACAACAATGGATTAGACATAATGATCTGTTTTGAAGAAACACCTGAAAATTGAAGATTTAGGTTTTGAAATATTTCAAAATGAACAGTAATTAATGAAATACATGCCTGAAGGAAGCTCTGGCTGGCCAACAATCTGGTTTAGAACATTAAGAGCCACTGTGCAAGATTCACAATTTTCCGTCTGATCTAGCAAATCAAACAAAAATATTCATGACAGTATTTATTACTAAATCTTACTGACAGGAGGTTCAACATTGCATAGAATTATTTCTAGTCTTATTTTACAAAGGATTTAAGACTTTTTGAAGGAATGTAATAAAAGAAAAAAAGTAAAGTTCCCCTTTCAGACCTTGTGGTCTATAGGGCAGGTGATGTAACGTTCATCGGTTTCTGTGGTGTACAGTTAATAATGGTGTCATGTGGCCAGCACAATGATTAATGTCGGATACCTATTACAACTGGGTAGACTCAGAGGCGCCAAAAGATCCCGAAATTAAAAATCCCAGTCTTCACCAGGATTCAAACCCGGGACCCCGGTTCAGAAGCCAAGCGCTTTACCGCTTAGCCACCTAACCTCCTAGTAATGTAATAATTTGACTTTAATTTTAAGGTCTCATACAAAAATGTTACCTTATTTTTTAAACCATTGATAATTACAACCCTTTCGTTAAGCCAAATGGGCCTAGTAAAAAAAAAAAGTGAAGTTCCCCTTTCAGACCTTGTGGTCTATAGGGCAGAAGATGTAAAAGTCATCTGTTTCTGTGGCCCACGGTTTACTAAAGTGTCATGTGGCCAGCTCCACTTTTCCCCAACTAACTTCAGGTACCCATTAGAGCTAGGTGGAGTTAAAAATCCCAGTCATCACCAGGATTCAAACCTGGGACCCCTGGTTCAGAAGTCAATCACTTTACCACTCAGCCACCGCGCCTCCATCAAATGGGCATACAGTAAAACAAATGGGGTTGTATCTTATTTCTTCCATTTCACATGGAAGTGTTGTTTACATTAATGTTACAATTATTCACTAATTAATAGGATTTTTTAGTAGATCTACTTGACATAGGCTATTACAAGATCTAGATCTACATCTTATCATAGGAAGACATTGTCATTATTGTCATGTATTAGACATTAACCACCTGACTTATTTTTAAGTAGGTCAGGAATTTGGAACAACCCCATTGGAACAACATTAAAATGATTTTTTAAAAAAAACAACACTTTACTGAAACTGTTAACCAATAAATAAATAAAAAAGATTTCTAATGCCAGTGAAACCAACCTGCATGTGTCTACATGAAATATTGGTAGACGGTATGTGACGTTTTGGCGCGAGCCGTTTTGGCACGAGATATCATTTGAGGATAATTTAATAAGCACGTAGTTTTTTTTTAATGAACCCTTGAATTCCAGCGACTTAGGCAAATAACCATGATGTCTATGTATACTTAACTTAAAGTATTTTGAGAAACATGGTACATGTATTATATTTTTACTTATTATTATCAAATGTTTGGTATGTATAGCTGGAGATACCATACAGTCATTAGATAAACCAATGTTAATGTAAACAAATAATTGCATCAATTTTAAGTCTATCATCCTTTTATTTTGTTTTTAATTTTAAATTAATATCTTTAAAAACTTTTTTTGAAAATAAAAGTGTGCCTCTTAATAAACACACATACACAAGCCAAAATGTTTATTAAAGAAAATAATGTGAAAAACAAACACACATTTACATTTAGTACGTGAAAAATATGTCTTAACACAAACACTCATGCAAAACATAGATATGAATAATTCTTTTAAAAGAAATAATAAAATAAACGTACATAATTTATTTCGCGCCAAAATGTCCGTCGCCAAAACGGCTCGCGACAAAACAGCGTCGCCAAATCGTCCTGCTTCGATTGGTTGATGCCCTCTAGAGGTATTTAGAATCTCCACACCTTAACATTTACTTCATTTATCTAGTGAAAGTTCCCCTTTTCAGACTTTGCAATCAATAGGGTTAGGGCGGATGAAGTGAATGTCATTTCTGCAGCCCACAGTTAACAAGGGTGTCATGTGGCCAGCACAATGACCATCCAACTTAGCTTTTTTCCCAACTATTGTCAGGTACCCATTAGAGCTGGGTGGGCTCAAAGGCACCCAAAGATCCAGAAATTAAAATTTCCAGTCTACAACAAGATTCTAACCCAAGACCCCAAGTTTAAAAAATGTTTTACATGTTTCGGAGTTGAAGATAGTTTACTTCCTAGTCCAAACCTCCCGCAGGACGACGGGGGATGGGAGCGGGCAGGGTTTGAACCTTCGACCGCCGATAAATCCGAACGACAGTCCATCGTGCAAACCGCACGACCAGGCAGCCAGCTAGTGTGTTTAGAAGCCAAGCACTCTACCACTCATGGATGCAAATGATCAGCGTATTATCAAAGTTACAGAAAATGTCTTTCAATAATTTACATATATATATTTATAAGTTTAACAAATATTTAAAAAACAGAAAAAGATGAACATTAAATATTTTGTTATATCAAGTATTGCTGTAATACAGTTTCTCTCCAATTAGTGTGGAAGAAAAAAAAAAAAACTTACAGAATAGTACTAACAATTTTTGTTTTCCATCCAAAGATGTTTGCCATTTACTAATGTCGACATCAACAATCTCTGATACTTCTTGGGCCAAAACAATGATGTTATTTACAAATGCAAGCAAAAAAAAATTCTTTGTCCAAAACTGCATCATGGTTAAGGAATAGAACTGAAATTAAAAAAAAAATATATTTTAATTACATCCTTTCTTAAAGACTAACTTGTCTAATTGCAGAAACCATGTAATCACACAAAGACATACAGGACATAACCAACTCCTTGCATTTACCCATAGTAGTCTAACTGCAGTTTCTGTGTGAGTTTAAATTTAGATTTGAAAAGCTTTTGTAATAATATGGTTAAAAAAATGTTTAGTTACTAACAGTTACTTTAACTTTTAAAGAAGACTCTAGAGATAATTTCCTATAGCCTTAAAGTCTATATGATCTAGATCTTGAAATACAATACACACATTAAATTAAGCCAAGCCTACAAAAACCCATGTTTGCATGTTATTGTTCAGTTTTTGATGCATTATCAAAACTTTAATTAAAATGAGGACAGGTAACAACAGATGTACATCATCAGGTAATCAATTCGTGGGCTGGATTGTATGGTAATGCCAGGGCTGACCTTGGCACCCATTTTGCCTTTGTTTATAAAGATATATTATAGATCTATTTTGGGGGACATGACAAATCGCTCGCTGACAAATCAATCACTTTTCATTCACCCGACATATCGCTCACCGACAATTGACTCATAGACAACTTATTCACTGACAACTTGTTCACCAACAGTTGGTTCACAACAAATCGTTCACACAACAAATCATTCACTGACACTTCGTTCACGAACAACTTGCTCAATGGATAGTATGAATGTTAATATTATATATATATCAATATATATCATATTCTCATCGCGTGTTTAATTTTACATTAAAGTTTACATTAAAAATTTTGTATCTATTGTTTCCAAAAAAACAAATTTAATTGCTAGAGAGTGGGCCTAATCTGAGTTTCTTTGTTAATTTTTTGTTTCATTAATTCTTTGTTAATGAGAACAGTGTGTGAGAAAAATTATACTTATACCACATATGCTTATATACTAAATAGTGGTCCAGATGTTTAATTAACATACTGTTAGACACCTTGTTTATAGATTAGTTATATATAGCAACGCACAATAGAAGACGTATATTGAATGGGACTAGTGACGTTTAGGATATTTTGTGTTAGAGATCGGAAAATCAGTTAGCGATAGAATCCTCTAGGGTAAAAATGTGTTTATTTTGACAGAGACTTTTACTGTGGCCTTTTATATGAATAAATATAGTATGAACTGTTCAGCAGTGTTGACCACATCTCTTTACTTGTTAAATCGATCGTCTTGAGGTACACCTAAAAAATCTATTTTCATTAATATTTATCAGACATTTATCAAACTTGTATGGTTGATACAGTAACTCATCCTGATTTTAAAAACATAGAAAAAATGTGTTTGACTTTTGTGGTTGCCATGGAAATGGCCGCCATCTTGTTTTTTGTATATGATTTTCAAAATGCTATTTCTCTTTAACTAATAGACAAATATGAGTCAAATCTTTTTCATTTGAAAAAGAAAACAACAAAGAATAAAGTGACATCTCAAAATTTATTATATTTTAATATTTGTTTTTAACATATAACAGTAAAGTTGATCATTCATTTTTTAAAGAAAAATATATTTTTTTTTACATTCATGTCAATAGAAAATGAAAACCTAACAATATATTTAAAAAATTAAGATGTCACATGAAAGTATTACAATAGATCTTTAAGTGTTTCAAATTTCATGTAAATATCTTTAATGGTTCTAAAGATTTATAAATTTTAGTGAATTCATTTTTGGAAAACGGCCATTTTGAGAAAAACTGATTTTACGTGCCTTAGCCTCCTTTCTTAATAACAGTCTTCTTTTTACAACTTGTTGTTTTTTATAAGCTGCATTTTTCAAGCGTTTCTTAAGTCTCAATAATCCGAGTCGCTGGCTACTTTTGCTTACCTGGCAGTTGAAAAAACTTTTTATTTCACTACCAAAAGAAAAGCCAAAATTGAATAGTCCTACTGCAGCTAAAACAGAAAAGTTAACTTTTTTTTAGTGAAGAAAATCTGGATTTGCTGCAAATATTCCAAATACATGAATGAAAAGACTCATTCACATTTTGAGTTGAGCCAAGCAAACATCGCTGTAGAAGTTGAGGCTCTGACAATCTTTTGTATATAGGCTTCAGATGTTCTTCTAGCAAGTCATAATTGAGAGACGTATGTATATGGAGATTGTGTTTACCAGGCTTTACATTTTTTGCCTCACAAGATTTATAAAAACACCAAGAATCTGCACCTGAAGGACACAGATGGTGCATCGGCCTCTTATCGGTCGAAAAATTGTGATACATGCTCGCAAGAATAGCATTTCTCATTTGCTTAGCATCATTGTGTTTCCGTATCGCTCTGGTGTAATACTTGGACAGTTTTTTTATTGTTTGTTGTGTAAGTTTTCCTACACCATTACCTCCAAGTGAAATTCCTTTCTTGCTACAATCTGTAACCAAATTACGGAGTGCAGTGCCCATCCTTTTCCCCACATGGTTGACACACTTTTCTTTTGTTATAGGTACATCTCCATAGGGTTTTATTTCACAGACTTTATTAAAGGCTTTAGAATCACCATCTGACAACATAGTGGTGTAGCGAAATTTAAACTTCTCAATGGATCTCCTCCACAAGATCTTGGCCGCATGTGTTTCCATCATTCCAGACGATCCTGAAAAATATAAAACAAAAAGTTAATGGAAAGACAATAAACTGTTTTGTATGCTGTTTTTAAATAATTTAAAAAAACATGTCAGTTTAAAAATGAATCTAGATTTTAATTACTGTAAAAGGTTTTAAAACAATAGAAAAATATCTCACCTGTATAGTTGATATCGTAATCAGGTTTGTGACCATCAGCATTACAATAAGGACACAGAAGAGGTGAAAGCAATTTTTCAATTTGACTAATGTCAATGATTGTTCTATATGCTTGTTTAGCTGATTGATCATTAAATAGAGAGCTAGAGATTCCAATGTTCATAGCAAGAATATCAACAGTTTTTTTGTTTTTTTTGGAACTTGTTTGCATAGACAACAACACCGACGAGTTACTTGGAGTTGAAGGAGCTGGTGTTACTTTGTCTATGTTGATGGAATGTTATATTTGTATGAAGAGTTGTGCCCATGAACAGGGGAAACTACTCTAGTAATCAAGATGGCTGATTAAACTTGTTTGTGTTTACCTGAGATTGTTCTTATGTTAAGTGTATTTATATTTGAGTGTCCATCGTAACATGGTGGCAGCAGTTTACACATCTAATAAAGGTAAACGATAACCTAGAATATCTTGAGGAAAATATAAGAAATCAGTAGCTAAAATGGCAACTGCTAACAGATATTTCCCAGTACCGCAACCGCTATTGCAAACAGGCAATATGGCGGCCAATTGGAAACGATTCAGAAGAGACTGGGATAACTATGAAAAGGCCACGAAACTCACAACAGAGACAGAAGATATACGTGTAGCAACACTAATGACCATAATTGGAAGTGAGGCTGCAGACGTGTTTGATTCATTTGGAAAAGGGCAGGAGACAAAAATAAATGAGATTTTAAAGAGTTTTGAAGAGTTCTATGTTGGGAGAACCAACAAAACATATGAGAGATATGTCTTCAATACGAGAAGACAAGAAGAGGACGAGAACATTGACTCATACATAACTGCCCTGAAGAAACTGGCAAGCAGCTGCAATTTTGATAAACTAGAAGAGAGTCTGATTAGGGACCGAATTATCTTAGGGGTTAGAAGTGAACACTTAAAGATGAAGCTGTTGCAAGATGATAAACTAACCCTACAGAAATGCATAGATGTGTGTAGGATATATGAAAGTTCACAAAGGCAAATGAAGGATATCAGAGAAGGAAGAAATGAACCTTTGGACAAACCAACGATTGAAAGAATCTCAACATCTAAGTCAGGTCTGAAATACAGAAAGGAATATCAACAGAGTGACAAAGGGCCAAGACAAAGTAAAACTTGTAAATTTTGCAAGGGCAACCATGAATACATAAAGGAAAAATGTCCGGCCTGGGGAAAATCATGTCACATTTGTGGAGGCAGGAATCATTTTGCCTCAGTCTGCAAAAAGAAAATATATAGCATTACTCAAGCAAAGGCACAGAGCAACATAGACTCAGACACAGAAGAAGAAGAAGTTACACTCCAAACTGAATGGGTAATGGCAATGAATGGCCCCAAAAAGCATAGGATGACGGCCGTCATGATGATCAACAACCAAAGAGTCAGATTTCAAGTGGACAGTGCCGCCGACGTCAATACCATAAACGAAAAGTATGTATGCCCAGACCAGATAGTACCGACGTCTCAGAGATTAACAATGTGGAATAAGACGGTAATGGAGCCAAAAGGAAAAGCTACGTTGGTAACCACCAATCTAAAGACCAATGAGAAATTCAATGTAGAGTATGTGGTAGTACCAAATGATCTAACATGCCTGCTAGGATTATCAACACTGAGGAAGATGGAACTCATTCACATTAATGAAGACCGATTTATTGCCAAAGTGGAAGCCACAGGAAACAAACACCAAAACATTGACGCACTTGGTGATTTGGGCGTGGCTACATTGAAAATAGACAAGACAGTGAAGCCCAAAGTCCTACCATGTAGAAGAATTCCTATAGCATTAAAAGAGAAAGTCAGAGCCGAACTAAACTCATTAGTTCAACGAGGAATTCTGGAAAAAATAACTGAGCCCACAGAGTGGGTTAGTCAAATGGCATTGGTAGAGAAATCAGATGGCAGTATCAGAATCTGTATTGATCCTCAACCCTTGAACAAGGCACTTCTGAGGGAGCACTACAACCTAACAACACTAGAAGACATTTTGGCTGAAATGGGTAACGCCAAGATATTTAGCAAAGTCGACATCCAGGAAGCTTTTTGGCATATCAAACTAGACCCGGACTCATCAGGTCTCACTGCAATGGCGACCCCATTCGGTAGATACAAATGGAATAGACTTCCTTTTGGTCTCAAAGTAAGCTCAGAAGTTTTTCAAAGACATTTGAATGATGCGTTGGAGGGACTAACAGGATGTTTTAACGTGGTGGATGATATAATGGTAATTGGAAAGGGGGACACAGTAGAAGAGGCTCGCAAAAATCATGACGAAAACCTATCAAAATTACTCAATAGGCTAAAGGAAAAGAACATCAGACTAAATGAAAAGAAGTCAGCATTCCGAAAGTCAGAAATCGTGTTTTTGGGACACATTATTTCCCAGTCAGGAATAAAACCAGACCCAAACAAGGTGAGAGCCATAACAAATCTAAAAACCCCTGAAGACATTACATCGGTTCGTAGATTTTGTGGAATGATACAATATCTATCAAGATTCATCCCAGGTCTTTCAGCAGACCTACAACCAATAACAGAACTGACAAAGAAACACAAGCTATTCGTGTGGTCGAATGACTGCGAGAAAGCATTTAATAGTGTCAAACAGAAGATATCCAATCATGGAACCCTAAGTTATTTCGACCCGGAGAAGAAAGTAACTATTCAGGCGGACAGCAGTCAAAATGGCCTAGGAGCTGTACTACTACAAGATGACAAACCCATAGCATACACATCAAGATCACTCACAGAGCCTCAGAAAAAGTGGGCTCAAATCGAAAAAGAACTCTTGGCTGTAGTAGTAGCTCTAGAAAAATTTGACCAGTACACGTACGGCAGAACAATAATAATGCAGAATGATCATAAACCTTTGGAAAATATACTCAATAAACCCCTCAGTTGTGCACCTAAAAGGCTTCAAAGCTTAATGATGCGCTTGTACCGATACGATGTTCAGTACCAATATACCAAAGGAAACAGATTACAGATTGCTGACACGCTAAGCAGAGACCCTTTGCCAGAACAGGAAGATTTTCCTGACACGTCTATCAACACTGTAGGACTGGCTCTCCCAGATATAATGTTAGATAAAGTTAAAGATGCAGTCAAAATAGACAATGAGATGCAGATGTTGAAACAGTACATACTGAACGGTTGGCCAGACAAGCATCATATTGTACCAGAACTCAAACAGTATTGGTCACTTGCAGATGTACTGACCTATGAAGATGGCCTTCTAATGAAAGGGGAGAGAATAATTATCCCAAGAGCATTAAGAAAAGAAGTTGAAACCAAACTACATGCAGCACATTTAGGGTATGATGCCATGATGAGAAGAGCAAGGGACGCAGTTTTCTGGCCGGGAATAGCGGCAAGAATAAAAGAAATAGCTAATGCATGTCAACCTTGTCAGCAAAGTAAACCTGCAAACCAGAAAGAAAGCTTAATACAGCATAATGAGGGTTCAAATCCCTGGGATAAAGTTGGAATAGATTTGTTCCAAATATTTGACCAACAATACCTTGCCATAGTTGACTACTATTCAAATTTTATTGAAGTAGAACATTTGCACACAACAAGTCAAGTTGTTATAAGAAAACTAAAAAATTTGTTTGCCAGATATGGTGTCCCCAAAGTTTGTATCAGTGATTTTGGACCTCAGTTTTCATCTGCTGAATTCACCGCATTTATGACAGCATGGGGTGTCCACCATTTAAAATCTTCACCAGGACATCATCAGTCAAACGGCAAGGCAGAGGCGGCAGTGAAAATATTAAAGAATCTGATGAAAAAATCCAAAGAAAGTAAATCAGATGCCTATGAAGCCCTATTAGAGTTCAGAAATACACCCAGGCAAGATACCAACTTAAGTCCGGCTCAGATGCTCTTTGGAAGGGCAACAAGAACATTATTGCCAAGAAGAGAGCATCCTGCAAGAATGTCACAACAAGAAGCCACGGCCAAACGGGAGAAGCGACAGCAAAGTGTCAGAACAACAAAACAGCTCGTGACATGAAGTTTATAAACGTCGGACAGAAAGTCTTCTATCAATCGCCAAACGATACTACCTGGAGACAAGGCAGAGTATGTCGGAAAGTGAACGAACGTGCCTACATTATAGAAGGTGACAATGGTTTCATGTACCAAAGAAATAGAAGACACCTACGACCTGACACCACTAACAACATAGATTTTTCTCCAGATAGAGAAAGTAATAGTACGGACATTTTCCCAGACGCAGAGAACGAGTGTATTAACAATCCGCCCAACGCCGAAAACACTCACCAGTACTCTCTGAGACCTAGGGCCACTCTCCAGAAACCGTCAAGATATGGGGACTATGTCTAAGAACTGTATATATGAACTGTTGTAAATAGTTTTGTTAATTTGACTATAGTTATTTAATTTGAAACATATTTACGGTTGTAAATAGTTTTGTCAATTTGATTGAATAATTATTTTTTTTCGTTATATTGTTTTTCAACTTTTCTTTTTTTTTTATTTTTTTTTTTTGGGGAGGAGAGGGGATGTTGATGGAATGTTATATTTGTATGAAGAGTTGTGCCCATGAACAGGGGAAACTACTCTAGTAATCAAGATGGCTGATTAAACTTGTTTGTGTTTACCTGAGATTGTTCTTATGTTAGGTGTATTTATATTTGAGTGTCCATCGTAACAGTCTAGATCTAGTTCATGATCTTTTCGACATAGGCCTACAGTGTTCTTCATCTTGGCAATCTTGCGAGCCTCTAGAAGTTGTTTACTTCTTTTTTTTTAATCTTCCCATGGCTAGCACTAGAGCTAGAATGTCTAGAGCAGTGGAGCTAGATTTAGATGATAGTAGACTAGATGTGATGACAGATGATAATTATGGATAAGACTTAGTCGTTAGATCTAGTCAAGCTCAAATAAGAATGAACTTGAAGACAATTACTGAATAAGTCACAATCGTAGAAGTCTAAGCTCTAGAATATTATCAATATAGATCTAGACTATATATTTTATTTATAGAATCTAGAGTCTAGATAAATCTAGACTAGAATGATATGATATCCAGGCAATCCAGCAGAGTCGCCAGAGAGACTAGTCTGACTAGCTATAGTATTAGATCTACAACTCAGTCAACTATAAAATGTTGATTATTCTACTTACAAGATGTAAGAAAAGCAAGCACAGAACATATAAAATGTTTATTTTAAGATACTAAAACTGTTTAGAAAGTAAATGTTAATTTTTCACATACTATAATTTCAACATGCTGTAGGCAGTTCAGCCATTTATTTTCGATAACCTGAGGTACACAAAGTCGCTAAGGGAATCCTAGGAATAGACCAATCAGAACACAGCATTTATTAGGGGGTCTATATTTACACCAAAAGTATAAAAAAGAGTACGTAAGTTTCTAAATATAGCGAAAATGTGCTAATAAAAGATTAGGAAGTGATGCCAAATTTTAAAAGACATTTGGACGCTGAACAAATTGATACCAAATATGATTATTTTATTTGCAATGCACAAAAACTATTGAACCTGTAACTATGGAGAATTTCGGAATTTTCTTATAAAATCGTCATTAATATACACCCGAAAAATGTAAAAAAATATGTTTTAAAGCATTATTTTAAAAAAATTAAAGTACTTATCAAGTAAATAAATGGATAAGCTATCTAAATATGTTTAAATCTAAAAATCGATTTTTGGGTCCAAAATTTTGATTTCCAAAGGTAATCCTCCCCTTAAGACAGCCTGAACAAGTACATCACAATACCATTTTCATCATGCCATTATGGTCAACACTCTTTAGGGCCTTCCTCTACCTATACTTCACCCAATTTTTATGTGTACCCATTCAGCTGGATACTCTAGTTAACAACTAGTTGAGTGCTAGACAGAATGGCGGCTCTAGAATTAATAAAACTTTATCGGACAGGGAACCATTACTTATAAAAGGAGAAATGGTTCATTGACAAGACATTGTTTATTTACATTCATCTACCCGTTAGGAAAACATTGGTGAAAGGTTTTTTTTATTGTTATCTTTGAGTATTTTTTAAATATATATATATATATATATATTTTTTTTTTACATTTTTTTCTCACCTAACTTAACATACCTACCTATAGGACATTTTTATTATTTAATAAAGTAAACAATGAACAAAGAATTAACACACACAAAAATTAACAAAGAAACTCAGATTAGGCCCCATCTCTAGCAATCCAATTTTTTTTTTTTTTTAAATAATAGCTACAAAAGTTTTAATGTAAACAAATTAAACATGCAATGAGAATATGTTACTATCTAGTGAATGATTTGTCTGTGAATAGGTACTTCGATAAAAATTTCAAAATCATCACAATGCAATGGAACCTATTTGTTTAGATAGAGCTTGAGAAATGCTTTCCAATGATACCAATTTTATTTTGCTGAGTTAATTATGAGGGAAGTTATTAAATTTTTAATGGCCAAAAATTAGCCTTCTTTAGCCTTTGTAAAGCAAAAAAAAAATCTGTGACCGAAACAACTGATAGTTGAACTTTAATTAACTGTATTATAAAAAGTCTTAAAGATATGGGGTTGAAACTTCACACTCTTTTTCATTAACCTGTATTCTGTTAAAACAAATTAAAAAAATAAGACCAAGCAATAAAATCTTTGAAAAAAAGTGAATTAATTTATAAAAAAAAGCCTTCGACAAAAAATAAAAATATATGTGATTTTGTCATCATATGAGCCCAAAAATCACAAATAAAACAAATCAGAGATCTGTAGTGTATTTTATTTTGTTTAACTATAATTCTACTGTATTTAAATAGCTATTTATATGCATCAGATAGATAATTTTTATAAAAATAATAAATGAAAATAGCACTGCGCAGAAAAATATTTGCTAAAATTTAATCACTATAAGTTAAATAAATTTCATAAAAAGAGTTTAAACCTTTTTGTAGAGCACTGGCAATTAATCATTTTAAAATGCCTGAATGCTTTAAAAATTACATTGTCAATGAAAAATTTTTTGCATCGAACAATAAAATAAAACAGAAACCTTGCGATTTATTTTGAAGTTATTAAAAGATTTTTTACTTAAATTTTTGTGCAGTAATAGCTCATCATTTTAAAAATATAATGTACTCATTTATTAACTATTAATTTACATGTATACCAATAGAAAAAAACAACTCACAGGAAAAAATAATTAATTAATAGTTCGCAGAGCTAAAAAAAAGAAAAAAATTATTTAATATTATTATTTTAAAATATAATATTTATTTTTACTTTAAAATTTGCACATTACAAAGTCATTATAATAAAGATACATTCCCTCTCCATAATCTAGCATTTAATTATTATAAAAGTTAATCTAAATGAAAAATTCCTATGTGTGCTTCTAAAAATAGGACGTGATAGATAGAAATCGACCATTTCCAGTAAATCACAGTGTTGGTTGTTACTAACAATACATTTTAACCAGCAACTTTGAAAATTGATATCTAAAGAGTGCGCTAAGCTACAAAGTTCAAACTTAGCACTCAGATATATATTAACATGCTAAATTCAATAGAATTAGTGACATTGTTGTAACTATAAACACTTTTATTTTATTTAAAAAATAAAATTTTACCCTTCTTTGTCTTTGTTAATTTTAATATCAAATATCTTTAAAGTGCGCAAAAAAAATTTAATGAAATTTGAAATATATACATTTCATAATATGATAAATTATTGTAGCAAACAGCATTGTTGTAACTTTTATAGGAAAAAAGTTGTAAAAATGTCAACTTTCACATAAACTTTTGTAAAGAAAAATTTAACAGATTGTCTTCAAAAGCATATAAAAATGATCTCTGATATCTTATGTTTACAAAAAGTAATCACAATTAGTCCTGAAATCAAATACAATGTGCTAAAACTTTGATGGAAATGACCACCCCTAAAAAAAGGGTAAAAAGTGCTGACACATTTTTCAGCCATTTTTGGGGAGAAAAAATGAGGGATCTAGGTCAGTTTATCGAAGTACCTACTGTGAACAATTTATCTGTGAATGAATTGTCAAAGAACCATTTGTTGTGAACCAACTGTCGGTGAACAAGTTCTCTGTGAGCCAGTTGCAGTGAGTGATATGTCAAATGAACGAATTGTTGAGTTAACAAAATGTCAGGCGAATGAATTTCCGGGTGAAGGATGTCACTGAAAGAATTATCATGGAACCCTACTATAAGGCTAATTTACTAGATTATAGATTTATATCTAGAAATTATAATCTAGATATTTTCTGAAAAATCATAAATACAAAGGATAAAACTCTATGTCGAGTCTGACAACACTAGTGTCACTATTCAGTAATTCACTACACTAGTCACAAGTCTACACTAACACTGGGTATTGTTTTAACTAATGACTTACTTCTAGATTTAGATCTAAAAGTTAGCAAAATACATGTACTTCACAAAACTCAACAAAAGAGTGACTTTACTAACAACAGCCACGTCAATGGTCATGTAACATTTATTATAATTTATAACAAATCCTGTTAAACTCAGTTAAGTTAATATCTAGCATAGTCTACATAGAGTCTAGAAGGATAGAGAATATTTCTTTTTAATCTACAGCTGTGCCAAAATCGATAGTAAAATATAGATCTAGTTAAGTATAAACTAGGACTTCGATTTTTTTTTAAAGCTATGTTTTCTACGATAAATTTGTCACATAGAAACAGATGTTTACTTCGGTTGAAATCGAAAGTAGCATTCATGCTCTGTTCTTTCTACCAGATTTTAAGAAATTTATAGATCTATCTGACTATCTTGGTGTTGTGACAAACTAAAGTGATTAAAGCAATATTTTTTTATAAATTTATTTTATTATAATGCACATTTTACACTACAGTTGAAATCTAGAGTAGATTTTACAACAATTAAATATATTATTCAACTTAAACTATAGATCTAGATCTAAATCATTGTATCATGTCTATGCATTGTATTCAATATGTTTTTATCAGGCTTATCTGGGTAGTACAGAAGTGGCTTATAAAGGGAAAAGGGATGTTGTACGTTATTTTACGAGATTAGAGCTAAGAAAAAAAAAAGGTTCAAGGACGTAATATTTCCGGGTTTTCTTGTCTTATGAGCAACTTTGTAGTCGGACTAAGCACTCAGCAACATGAATGGGTGAGTAATGATATAATTTCGAAACGTTAAGTCACATGTAGATTAGTGACAAATTGATTTAGTCATCTAGGTATACTCAGTATACTGCTTTATAATTTATATAAAAATTACTTTAACAGTTTAAAAGTTAATTTAATTATTTTAATAACACTCTGTAATGAGTCATTTAACTGATTAACAGTGTAAAACTGTAAGTGTAACTGTAGTAAGTGTAAGTTTTTAACTTTAAACGTATTAAAAGTTATTTTAAGTGTAGTGGACTAAGACTGTAGTGTATGTAACTTACTGACTGAGTGTAAGTCAGTGTAAGTGTAAGAACTAATTTAACTAAAACAAAGTAGTGTGAGTGAAGGAAAGGTAAAAGTGTAAGTCTAGAATTAAGAAAATTAGAATAAGTTTCAATAAGTAATCTATTGACATAGATCTAAATTTAGATTTTAGGTCTAGTCAAATACTATGAAATAGACTATAGAGTCTAGTATCAGTTATAGTATAGTAGACCAAACCATTTTAACACGTTATACGTTACTTAGTCTGTCTAACTCAGGGGTTCTCAACCTGTGGGTCGCGACCCGGTTGGGGGTCAAATGACGATTTGCCAGGGGTCGCCAAAGACCATCGAAAATATGGATTGTTATTGTCTATTCTTCTATTGTTGTATGTGTGGGTGGGGAGGGGGGTCGCGGCAGAGTAGGGGTTTGTAAAAAGGGGTCGCCGAGCTTTAAAGGTTGAGAACCGCTGGTCTAACTAGAATAGCTTGTCTTCTGTCTGTCACTCTACTGCTACTAAAGGAGATTCTTATATTTTGGATACCCCATCAAATTCTCCTTCATTGAACACGTCACTTTTTTTGCTTGTAGTTCATTTGTTTTTATACTCAAGGAGCGAAAATCAACGTTTCAGGACTGTGCATGTCCAATTTTATATATATACCGGTATTTTGTTTCCGTATTTCCAAAGCAGATGGCAGTTTCTTAGATTCTCTGTAACCATGTATGTAAAGCTATTGCTTTAACATCCCCTGGCAATTCATACCCATATAAGGGATGAGGGCTATATTATGATCCTGTTTGATTGTAGACTGATGGATATATCAAAATAAGCTTTCAAACATCTTGAGAAAGACATTCCAATCACATTTATACTGTTAGCTGCTCTGTTATATAAAATTAAAAAATAAGGAGCTGTCCCAACGAATAATAATGAATTTAACTCATTCTCCTTCATTGGGCACAGCAAAATCATAAGAAGAAATATTATTGACATTCCAATCACATTTATACTGTTAGCTGCTCTGTTAAATAAAATTAAAAAATAAGGAGCTGTCCCAACGAATAATAATGAATTTAACTCATTCTTCTTCATTGGGCACAGCAAAATCATAAGAAGAAATATTATTGGGATTAATAAATCTATGATTTTTTCAATGAATAAACATGACCTAGATAGAAATATCTAGAATGATAATTTATGAATGAAAGAAAAAGTGCGGGTTGCTAATTTGAAGCTAGAGACCATGCCCACTGCAGGTGAATTGGCTGTCTGGAGAGGTATACACTAAGCCTGTAGAATTATAAGCATCTATGGGAGGGAGAGGGTGTTAAGGTGTAACAAAACGAAAATCCAAATTATGAAAACAAGAAGAGGGTCCATGGATGAGAATTAAGAGACAGAGATAATACATGTAGTCTAGTTAAAAATATCACATCTATTAAATTATAATAATTAATTTATAGATCTATATTCTATATAGATTTATTTCTGTCTGTTTCTATAAATAGATTTATATAGAGGTATATAAATAAATAAACTATAAATTATATTATATACCTATAATGGGTACCTGACTTTAGTTAAGTAAAGTAAAGGCAGTTGGTTGTTGTGCTTGCAATGTGACACCCTGCTTGTTAACCATTGGTCAAAGAAACAGATGACCTTAACATCATCTGCCCTATAGATCGTAAGGTCTGAAAGGATAACTTTATTTGTACTTTACTACAATTTGTTAGTTTTTGTTTTTTATTTTCATTTTTACATTTTCTATGCACATACTGTTGTTCAAAGGAAGACCTTGAGCAGAGCTGTAACTCGAACCATATTCTAAAGTGCATACCCCAATACCCCATGGAAAGTCAGCCGTCCATTTATTTAATATTTAAAGTCATGCCTTTCTAATCTATTTTATAAATATATTTTTTTTTATAGATCACCTTCTTTAATGGCAACATAACAGCAACATTAAACATGTTTCCATAAACATAGACAAAAATTTGAGTGGATTTAGTCAGCATCAGTTTATTTTCTTAAAGCGACACTAGAAAGATTAAGTCACAAACACTGTGAGTATGTTTCATTGGAAAATTGTTTCATATTGCTTTATTGTGTAGTGTTAAAAGTCTAGTTGATCTTTACAATAGATTTTGAAGCAAGAGGTAGGAATTATCATTCTTGCTGTAGTTCTTAGCAAGATCTTTTCTTTGAAGTAAGTTGAAATTGTAGTAGGTGGTGTTGTTTTGGACTAAATGTCTTGCTACTAAAGTTTGTCCAGAGAGTAGGAGAGCATCATGGCTAAATCAATCAATCTATCAAGGGTTTACAAGTAATATTCAAAATATAATAGATATCTATAGGGCATAGATGTTTGAGTACAAATAACAATGTACAGTTAATTTTAATACTTGTGACTTCTCAGATGATTTAAAAATTAATTAAGACATAATACTTAGTTGTATGCTTAAATAGTTTTATTAATTGCATTAAAAACTCTTTGATGTTGCAAAAGAAATTTAGAAACAAAATTGTGCTTTACAGAAGTAAAAAAAATATTTGAGCAAGATGTTCCTTTTTTCATAGACTTTTATTTTGAGAGTAGTTCAACTCATTTTGTTTTACTATTACTTGTATTTGTATTATATATATATGTATATTTTTTCTTTACAGCCATTTCCCTGTATATTCTATCAAGTTAATCAATTGAGGATGGCCGAATCATTGTTGTGCTTTCCTTGCTGCATAGGTGGACAGCCCCAGCCAGTAAGTTTATCATTATTCTGATTACTTTAAAATACATTCATTTCTAGTCTCTGTCATTTCTTTGTTAAGTTCTGCCTTGGTGATAAATTTACATTAATACAAGAAAGTAAAACAGAAGCTTAGATCTTTTAATTTAATATAAACATTGATAAATAGTTATTGTATTTAGTCTTGCTAAAATAATCAATTATATTTATACCTTCTGACAGTAAAAGGGTGCTTTTTTTAAATATTTTTTAATATTATTTTATTATGTTATTCTTTGCATTGACAATGATTTAGCTTTTTTTCCTAATATTCACAAAGTTTTAAATTGTTCATTATATAGGTATAAAATAAACAAAAAGGCAAAAGTTTCTATAATTTTTTATCAACTTTGATGAGTGTGCAATGACCCATTTTCTCATTAAAAAATTTTAAAAATATCTACAGCTTTTTAACATCTTGATTCAATACATAATGCAAAACTACATCGTAACTCCTTCTTAAACCACACACCTTGACTGGCTTCAGTCTAAGATTCTTGAATATTTAAATTTAAAATACATCATGCCTGTTCTCAGTGTAAGCTACAAGTTGACTGCTTTCCAAACTACATCTTGAAATATTCTTGACTGCACATTGACAGACTAAAAATTTAGTCTTATTCTCGCTATTATTTCCATTCATATGCTTCGTAATGTTCATATTTTCATGCTTTCACACTCATGGCTAAACCAATTAGCATTATTTATAATAAAGTACACCAAGGTTGGGAGGCGCGGTGGCTGAGTGATAAAGTGCTTGCTTCGAAGAGAGTGTCCCAGGTTAGAATCAAGGTGAAGACTGGGATTTTTAATTTCGGGATCTTTGGTCTTCTCTGAATATCCACCCGTTCTATTGGGCACCTGACATTAGTTGGGGAAAAGTAAAGGTATTTGGTCGTTGTGCTGACCACATGACACCCCCATTAACCGTAGGCCACAGAAACAGGTGACCTTTACATCATCTGCCCTATAGACCTCAAGGTCTGAAAGGGAAACTTTTTTACACCAAGGTTACTTTTGTATCTGTGGCACTGTCGTTCTGATCTCTAGTTATTTGTATACTAGTACATGCTCATTGAAACATTTAGTTTTGTAAATCTATAGTCAAGTTAATGGCATAGGTTTTTTTTTTTTTAAATTTTATTGTAGAAGAGAAGACGTCCACGACTAGATCCCAGTATGATTGGTCTGCCTACAGATTTTAGACATACTGCACATGTGGGTAGCGGTGATGTCAGATCGTCACCAAATGTAGGTATTCTAAAAATTATACAGATGTATTAGGAAATATTGACAGTAGTACCAGCAATGTGCATCGTTTATGGCTGTAGTATAGATTCTACTTTCAGTATCTAAGGATTATTAACTGTCATCCCTAGTTGAAAGTTTTAGAAATTACTTATTTGTTTTTTTTAAATAGTTAGCTATAAGAAGCATGCTCAGCCAACTTGTTAACCATTTCCATGAGTATTTTTTAGTCTTTAAGTTTAGATGTGTGGTTTCTAGTAAACTTCTAACAGTGAAAGGGTGTTTATTATTTTTTTTTTTAAGTTCAGTTATGTTATCCTTTGCATAAAAGAAGAAATGATTTGATTTAGCTTTTTCTTAATGTTTAACATGTTCAGCAATAACTAAATTTTAAATCGTTCATTATTTTTTCAGCTTCATTCCGTTCAAAGCCAAATGTCCTCCAAAGGAGACTACAATCACCACATTTCTCCTGGTCATCTACAATTGTCAGTTATAGACCTGCCTCCTAGGCAACTCACATAGGTAATTGAAAAGATCATTTTTTAAAATGACTTTTCTTTTTTTTTTTAATTGGCCTAACTTTTTTTTTTTGTCAAAAAAAAAATGTGAAATGAATTTTTTTGTAAAATTAACCCAATAGCTCTTATGTGCGTCTTTTGTGTTTATGTCCTACAGCAGGATAATGCATTTGGGCGAGTTTTTTAAAACTCTTGTAGGAAGAGCTCATCGTGTCTCATTTGAAACAAGAACTAGAGCGTGATGACTATTTCTTTAGTGAAAACCGAATGTGTATTGCTTTTTTATTATGTTTTAAAGAATTTTTCAAACAGAATGACCCATAGCCCGAGCATATAAGCCTCCACTCATGAAAAATGAGTATTTTTTAAGCTTTTTTATTCTTAAACTATATATTTTTTAAACTAGACATATTGTTCTATTTTTTAAATATGTTTATTTGCTTATTAGTACTAAATTTAAAATCAAAGAGATGCCAGAAATGAATTTGTGACAGAATATAACTTTAATAAAAGTAATCAGGATAACTGTAGTTATAGGAAACGCATTAAATGTTAACTATCAAATATGCACAATTATGAAAACTGACTTTAATATTACTGATACTAAACGACTAGGGTCCAAAACTCAGGCCTCTGACAACAAAAACAAAAAACCAAGTGCTGTCACTCTATCCCAACCAATGGACCAATGAAATGATAATAAATAAACAAAGAATTCATTAAATCTTACACCCAAGATTCTCTAAAGTGTTGTTTACAATATTATAGACAAACATAATCACATTAACCCTCTTTGCTAAGGGTATGGGAAGGATTTTTCAGACTGGAAATAGAAGCTATTGGGTTAATCCAAGGCAATGGATACTTTGTTAGAAATTGTGAAGTCAAAACAATGGTGTTATATAGAAGACAAATTTGAAACCTATTCAAATTAATATCAATTTTCATGTTTCACCTTCATATTTTTTTTTTTTGTTTAAATCTATCCAGGCACAGAAGATCTCATTATAGGCTGCCACTGTCCCCATTCCCTGCTCCCCTCGTGTTCATGAATGTTTCAATTCTTGTTCACATTTTTGGCTTTTCCAGTCTCTTTATTTTATTGGATGTCAACAATTGTGTACAGTAGACATGCATGCAAATGTTAAGTGTGTCATTGCATGAGTTAAAAAGGTGCGAATGTTTTTTTAGCATAATTATATAAATGTACATTTTTTTATATTGAGATTCTTTCTTTGCGTTTTTTTTTTTATTAATTTATTTATTTTTAAATTGTACAACCCACCGCTTGGTTCCATTTTTAACATTCTAAAAAAAATTATTTGTATCAAACAATTTTAGTTCTTATATTTAATTGTTTGAAAAAAAATATTCTTTTATTTTTTTTACACAATAGTAACTTGTATAATTATTTTAATTTTACATTCTTTTAAATTAAAAAGTTTAGCCATTGAAAGAATAAAAAAGATTACATTTTATTTAGTACTAAATTTGAGAATTGAGTACAATGAAAGCATAGATTTGTGATGTATGGTCTATATTAAGGATTGGTTCATTTAAATGATTTTTGTTTTTATTTGGCTGTCAAGTTAAGGCTCTACAGTGTTATCCGTGCATCAACAAGATCAGTCGAGACAAGTTTTTTTTTTTTTTTAACTTAAAATCTTTGTTTTATGGTTTCATAGTTTTGTTCGATGAGGAAAAGTTTTCATTCCAGCTGCTCTGTTGATGGTTAGATTGAGACAATATATATTTATTAAGCTCATGATTCCATGGCACTACTTGATTGCGGTGTTAGTTTGTCATTTTTTCCTCATATTGCCATTCGTATCATCATACTTTGTTCAAATTATTTTTGGTGTAGAGCTTGCTTGGATGACCCACTGTAACCATATTCATCTTAGAAATGTTGCCTTCAGCGGGGCTAAGAGGAAACAAAAGATTCATTAGACACTCTTCATTTGACATTGCTGCCTTTCCAATCGTACTCATCTGTAAAATTTCAATGAGTTGGATGAGAACTCTGTTTAGTAAGGATAATATCAGGGGGGGGGGACACCATTGTAGTCCTTCTTGTACATATGAAAAAGTAATATGCATTCTTGTGTCTGCATTCTTGAGGGCATTTCTTTAAGCCATGTCAATGCCACCTATGGCTTTCCAATGTATTTGTAATAAAAAATGATAAAAATAAAAACTTTTGGTGTTTTACTGTTATTACAAAGTCCATAAGATGATTCTTTATCCACCATTGCAGTGCCTGCATCATCTTTATATTTTTAACAACCTTCATGAGTTTTTTTCTTAATAAGTGTTAATTAATGCATTTTATACAAGAAATATTTTTATCTTTTTCTTTCTTTGTATTTGTCATCTTAATCTTCAGTTTAGTTCTCAAATTATTTGTTTACATTTATGTTATCTGTAGTCTAGACTATAATCTGTAGTCTCTGATCCGTAAAGCTTTCAGCAACAATAATTGTCAAATTAAAATATTGTACATTTTTTAAACCTTTTTTTTTTTTTTTTGACATTTTCAATAAAAATCTTTCTAAACATATTTACTTTACAAACCATTAGTTGTTTTTTTTTTATGTATAATGTAAACAATAATTGCCCTAAGAGTTATTGTCATTTCGTTGTGACCAAGCTCACTATTCTTTTTTTTTTTTTTAGTTAAGGTAGGAATTTATTGTTAAAAGCTCATATATATTTATTGAGTTATACATTTTTACTTTGATACAATATTTTTGTCTTACTTAAGCATGTACTCCATGACAACATTTTTACAGCATTTTGTGTGTGTGTGTGTATACAATTAAAAAAGAAAAAATCTTTTTTGTTGTTGATGTACTTTGGCTTATAATTCGGGAATCAAAGCTTTATTCTAATACATTATACATTGATGTTTATTTTTTTTTGTGAATGTGACAGGCTGAAAGATTAATGTATAATTGGTTGAAAGCATGAGGATGTGAATGCAAAGGTGAAGGCCTTGCAATCATCTTGTCTATTTGTTTTTAAAGGTAAAAATTATTGATGTCAATGAAAAACTTTTTATTTATACTGTGTTTATTACGGTCCACTTCAGGTAAACATATTGTCCAAAGTGGCCTTGTATTTTCCTTTCAGAGTATGATGTACGTTGCAATGTGTTTTTGGACTTCATCATTGGCTTTACATTAGTGCAATGTTTTATTTCCTTAATTCATCATGCTAATGTTACTCCATTTTGTGTGTTTCTATGATCTATCTAATTAGAAATATTATCACAAGGGTCTATGCTTTGTACATCATTGTTGATGCTTCCGTGCACATCCCTAATACTGAAATGAGGAACGCGACAGCTTAGAGCTCATTATAATTTTTTTTGGTCATATTTTCAGTTTCAAGGAGAAACCACACTTCACCTTTGTTCAATAAAACTTGTTTTGTGTGCAATGACTGATTTTTTTGGGGGGTTTATCTGAAAGAATTCTATAAAATTTGATAAAGTGACTCCAATTAAATGTTGTGTACAACTTGAATATCTCTGGTCCATGTAAATAAAACTACCTAACAGCAGAATGTGTTAGAAGCTTATCTCTGAATTGGTCAGCTCAACACAATATCCCCAGTGATTTCTTTGTATACATATAATTATAAGTATGTGTGTGTGTGTGTGGCTTGCTTGGTGTTGACAAGGATGCATAGCTGAGGGCTATTTTTAGATGTATGCCCAATAAGAGGAAAGCTGGCCACTTTTTTTCTTCCCTAAACATTTGTTAATCAGTTCTCATTACAAATGAATGTAAAATGTCATCTTTTGTATTCCAGTTCTAAGTGTTTATTTCTGTGTTGCTTTGTCTTTTTGTATGAATTAAAAAAACTGCTGTCTGGTTCTACATGCTTACAATTTAAGTGGTTCTTTGACAGGTAATGTTACATTAGGGGAGGGTCATTTGAATTTTAGTTTGGTCAGGTCGCCACACTTTGGCTCAATATCTAAAACTTCTCTGTGGTTAAGCAGACATTTAAACACATTCAACTTGTTTTTATTATGAGTTGTCTACAGAAATCTTCTAATTTGTGCCGTTCTGATTTATGAAAATTGATTAGGTTGAACTATGTTTTAGCTAGTGGATAATTATGTTTCTTTAAAAAAACATTTCCTTGTACAATTAGTAGGGTTATAAATCTGAGTATCATGTGACCTGAACCACATTTCTCATTTGTGTGCCTATAACTAGGTGTTATAGTTTAAAGTGGACCTAGAAATCTTTTGACTGTATCGACCAATCCTGTGGGTGGGGAAGAAAGTGCATCATTTGTTTTTTTCTCGGTGTAACTTTTGTCCATTATTTTGTCATGTTTGATGATGGCCTGCGTGTTGGCAGGTGTTTTTATAATTCATGTCTTTTTATATTTTTATTTGCTGTCCATTATTTTATTAACACTTCCTTGGCTTCATTCAAAGTAATATATGAACTGGATTGATGTGGATGTTTTGAGAACCAACATGTCTTTGGGCATCAGATTTTTGGATAATGTTTAGAGGACATGCAGTGTAGTACAGAGCAATAAAAAAAAATACCACATTGGTATTAATTTTTTTTTAAATATTCAAATATTTTTTTTTATTTCTAGTATGTTCAATGACTATTTCTTGGTCATTAACCATTATCTATGTAGCTTTGTGAATTTTGAGTTGAATTTTTATTACTGGCATATTTACCAATTTTTGTATTATGACACCTTTTTTTTTCCTCCTCATTTAAGAGAGGAATTTTTAAAAATCTTACATTTAAAGCAGAAGTAATTCTTATGTTATCAATCATATCATAACTAAAGGAAGGAAAAGAAGAAATTCTTCCAATATTGGTGATCTTCTGAAGTCTTGGATTAACTTGGTATAACATTTGTTGTTGTTATGTATGAGAATCCTGTCATCTGATCTTTCACGTATTCCCTGTTGCTTTTTGAAAGCATTGGAACATTATTGGGTCTACTTTGTGGTAATGCTAGTGCCTTGAGATATTTTGTAATATATATCCTTCTGTTCTCTACTTAACCAACCCTCAGAAGTTCTATATAAAAGAAAATATTTTTTCTATGTGTTTAATGGTATTGAGATTTATCTCTATTTCGACTGTTGCACCTGGTACTTCAAACTTTCTTCTGTGATCTCTGTACATTTTGCCTCATTGAGAATCTGTGAACTGCATTTGCAACTTGATAGGTAAGCAACCTTCCCCTCAACCCAGCCTCTTTTACCAACTAATAAATGTTGAACAGCAGATGATGGTTCTAATTTTTTGCAAAATTTTGTTTAAATTGTTGAATTGTTTAGAAACAGCTTTATACTTCCGCTTTTAAATCTATTTATAAGATATCCCATAATGCAGTTCACAGATCACTCAGCACCTATATTTAGACTTCATAGTGTCTTCCATTTCTAGTCAATCATTTTTTTTACCTCTTTCTGCTTGTTAAATGTTGGGAGCTGTAATTCTACACTAGTTTCCCAAACTGTGCTCCATGGAACTTTAGTGTTCTGCAAGAAGGCCTGAATAGGTGTACCATGATTTGCTGGAATAATTAACTAGAAGGCCACAAAGTGAGTTAGCCTCTCTAAAAAAAAATAAGCAAATTTTTTTTTGCTTAATTCTTAGAACGTGCGAAGTGTTCCGTTTGGGGAAAAGTTTGGGAAAAACTGTTCTGTTCTATACTAGGCCCTTCTGTTATAATATTATGATGGTTTGCTATTATTAAGGGTTTGAGGTACACCTTGTAATGCCCATTGTTGGAGTAACTTTCTTCCCATTAAAGCCTTAGCATACAGGAAGTGTTACTGCCCATTGTCCTACCATCTCTTCTTAAGGTAAATCCTCAGTAACTTTAGCTAATAAATAGCAGGCTACTGTAAGTGTGCTGACATAACAACTTAGATACATCAGCTAAGTCAATGTCCTCCTTTTTACTAAATCATTTTGTCAAATAATTCTGGAATTAATTATTGTGCCATTGAAAAATAAAAATTCCTATATTTGAACTGATGTCCTTTGATATTCTAATAGTATTTGATCTTTCATAATGTACTGATGTAGCTATGTCTTTTTGTTCCTCCATGCTTGTCTTATTCTCTACTGATTCAATTGTAAAATGTCTATTTATTTTTCTTTTCTTGTGAGCTGTGGATAACTTACACAAATATTGCTCTTTTTTTTTGTGTAATATTAAAAAAATAATATGTACACAACTTGATGTTCTGGGTACAATTTCATATAGTTAAGGTTTTATTATAGAAAACACTTTTTTAATGGATACTTAAAGCAGATGGCCTAAAAGGGTACTGACACAACACAAGAACAATCTTTAAATTCATTTAGATTTAGTGATGCTCTGTAGTTGGCACAAGAAAATGTTGGGCATGGTATTATTTCATCACAAATCTTTGATATAGGGTAGTGTTATACTTGATATATATACTTTTATATAGGGTAGTGTTTTACATTGTCAAAGGTTTTTTGTTTTTAAGCTTGACCAAAACTACTCTAGCTAAACATATCTAGCCTAAAAAGCTATTGTTACCTGAATTCAAGTCAAAATAGCTGAATTCGTGTTGAAAACAAGAAACTGCATTTGATCGTTAACATCTGTCTCAACTTTATGAGTAGGAACATACAGTTTGTGCATTGTTGTATTCATTGCTGTTTTTTGTTGGTTTTTTTTTTTTTTTTGCTTAGGTCAAAGAGAGCTAAAACAAAACACTGCTTTTTTTTTTTTAATTCTATAATTCCAAGTTGTAATCAAAATCAGATCTATCAAACAAAATATTTCACTGTACAAAGAATTCAAAGCTGTTCTAAACTAGCTATTTTTTTGTGCGCTAAAGATTATCACAAATGTAATGAGTTGTATGTTAAGTAGTTGAGTTATTCTACGCTGCTGACCTGTTAAGTGCCAATAAATACAAATATATATCAATGTGTTTTGTTTTTGTATTCAATGTCATTGGGAGTGTTTAAAAACATGGATGTTACATTGTAAATGTGTAACTGACTTGCAATGGTAAGTCTCCTTGTTTATTGTAGATCTTTGAAATTGCTGATTTAAAAATATCTAATTCTAAACCATCACATATAATCCCAGCAAGGCTTAACATGTTCTTCAGCTAAGAGGCAACTGAAAAAAATTTGTATGAAAAAACCTGTATGATAGTCTGTAATGACACAATAGAAAGATGCATAGAAGTTTGGGTTTAATTGGGTTTTTCCGTAGTGACGTGACAAATCATTAAAAAGAAAGAACAGAAATATGGAATCAACGGAGGATGTATTATGGATCAATTGTTTTGAAGTTACCAGCAGGAGTTATTCAGTTTATCTAACTGTTCTGTTGTTGGTTGTATTTACAAACTCAGGCCAACATCTACATTTATCAACACTCATAGCCCTTACCAATGACATATTTTAAGAATATAAATTTAAAAAAAAAACTTTTATAAAAACAAAGCTTGTATTGATTAAAGGGAGAGGACCCTCCAATAACTGCTGCTTTATCTCTCAATATTGAAGGTTTATCTCCCCCTTTTCTATATAAAACAATGAATTAATTGTCAATAATTGATTATTTAATTGGTTGTTTTTTTTTATTATTAATTCATGTGTTATCTTTGACAATGAAAAATTTTGCGAAATTTCATCTTGATCAGAGAATGGGAGAAAAAAATGTGTAGAAGTATCCTCCCATGCAAATTGAGTTGATAAAGGCTTTGTAAAAAAAAAAAAAAAAAAAGTTTCACAGGTACCTTTAAAAGAAGCATATATAATTTTTTGTTCCTTTTTTCCAGTATAAAGCATATAGGATTTTTTTTTTTACATTTATCTAAACAGTAGCAACTGAATCACTAAAGTAGTAAACTTTCTAGCCAATCCACTTCTGGCTTCTTGCACAGCTTAGCTTAAAGTGTTGATATGTTAGAGACTCTTTGCAACAAGCATACACAAAAGTTGGAACTCCAAAAATTTCAACAAAAACATTTAAAGGATTTGACTTTTGTCAAATGTTCCAGAATTTAACTAGTTTCAAATGATCCAAACTCCAAAGACAAATTGAAGACATTTTATTGAGCATTCCGTCCAAGAACTATTTCAAGATGAACTCCTATTTATGAAATGTAACATATTTCAAACATTCACTTCACACTTCATTTGTTTTTCTTGTCCATACTTTTCTTTAGAGTATGACTAACTTACAAAGAGGTAGTACCAAGCCTTTTAGTGCTGACTATGATGCAAGGTGAAACTCAGGTTTAACTGTACACAGGCACAAGTTTATAGTGGTCATCATAAGAATTAACATGTACAGAAATGAAGATTTATCTCAAGTACAATAATAAAAATTTTACATTTGGAACAGATTAGTTAACATATATTGTGCTTTTCATAGTCTTAGAAAATGATAAATAAAATAACAGAATTAATAAAAACAAAAATAAGAATTAAATGTGAAAACTGTATATGACCATTTCATATTGATCAATTCGTAATAATGAATATTAGTACATCAAAACAAAGCATTTATTTTATTGCAAAATGTCTTTTTATATAAAAAAAGAAATTAATAAATAAATGAGTAATTTATGTTCATCAATAATATAAACACAGTCATTTTAATTCGTAACAAAAGTATTAAACATTTTAACACATCATTCACATTTAGACTAAAATATATTATATGTATAAAAAATATATATAAAGAACATGTTTACAACTTAGTATATATACATACATTTTTTTTATATCTTGAAACGATGTAGTTATAATACAAGATGAAAAACATGTTTTTTCGATGAAAAACTCTCTTGTTTATCTTAATAGTTTGTTTTTTTGTTTTAACTAAATTTTTCATTTGAGATCCAGCAGTCAGTGTCAGTACATGAAGTAAAGAGAGGTTTCTAAGACAATTAATGAATTTCATGTGTCTATCATAACAAATGATTAATTGATTTTATTCCCCCCCCCCCCCCCCCCCCAAACAAAATTTGACATTTTCATGACAGCTGAGAGGGCTCAATGGCTCTTTAAAACCCAGAATTTTATCTCCAACATTCATCAACATTCTAACTTGAGATCTTTTGATTTGGAAGCCAAAGTACTTGTCCACTCACTGTCTTGGCTCTAGTAAATATAGCAAATTAAATTTGCACCCCATTAGCTTATGGGTGTCAAAAAGTGTAAAATATAAATAGGATACAATCAACCTTTACAACAAAGTTCCTATAAATCTTCCTCATCCAAATTCATAGACGCACTTATAACATCCTGGCTTTTGCCACCAGCTGCCCCTTTCTTGGTTTTGTAAAACTCCATGGTCAGGTCTGACACGGGGGACTTCCCATTGCCCCCACTGTTGATGGATGGTGGTGGAGGCATGTAGAATGGGACAGCATAACCTAAGTACGGCCTCGGAGGCTTCAAAGAGCTAATCATGCTTCCGCTGTCAGAGATTGTGCTCAGGGATTCTTCTGCTGCCTTTCGCCTGTTAAAGGTAGAAAATAAACATTTATTGAAACATTGTGATACAGCGAAATCCAGATAATTTGATAATTTAATGCTCTTCTTGATTTTAATTTTTTTTTTTAAAGCCTTTTCACATTTCAGTAACAAGCCATTGGTTAATCCTTCTTATGCACTATCCATTGATTTCTAGCACTACATTTCGAATGTGTGCATTGTATATGGTATGTGTGAGAGACTTAGTTTTATTAGTTTGTATAGAAACACATCATAGTCGATGGACCATTAGTGGCATCACGACATAGTTGGGCTATAGATTATTGATGTAAATATAGTAACGGCTGTCTGTGTCGGCTCTATCGAAGTTGTTAGTGAACGGATGCTGCGAGGGTGGGGGAGGAGCTAGCTGGGGCTTGTGACCTTTGACCACTGAGGTGGTAATTTGCACTCAGGCGAAATGACTCTGGATCAGAAGAATGTTTTTTTGGACATTCCGATGGTCTAGAGATTAGTTTCGCTTGGTGTGTTATTGCTAGGCGGTGGTGTCGAATCCGGAGTCACATGTTTGAGCCTCGGTCGGCGCATGCCCTTATTTTCGTAGCATTTTAATTCACTACTTTCTCTCTTAAAAACGTGGTCCCTGGTGCTGTTATTCATTTATGTTTAATGTATCATTTGTTTCAGCACCTAGCTTCAACTCTATGTTTACATTCTTAGGGATAACGTGATATTATAGACAGAGACTCGACTGTGGCAATTTCAATATTAAACCTTATCTGTATCCTTATTTGGACTTATGTCTTTTTCTACTTATTGTTACATGTGTAGGTCTTGATACTTGTTAGTTAAGTACATCAAATACAGCCGTACAAGAAACCCAGACATCTCCAGAGTAATCTGTCGAAGTCTAACAGCTATCAACAACTACAAGGGCAAGGCATATCACATATGTTACAAAGACTGGCCTATAATGAGGTACAAAGGCTGGCTGACTAACACCTCTCCTGTTCCCCTGTTCCCCCTTTCTCTCCTAGCCATGCACATACCAGACAGTAGGCACTGTATTGTTACCATAATTGTAACTTTAAATCAACATAGATAAAGAGACTTACTTCTGCTTCCTTCTCCTGAACAAAATAAGGAATAAAGCAAAATAACAAAGAAGGAAGAGCAGGGCTGCTATTATAGCTGAAATTAAAACCACTGTCGGCACTGATGAATCCTCTATGAGGTCAGGATCAACTGAAGAAAGGTCAAACAAGCTTATTACATCCACATTTATTATCAAACTAATCAGAACATGAAACTAGCAACAAAAAATACTTTTTAAAATAACAAAGCTTATATTAAGTGTATCAATTAGTTTGGATCAGTCAAATTAAAGTTGTAATAGATCTAGATCTAACAATATTAAATCTGTGTGATTAGAAATATTTTTTACCAATTTGTTTTTTTTTTGCGCAATTTCATGCTTTTAGCGTTCTCAAAACACTATGATCCTGGCCTGGGCCAGTTGGAAAGGGGTAGAAAGAACGGGGTATATGGGTGATCTCTTTTTAAATGTATTTTTTAAAAAAAGAGAATGACCTGAATTCGAAACTGTGCTAAAGCCTGCACAGGCTTGCACTCTGCTAGCGAAGAGTCTATGAACATTTAAGATGGTATAGTTCATGTTTGTGTTCACTAAATCTCAGATGACTACCTAATATAAAGGGCACTAATTCAGCTTATACCATCACTTCATTCAAGAACTATTTCTTTCCCTTGTTTGTGATAAAATAAAATAATTTATTACCATTAGTTAATTAAGTAATTGTTTAATTTTTTTTTTTGATACTTGTGTTGTCTGTTAAAGAAAAAATTGTGGAAAATTTCAGCTTGATCCAAGATTGGGTGTCAGAGAAATAATGTGTACAAACTTTTGGCTGGCCAGCCAGCCAGGACAGGACAGAACAGACAAAGAGTTGATATAAGCTTGGTAAAAATATCTTGAGACATCTAAACTGAACATACTAACATCGCATTGTTTTTTTTATAAGCCTGCTATGTCCCCATGATTAATATTTTAGAGCCCATTAGCAGCCTCCCTTTATTATACTCAGTATAATGACATGATTTTTTTCATTACTTTGCATGGGTGTGTGAATAAATTGCACATGTGGAATGTGGAGTGGAGATTTCTTTGAAATGAAAAAAAGTATTGAGATATTGAGAAGTTATTGGATTATCTGTGAATTCACTGGATTATTGTTCAAGTTAATTCTGTTATGCGATTATCTAACTAAATTAGTGGATTG
This sequence comes from Biomphalaria pfeifferi, assembly GCA_030265305.1. Lineage (NCBI taxonomy): Eukaryota > Metazoa > Mollusca > Gastropoda > Planorbidae > Biomphalaria > Biomphalaria pfeifferi. Next base: position 8,397,954 of record JASAOG010000006.1, read on the forward strand.
TACATCAAGTGGAGATATTGCAGCTGCATCTAGATAATTGGTGAGATCCATAGAACCCTAAACTTAATATATTTAAGTGTAGAAAAAGATAACAGTAAAATTGATAAGATAAAGACTTCATAAGCCATTGTCCATTTGAAAAAAAAAAGATTTAATGATGTTCCACTATACTTATTAATAGGGAGGTAATCCAGTCCAAATACTAAAGTCACAATCATTACAATAGTTATTAAAAAAAGAATGTTTTTAGTGAATTGACCTTGTGTTAAGTACAGGAATAGACATCTTAGTGGTACAAAAATTTTCTTCAGTGCTATTTGCTAAGTATCTGATTCACTATAGCTTAACAGCATTAAAAGTTTGCTGTTTAGAGGTCCCCATTCGACCACCTTTTTAAATTATCAAACATCTTTGCACAACCTCTGTCTTAAATAAAAATAAAACAGCTGCTAGAAGAATTGTGATATGAAAGAATTTTATTTTTACACTAAACTATTTCACTTACGGACACAATATCCATCTGAACTGACAAATTTTGTATGACACCGACAAAGTATCTCATTCTTGTTAGGTTTGTCTTCGATGTTGTTTGCATCATCTTTACAGTCTGCATTTTTTGTGCACTCTTTTGTAGAGTTGCAGGGTGTACCATCAAGTTTGTCTGGTGGGTCATAAATATATATTTAAAAATGTATTAATGACCAAGATTCTTTGTTATGTTCTACAGAACTAAAAAAAATCTTAAGATGATAGTTATAAAAGAAACAAAATAAAAGCAAGGAATCCATAACAGTGGAAGCATGACTAGCTCTTTGAAGCACCAGATGCTATACCTATAGGTTATACTATCTACATGGAGGCTGAGTGGTAAAGAATTTGGCTTCCTGGTGAAGACTGAGATTTTGTTTATTTCAATATTATTTAGAGCACCTCTGAGCCCACCCAGCTCTAATGGGTATCTGACATTACTTGGGGAAAAGTAAAAGTGGTTGGTTGATGTGCTGGCCACATAGCATCCTCATTGACTGTGGGCCACAGAAACAGATGACTTTTACATCATCTGCCCTGTAGATTGCAAGGTCTGAAAGGGGAACTTTACTTTTTATTTTATTATCTAAATGCCTCCTTCACCATTCATCAACAGCAGAGACAAAATGGAAGATGCTAAGTAACCAATATTTGCAACCAAAGCTTATACAGAGGGTAATAATTTTTATATTTAAAAAAATGTCAACAGATACCATTTTTTAATCTAACATGGCACAAAGATTTAAGCACAAAGACTATTACAGGTAGCATCAAGTTGCCAATACATAATTCCAGCCAAGACAAGAATTAAATCATAAAACTGTTTTTTTTTCAAAATACATTCATCATGCTTCATAAATCAAGAAATATACCAAGGGCTTGATGTAAAGAAGGAGGCATGGCGGCTGAGTGGTAAAGCGCTTGGCTTCTGAACCGGGGGTCCTGGGTTTGAATCCTGGTGAAGACTGGGGTATTTAATTGCGGGATCTTTGGCCGCCTCTGAGTCTACCCAACTCTAATAGGTATCTGACGGTTGATCATTGTGCTAACCACATGACACCATTGTTAACCGTAGACCACAGAAACAGATGACCTTTACATCATCTGCCCTATAGACCACAAGGTCTGAAAGGGAAACTTGATACTTTACTAGATGTAAAGAAATAATGCTTAATGCATATAGTTCTAAGTCAAATCAACAGATAACTCACATAAGTAGCAAACTCCATAGTCATCTTGGTAATACTGCGCTCCACATGTACACACCCAACCTAGCTCAGTGCTACACTCTGCCCCACTGACACATTGGCCACGGCCAGAACACGGCTGACCAGCCTTGTGTACATCTCTACACACCTCTTTCTCAGCATAGTATCCAGGATTACACCTGAGAGAATAATCAATAAAATGTTTTTTTATGAGAATGAATAGAGTGACTATCAAAAAAAATTGAAAAGCACAACTAAAAAATATTTTTTTAAGTAGGTTTTAAAAAACAAAGCTTATTTGAAGCTTAGTTGTATCAATTAGTTTGGATGTCATGTAATTAAATTTGTATTAAATCTAGACTAACAATAAAAAAGCATAAGGCTCAAGCCTTCTCAGGCTTCTCAAACCAACACGGCAACCACTGCTAGTGGGGAGCTTATGGATATGGAAGATTGTATAGTTATCTATTGTTTCTATAGTCTCAACCTATTTTTAGGTTTGTGTTCACTTAGACTCAAATGACGACCTATAATTGGGGACTAATTCAGATTATACCACCACTCCAGTAAATTACTATTTCTTTCCCTTGTTCGAGATACCAAACAAAATAATTTTTTACCAATAGTTAATTAACTAATTGATTAATTTTTGTTATTGATTCTTGTGTTGTCAGGTAAAAGAAATAATTGCGCAAAATTTCAGCTTGATTAGAGATTTTTGTGTCATGTACAAACATTTTACCAGACAGACAGACAGAGTGAGTTGATAAAAGCTTTGTAAAAACCCACAACTGTAACTTTAGGTTAAAACATGTTTTAATCTGCAAACTGCTTTTATTAGAAATATGTTATTTTCTAACATATTTTAGTATTAATTTTATATTATAAATTACAGACAAATTTAAGACATATTTCCTCTTTAGCCTTTAAGGAAAAAAGGATAATAAAATATGATGGGTAATATGACTGTCTGCATGGTCATGTTGTATGCGCTCTGAGCATCCTCTGCAGTCCTATGGGAGGCTTAGGATAGGATGTAATTATATTGAATTTCAAACGAACAGTTGAAATATCTAAAACAAACAACAATTTTATTTATTTTTTTTTTTACTATAAGTTGCTAATGAGCCTTGAAATAGAATTAAGCCTGACACTAGCCTAGATACTTGCTAGATGGCTAGAGATTATGTTCAAAATATAAAACAAGGAAAATTGAGTTAGCAATTCAATGTATATAGATTCTATATATAAATTGCGGAGTCTGTGCAGTGGAGTGATTAATTTTTCTTTAGAGAGGAGTTTCATATTATATATAAATATATCCTAGCCATTTTTCCTATCCCTAACCCTAATTTATATATTATTTTTCTTTGTCATAGTAATCAAAACGTGTACTTTAGGTTAAAGACTTCTAGTCCTAGTGACTAAACAATAATGTAGCACTAGCAGACTTACTTGCATTCAGCAGCACCAGATACATTGGATATTTTCTCACAACTGCTGAGTTCAACACATTTGTCCAAATCATCACAAGTGGCACCTGGTTTAAGCAAGTCTCTGCACACACCATCTCTAGCATAAAAGTTGTCCACACAGGTACAGATACCATCTAAGAAAAAAAAAAAAACTATAAGGCTTCTCTTTGTCGGAAGATGAATTATTTCCCTAGCTACACAGCCCCAGCTACATACTTTGCCGCCTTTGGTCAAAGAAAAAATATTTAGAGTTAAAACTGTTAGAGAAATAAAGATCAGTTGTCATAGGATCTAGAAGAGGTCCAAATGCCTATGGTAGATTAAATTTAGATATAGATCTATGTTTTGATATTTGATATCGAAAAATAATTTTAAGGACTAAAATCACAGGTTAAAGCACACGATTAGACTTAAGCTCCAACCGCCTGCTTTTCCGTCGTCATGGACAATTAGTATGAATTTGGAAGAGCCGAAAATAAAATAACGAATCAATAAAGAAATTCATAATCTTGCGGTGTTGAGCTAGCTTGATGTCTCCACATCCTAACAGGCAATTCGCTTTCCTTTGCAGAAAATAAAAAAAAAATGGCACGTCAATGTCGAATTATCCTGCTTATTTGTTTGTTGTTGTCGTTTTTTTTGTTTGTTTGTTTATTTGTGTTGTTTTGTTAATATCCCAATACAAAATATTTGTGTTCATTCTTCTTCCTCGTTCTCATTTTTGTGCATTATCTTTTTACTTTTCTAGTTGCAATATCTCATGATTGAATACTTTTTTAGAAAAAGCAAAGATTACTAGGAAGAAAGTTGGCCTCAACAACGTAAAGACAGCTTTATGTGTTTCATGTCCCATGCACATATCAGAATTGTAATTTAAAACCCATCAAGCATTCTCTTTTATGGGATCGTTCGCATTGAATACGCTAAACTGATTAAATTACTACACCGAGTCGCGAGAGATTTTTTAAAAAGTGATGAATCCTGCCGTGATTCTTACGGCTTACCATAACAAAGTGAGTTTGTCACGCAAGTCTCATTTGATTCGCACACACCATTGGCCTTGATCAGAGGAAGACAGGTTCCACGAGGGTCATCTGAAAAATGAAAATACAAACAATAAAACATAGGTTGAGTTTCAGAATCATCTTCTTTTTTGAAGTAACGTCTGTATTATATAAGATAAGATCTCATCTCTTTTATTTACAAAGTAACATCACACACTTAAAATTGTTTCAAAGTCATTTCGATTAGGAATTATAGAACACAGATCTAGACTTGAGTCAGATTTTTTTATCCATTGTATATTCTTCTCCCTTATTTTCTTTGACAATGTAGTCCTACTTGGCACACCGTAGGCTTACTCTATAGATCTGCTTGACTGTCCAGACTTCACTCATTTTATTACAAATGATTTTTTTTTTTTACTAAGTTTACCCATTAGGTTTTCATCAAAATGAAACATGGTGTGCAAATGAGTGCCCAGACCAGGCACTGGACTCTATTGGTCAAGATGGGTTACATTATATAATAATTAAAAACATGAGGTAATAGATTAAGTCAACACGAGGACGGAAACAACATTCCTTGTAGTTCTCTCAGCTGAGTCCAAATGGAAATTTTCTGTAGATGTGGCAGAACTGCAGTCGTAGGCAACTGCCCTCTTACAGGCAATGAGACTCTTCCTACAAATGTTCATAGTTTCGTTATTAATTAATAACTATTTCGAGTTTTTAACAGTTTAAAATGTGTGAGTTCAGAAGTTTATCTTTAAACACTAAGTTTAACATTGCTACACAGCCAGTGATAATTATGACTTACCAGGCAGAAAGCCTGCATAGTAGCCTTTGTCACACTCACAAATGGATTTGATTGGATCACACTCGGCGTTGACCACACACTGACCAAGATTCCTGCACATCTTGGCCGGTCCGATCTTCAGGTGGCACTTGCCCATTTCCGGGAAGTATTCGGGTTTACATTTGCACACTGTGCTGTTGTTCAGTACAAGGCTGACACAGTCGGCGTTGAAAGTACATTGCGTGGAGACCCTACAGTTCTCTCCAGGCGGCTTCAGCGTCTTACATGCGCCTCCCTCATTGAAGTATCCGCTGTTGCATTCGCAGAAACTCGTAGACAGGTTGCATTCTGCGTTGGCCACGCACTGGCCAGGGCGGGTGCATTCTCGCCCGGCCTTCTTCCTCTCTGTGCAGTTTCCAGCCTCGTTGTAAAACTCCGCATCGCACAGGCACTGCATCGTTTTTACATCACACTCCGCGTTGTGGATACACTGGCCTATGTTGCCGCATGGGAGCTCGGCCTTGATTCTTGGCACGCAGAGGTCCAGCTTGTCTTGGTAATAGTCTTTATCGCACACACACGAGGAGGCATTAACGTTACACTCTGCATTGGCGATGCACTGTCCCGGTGCTGAGCAGGTTCTGCCGGCGAAGATTCTTGGCGCACACAGGTCGCTCTCATTCCTGAAGTAGATCTGTTCGCACTTGCATTTCCAGCCATCGGTGGGCGAGCAGTATGACCCTGCGACGCACATGCCGACCCCCCAGCATTTCTCTTCTACCTTTTTCAAAGGGATACAAGCGTTGGTAAAAGGGAAATAACCATCATTGCATTTGCAGTAAGAGAGGGAAGGGGAGTTAAGCTGAGGGTAGAAGACCATGGACTGGTCCACTGTCGGGCTGACACCCCCAGAGTTTGTTGTGCATTTTGCGTTCTCTACGCACCTGTCAGAGTTTGGATCACAAGTTGTCATAGCGGGCGTGAGCAGCTTGCATGTGCCGTGGTAGTGAAAGTAATTCAGCTGGCAAAGGCAAGTCTTGTTGGGAGAGCAGAAGGCATTCTGAACACAGGTACCGTTCGTCTCACACGGCGCCCCTGCCTCAATCACTTGGTAGCAAGTGTTTTTGCTTGCGTTGTTCAACCTTACGAAATATCCAGTTTTGCACTCGCAGAGGCTAGAAGAAGGAGAGCACTCTGCATCGGCCACACATTTCCCAAATCCAGAGCAAGGCTCTTTGGCGCCTAGCCTTTCTTTACATTTTCCATTCTCAATGTAAAAGTCTTGCAGGCAGACACATTTTTTTACATACTTTGTCACAAACTCGCAAGATGAATTAAAGGTGCACTGGTTTTCGTTGTCACATATGGAGCCATGGTCCAAAAGGGTGACGCACTCTCCATTTTTCGAGAAGTACCCTAAGTTGCACTCGCAGACCCCCGTTGTCAAATTGCATTCAGAGTTCTTTATACACTGGTCAAGGGCGAGACATTTCTGGTCAGCTTTGAGACGAAGGTCGCACTTCCCGGCGTTATTGTAGTAGTCCGGTTGACACTTGCATTCCAGCTTGGACATGTCGCACTCGGCTTGGTGGACACACTGACCGATGCTGCTGCAGTTTTTCCCAGCATCTATCCTATGGACACACCCGTCTCCCTGTCTGTAGTAATCCTTGTTACAAACACAGAGATTCGTCTGGATGTTGCACTCTGCGTTGTGGATGCATTGGCCGAAATTGTCGCAGTACTTTCCGACCTTGACCCTCACCTTGCAGACGCCGTAATCATTAAAGTAGTCCGGCACGCACTCGCATTGCGAGGTGGTCGTGTTGCAAATGGAGTGGTTTGCGCACTGTCCATTTTGGGTGCAGGAGCCACCCGCGTTGATCTTCTTGTAGCACGAGCCCCCGGCGTCGAAGTGCCCCGCAAGGCAGACGCAGGTCATATTGGTCAAGTCGCATTCGGCCAAGTCAACACACTGACCCGGAGCTGTGCACGACTTTCCAGCGGGTATGCTGGTGACACACTCTGTGCTTGTCTCATAGAAGCCTTTCTTGCAACGACAGACGTCTGCGAACCAAACAAGACAGGAAAATAAGTAGTAAAACAATAGAAAAATAATTAATTTGGATAGTTGTGAGCAATACAAACTTGCCGGCGGCCCTTGCGTGCAAGTCGTACTGAATTGAACTAAATTCAAGAATGTAGCGTGGGCTAGTAATGCAGTCGCACAGATCTGTAACCCCTTAGTAGTCACGAAGATAAACCACATAAGAAAATCTATTAAAATAAAAAGAAATTAAAAGCCATGCTCACTTTCAGACTTACGATCTATAGGGCAGATGTTAATGACGTCTGTTTCTTTGGTCAACTGTTAACGAGCAGGGTGTCATGTGACCAGCACCACAACCAACCGCCTTTAATTTCCCCAACTAAAGTCAGGTTATAGTTAGGTGAACTCAGAGGCGTCCTAAAATTCCCGAACTTCAAAATCCCAGTCTTCACCAAGATTCGAACCCAGGACCCTAGTTCAGAAGCCAAGCGCTTATCCGCATCATTTAAAACATGTTAAAACATAGGTAGATACTATCATTGCATTGTCTTCATCCTACTCCACCCTCCCCAACACACACAACAAGCCCCTCCCACACACACAACAACCCCTTTGTTGTTACCGGTCGTTGACTTGTAGCACTAAACTGCTGGTAGAAAACTAAACCGTTGTAGGCGTAATATATCTTAACTAATAAACTTGAAAAACTTGAATAACTTCCTTGTGAACCATACTTAATATAACTATAGTATAGACAAAATCTACTAGCGATAGAATGAGATAAATGCAATAGACTTTAGTAATAATATCTTTCAACAAAATCTAACCCACTACCTAACACAAGCTTTCAGTCTCACGTTCTGGAGTCGTCTCGCTTAACTAAGACCAAATGACGACAACGCCACCTATGTTGCATCATTCACAGCCCATCGCTAACCTCTTCCAATGTCACCATAGAATCATACACACACATCATAACAACCCTCCAACACACATCATTACACCCCCCACACACATCATAACACCCCTCCCACACACACATCACAACACCCCTCACACGCACATCATAACACCCTCCCACACAGACTCCCCTCTAACACACATTATAACACCTCTCCCACACAAGCCACTCCCACAGATCGTATATCCCCTCCCACACACATCATAACACCCCTCCCACTCACATCATAACACCCCTCCCACACACGTCATAACACCGCTCCCACACACATCATAACCACCCTCCCACACACAAGCCCCTTGCACACACAAGCCCCTCTCACAAACCAAAAAACCCGTCTCACACACAGCTCCCTGCCACGCACAATAATCTCGTGTATGCATCATCTCTGATCACTATTTCCTTCAGCTCAAATAACCTGCCCAGGGTGTGCAGCTAAACATTCCGGGCTCACTCAGGTCTTACGTATACACATGAGGCGATGATAACGAGCCACAAAACTGTAGTGCAAAGCTCTAAAAAAAATATATCAAAGAGAATCGATTGCTATGATTACCTTCTATTTTATTGCACGTTGAGTTGAAAACACACTGGGAGTCGTGGGTGCAAGGCGTCAGGGGCGGCTTCTTCTGCGGGCACTCGTTTCCCTCCGGGTAGTGTGTGTTAAAGCACAGGCAGACACCCCCGAACGGCGTTTGACATTCGGCATTGTGTACACACTGACCCAGGCCTGTGCATGGCTTCCCTGGACCTTTGGCTGTTGAGAATCAAAGTTAATAGTCATAATATACTTCAATTTAAATGATCGAAATAAATGAAAATTCTCATTTCAAAAAATTAAATTCGTATATTCATTCTCCAAAAATCTTGCACCCAGCTTCGTGGATTTTCTGATTTGTCTTTTCAAAAACTGACCGTATGGTAAAGACTGTCTTATTACAAGTCATAGACTATATATATATATACAGGACTGCCAACGCTAAGGGTAACTAAGCATAAGTTTCGTACAACTCCAAAAAGTGAGTCGAGGTACTTCCGGTATAAACTTATTTAATGACATTCACGATGTTTAAATGATAATGCCAGCTTGGATAATATATTTCTCTTTTCATCACATTTGACAATTTCTTTTTACATTGTATATTATTAATATGAGTTAAATAAGCGATTAATGAAAGAGTCAATACAGTCTTGAGAGTGCCATTTATTAGGTAGCCTATAGGTCTATAATGGGTGATAAAAGTTAAGTTTGTGAGTGAGTCAGTCTAAAAAAAAAAAACAATAGTGAGTCCCTGAGCCTACACACTGACACCTTTATCAACTTTTATTTACATCTTATTCTATACCTATTTTTAAAAATTTATTTGTAGTTTTTTTTTAAGATAGCATGCAGTATGCATTAATATATAAATATATAGATATATAATTATAGATAGATATAGATTATATATTTTTTTAAGATAGTATGCAGTATATATATATATAGATATAGATATATAATTATAGATAGATATAGATATATTATATATATATATGGAGAATGAAGCCATTAAAAATTATAAGCAATCGTGTATTTATGACTAATTGAAAAATATGCATAAAACTTTCAGCTCTGCAAGTTCTTAATTTTTTAAACTAATTAAATCCTAAATAACATCCAATTATTCTAAAAGACATAAAAAATTGATTGTTCCAAATTTGTCTTCACCTAATAGAATTCTAGAATCATTGTTCCTACTTCAATAAAAATTAATTGTACACGTAGTAAACATGTAAACTTTGACCCAGACTTAGTGACCTATGGCTATAAACTATATCTACATATACGACCATACACACTACTATTATTTGTTTTTGGAAAAAAAAATGGCTTAATGGGTTTTTAGTTATATATATGTATATATGTATATATATATATATATATATATATATATATATATATATATAAACTAGTTAGAACACTATCTATGCAAATGCTCTTTTTTTAAGTTGGTAAATTAGATTTTGTTGTTATAAAAATCTGGCTATGTCTATAGCACTGTTACCCAAATAAGAAATATTTTGAACGTAGTGTTTATCTTTAGTGATGGTTTCTTTATATTGTAAACATAGACATATATAGAGAGAGACAGACTGGACGATAAAGTAAAAATTATTATGGGAAACATTTGGGAAAAGATAAGTTTGTATGAGTTATACAGCAGTTATGAGCAGTGGAAAATTAAAAGTATTTATAGTTGTTTTTTTTAGCCATAACCTATATACCCCTAGAATTCTAGATTTTTATATGTGCCATGTTTTTTTTTTTTACTATTAAATTTACATAATTAAAATAATTATAAATAGTTTTAAATACTAGATTTAGATCTAGTCTATATAAATACTATAGTAAAAAAATACTACTAACTACTAGTACTATACTACTATAAAATAAACTATAATTGTAATCTGTATAGTCTAGTCTATAGTTAGTATATAAATAGTCTAAGACTAGATTGTCACTAGATCTATAATCTATACTTATACTAGATCTAGTCTATAGCCTGCATGCATAGATGTTAGATTGACTAGTTTAATAGTTAGTAGTAAAAATATGAAAAGTATTAGACTTAGTTATTACAAATATTAGTCATATTTATTAGATTTAGATATATCAATATTAAATTAGTGACAGTCACAGTGATACTGAATTATTCTGACTTACTGAGACTGAAAGTTATTGTGTATAATATTCAATTTTTTTCAACCTTTAGAATTTATCTTTGGCCTATCGTACTTCGAACATTAAAGCACGTACGGCTCGCTTTCTTTGACTTTTTTGACTAAAAACTAATTCTAACAATTTGAATCGATAAGACGACCGCCATACATTAATAAAGAAGCCATGTCAACAAACATAAATCCACATCACAAACCTATATATATTTGCCTATGTCTATGATTATGAAACAAAAGCAAAATATTGGGAATATGACAGTTTTGTACTTTTCAAAACTAAAGATCATAATTATATATTGGCTGAAATGTTAGTCCTAGAATTTATAGCTCAATTGACGCCATTTTTTTTCACATAGATATAGTACATAAAACATATTTGACTCCCCCCAAATAAAAATTTCTTCCTACTTCCAGTCTATATTTATTTATGTCTATGATAGTAAACTAATTCACCGGAAGTCATTCTTCTAACACTACACAGCAACCAAGGACGCCTCGGTGTACGGGACATTTAATTGAATAATATAGGCGTGGTGCGCACAGTTGGCAGTCCTGTATATATATAGTCTATGGTACAAGTCAACACTCTGGCTGGCAAAAAGAAAGGACAACTCAAGACTTGAAGAAACGAAAGCTGAGCTGGTTTGGTCAAATTGTAGGACATGCCTCTCTGTCTAAAGTCATCCTTCAAGAGGACAGTGGAGGGAGCAAGAAGAAATTGTCCAAAGAAAAGCTGGCTGGACAATGCAAAAGAATGGACCTGCTTATCTCTTGATATCCTGCTAAGATCAGCTGCTGACTGGGAAAAGTAGAGGGATTTGGTTCCACAAAGTGTCACAGCACCTATACGACGAAAGTTAAGGAACAGATGATATGAGATGGTAAAGACTTAAGAGACCTTTAACCTACTTTTGGGCAGTTACTTAAAAATCCTAAAGCATTTGTTAAAAATGTTCACTGCGTCACTTCAAGAATCAATCAATAATTAATTTAAACACAAAATAAAATGAAAACAAGCAGAATATAAAAATAACAGCAGTATTATACATTATCTAAAGGGAAGAAACCCCTCCCCAATTTAGAACTATATATCTCAGTGATATGTAGTTTGATATCAAACAAAATAATTAATTTACCAATAATTTATTGACTAATTATTTGTTTGTTTTTTAAACTGATTCTTGTTTTGTTAGGTATAATAAATAGTTTAAAGTTTCAACTTGATTCGAGAATGGGTGTGGGAGAAATAACATGTACACACTTTTTACAAGAGACAAACGGTGAGACAGACAAAGTGATATAAGCTTTGTAAAGATGTTCACTTACAAGGGTCACAATTAGTTCCGTTTCTGAAGAATAAATCTTTACACTGGCAGGTCAAGTCTTCCCCTGCATTCACCAGCATACCGCTCGTAGAGTTAAAAATCGGCCGAGGCCTCATTTTTGGCGGGAGGCATTCGGCGTCCTCCGTGCATTGGTGGGTTTCATTGCAGGACGACTCTGCGACGATGCGGACCTGGCAGAGGCCGTCTTTGTCATCATAGTAACCTCGCAGGCACTGACACTGTCTGGCTATCAGATTGCAGGTTGAATTGAGCGTGCACTGGTAATCCTCTTTGCAGAGTTGACCGGAATTAATTCTGGGCTTGCACGCGCCGCTCTCGTTATAGAAATGGGGCAGGCATGCGCACTTGTTGACCAGAGGAGTGCAGATGGCGTTGTGCGTGCACTGGTGAGACTGCTGGCAGTTGTTTCCTATAGCATTAATGTCGGTGACTGGAATTCTCAGATGGCAGACGCCCGATTCATTATAGTGGGTTTCTTTACAAATACAGCTGTGTGATGAATCATCGCAAACGGCGTTTGGCGTACACTGCTCTGTGAAGTTGCAGTCGCTGCCTATTTTGAATCTTCCCAAGCAGAATCCTTCAGGCGTGTCGTAGTAGTTATCAAGGCACAGGCAGGTCGTGGTAAAAAGGTCACACAGGGCGTTGTGGACGCATTGGTGAGTGTACTGACACTTGGCGTCAGTCCGAATTCTCGGAAGGCAGTTCCCCGCGGTCTCATTGTAGTAAGCATCCATGCACTGGCAGGTTTTTTTCGCAGGGTCGCACAGAGCGTTGTGTGTGCACTGATACGTTTCCTGGCAGGCTACCTGGGCATTGCGGCGAGGTTTGCACTCCCCCGACTCATTGAAGTACTCGTGGAAGCAGGTGCAAACCTTCGTCTCCGAGCTGCACACCGCGTTGGAAGTGCACTGCTCCGTATGGTTGCAGCTCTTCCCAGCGTCGATCCTCTTTAGGCAGCGCCCGTCTATGTTGAAAAAGTCTTTGAGGCACTTGCAGACGTCGTCCAGTTTGGAGCAGGTGGCGTTGTGGGTGCATTGATATGTACCGGTGCAGTCTTTTTCTGCAAGAACTCTCTTCAGGCAAGTGCCCTTTTCGTTAAAGTAATCCGACTGGCATTCGCAAGTGTTTGAAAGCTCGCCGCAGTCTGAGTTATGCGTACATTGATGGCTCTCTTTACATTTTTCTCCCGCAGCGATACGCTTAACGCAAAGCCCAGAGGAATTGTAAAACTCGGGAAGGCACTCGCAGGTTTTGTTCCTCAAGTCGCAGACGGAGTTTAGCGCGCACTCGTGTGTCGACGCGCACGTGATGCCTGTTTGTTTTCGCTTGATACATCGTCCGGATTCATCATAAAAGTCCGGGTAGCAGAGACAAGTGTCGGTGTATTTGTCGCAATATGCGTTGACCGTGCATTGATGAGTTAAGGAACACGTGCCTTTCACATCAACCCTTTCCAGGCACTGCCCTGATTGGTTATAGTAATCACCTAAACACGAACACAGGCTCGTGGTTTGAGAGCAGTTAGCGTGGTGTGTGCACTCGTGGATTGCTTTGCAAGGTTTGTCTACAGGTATCCTGATCTTGCACTCTCCGCTCTCGTTGTAATAGTTGTACTGACATATGCACACCTTAACAGAGACGTCACAGTCAGCATGGTGTGTACACTGATGAGTTGAGTTGCACTTTCCTTCAGCCTCAACCCGCACAGAGCATGCGCCTGAATTATTGTAAAATTGGCCGGTGCATTTACAGATTCCGTTCGAGCAAGTAGAATTGTGAGTACACTCGTATGTCGATTTGCAAGTTTTTTCTGCTTCGTGTCTCGGCAAGCACGAGCCTTTTTCGTTGTAGTAGGCTGGTAAACATGTACATTTGTCTGTATCGCACGTTGAGTTTTGTGTGCACTGGTGCGTGGTTTTACAGGCCTTTTCTGCCGGTACTCTCTTATTGCAGACGTTTGAGGCATTGTAATAGTCAGGCAGGCATTCGCATTTTCCTGTCTCTGAGCAGTTTGAGAAATGAGTGCACTGAAGCGTTGAGTTGCAGGCCTCCCGCACGAGAACTCGCGGCAGGCACTCATCTTTGCTCGTGTAGTATTCCGATAAACATTTGCATACCCCCGGAGACTCACAAGAGGCATTGTGGGTGCACTCGTGGCTGTCTTCACACTTGCCGTCTGCTGGTACTCTCTTGACGCACTGACCTGACGCGTTGAAGTAGTTTGGGAGACATTTGCACACCTTTTGGGTGGCATCGCACACGCCAAATTGTGTGCATTGGTGTGTTGATGCGCATGAAACATCCGTTTTGACCCGCTCTTTGCACTTGCCAGTATCGTTGTAAAAGTTTGTGCCGCACTGGCAAACTCCTTGTGCGCTGCACGTCGCGTTGAGTGTGCATTGCTTTGATTGACTGCAGGGTTCGTCCACAACTAAACGGGGCGTACATTTGCTAGCATTCTCGTAAAAATCTGGCAAGCACTTGCAGACACCAGTATTGACGTCACAAAACGAGTTCTGGATACACATTTCACTCGATTCACACTTCGTCTTTTCCGCACCGACTCGCTCCTTGCACACGCCGCTAGAGCTGTAGTGTGTAGGCAAGCACTGGCACCTCCCGTCGCCGCTGCAGTTGGCATAGTGAGTACACTGGTAGCTGTCTCGGCAGCTCTCATTTGTTGGCAGGCGCTTGAAACACAAGCCTGTCTCATTGAAGTAGTCATGGAGGCATTCACAGAGGAGAGTGGACGGCGAGCACTGGGAATGATTAGTACAGTGCTTGGTATCAGAGCAGCTTATCCCTGCGTCGGTCTTTTTTACACACAAGCCCATGCTGGCGTAGTAGTCGCCAAAACACTGACAAGACCACTTTCCCGTGACGGTATTCAGAGCGCAGGCTGCATTGTCCACGCATTCCTTGGAGCTGTTGCACGATTCGTCTACTTGGCGGAGGTTGGTACAGCGGCCCGCTAAACCGAAGTAACCTTCCATGCACTGGCACGTCGCTGACTGGACGTCGCACTTGGAAAACTGAACGCATTGGCTGCTGCTGTTACATGAATGATTGATGTGGATCAAGTGGACGCATTTTCCGTAGATATCCTCGAAAAAGGCGTCACCGCATTTGCATTGTTTTATACCTGGATCACACGAAGAGTTATGGGTGCACTGGTAGGTGTGGTTACAAGATTTGGACGCAGGAATCAAAGGAAGACACTTTCCGACGGAAACATAATAGTCTTTGTCACATTCACACACTTTCTGTCCATATTTGTTGGTCAGGCAAAGAGCGTTGAACGTGCATTGCGGCGTCTTGTCGCACCAATCACCAGCTTTCTTTAGCGCCTCACACTCAAATTTCGCATTCTCATAGAAACCTCGATTGCATTCGCAGGATGAAGAATTAGAAGAGCAGTTGGCGTTGAAGGTGCACTGACTCGACTCCTCGCACTTGGCGCCAGACTTGAGCAACGTATCGCAGAGCCCGAGTTTATTGTCGTAATATCCTGTCCGACATTCGCATTGTTTTGTTTGGTCAGAGCACTCGGCGTTATGGGTACATTGCCTAGTGCTATTGCAATCGTTTTTGGCCCGGATAAGATCATAACATCTCCCTTTCTCTGGGTAGAAATCTTTCCCACATTCGCATGTTTTAGACACAGCTGAACAGCTAGCGTTGAAAGTACACTGTATGGTGTCGGTACATGTTTGCCCAGCGTCAATAAGCACTTTACAGTGGCCCTGGTGTTCGTAGAAACCATGTTCACAGTCGCATAGCCCAGTCAAAGGTGAGCAACTTGAGTTGAAAACACACTGGCTAGTCTCGTTGCAAGCCACGCCCACAGTTATAAGCTTCTCGCACGTGCCGCCTTGAGCGGAATAAAACCCAAGGTTGCACGTGCACTGCTGAGTTCCCAGACTACATGTTGCATTCGAAACGCACTGTCTCGTCTGCTCACATTTTTCTCCTGGCGTCTTCAGCCTGAGACACTCGTCGGTCTCATTGTAAAAGGATTGGTCGCATTTGCATATTCCGTGGGAAGCGTCGCACTGAGCGTGCTCTACGCACTGACCAGCTATACCCTGCTCGCAGGGCTGTTCCGGTTTTATAAGCTGGAAACACTGTCCCAGTTTTTCGTAAAATCCAGAGTCACACTTGCACACTGCTGCATTATTTGTGCCTGAACATGAAGCATTTTTAACGCACTGGTCAGATGAGTTGCAAGGTTGGGAGGTGTTTATTCTTTTTTCGCAGTGAAGTCCAGACTGGTAAAAATCTGGCAAACAAAGACAGGTTTTATTTGTGCACGCCGCATTGCTAGAGCACTGTTTACTTAGAGTACAATTTTCTTTGACGTTTCTCAACACGTGACATACGCCATACTGGGAGTAAAACCCCTGGTCGCATCGACACGTCATGTTGACTTTGTCGCATGAGGCGTTGTCCACACACTGGTCATCTCCTGTGCAGATCCCATCTGTCTTGATCAGGTCTTTGCAATCTCCCGAATCCTCGTAGAAACCTCGAAGGCATTCGCAGACGCCGCTTCCGGTCATGTTGCACTCGGCATTGGACGTGCACGTTCCAACCCTCGAGCATGTGTTTCCAGCGTCGATGCTCTGTTTGCACTTGCCGTTGGTCTCAAAAAACTCTTTTTTACATTGGCATGTCAGAGGCACCCCTTTGCACTCTGCGTTAGCCACGCAGTGCGCCGTCACATCGCAGGGAAGTGTGGAGTTGATTAGTGGAGCGCAGCTGGGTCCCACGCGGTAAAACTCTTTAGTGCATGCGCATTTAAAGTCACTGAAACACTCACCACCCACTGCACATGTGCCGTTCCTGACACAAGCAAGTCCAATGTCGATCCTCTTTAAACAAAGCTCAATTTCTTCATAATAATCAGGAAAGCACTCACAGGCTGATTCTCCAGATGGCTGGGGAGAGCAGTAGGCGTTCTTAACACATTTATCTTTAGCATCGCAAGTGTCCGTGACATTAACGTATTTTTTGCAGACGTTATCGTACTGGAAGTATGCTCCGACACACATGCACGTCTGCTCTTCATAAGGTCGCAGGCATTTGGCGCCTTCGATGCACTGATAGTCTGCCTGGCAATCCACTGTAGCTTTTTTCAAGGGGATACAAACTTTACCGTCACTGTAAAACTGACGGTTGCAAATACATTTGCCTGTCTGCCCCGGAGACACGGTCTGGGTCGAGTTGAGGCCGCACGTCGCTCCTGGCACGCATACGTCATCGTGCTCACAGGTGTTGTTCACCGCAAGGTGTGGGTAGCACAGATCACCTTTTTGATAAAAACCATCTTTGCAATCGCATACAAGAAGAGAATTCCCAGACGAACTGTTCCCGCCGATGCACTGTGCGCCGTTAACGCACTGTTCATCCGCACTGCAAGGGACGGACACATTTTTCAAAGGTAGGCAATTCAAGTCTTCTCGGTAATGAGTTTTGAGACATTCGCAGGTCTGGACACCTGGGCTAGATTTACCGTTGCATTCAGCTCCATCTATACACTGGCCTAGGCCAGTACAGGGCAAGGTGACGTTGATGACCGCTTTGCAAAGGACGTCCTCAAGGTAGAAATCTTTCCTGCATTGGCAGATGGACCTCATGGAAAATGTTTCTTGCTTGCATTCTGCTTCTTTAATACACTCTCGGGTGTCTTCGCAAGTCATAGTGGCATTCTTCAAAGGCTCGCATTGTGTTCCACTTTTGTAGAAATCCTCCAAGCAGACGCATATGGTGTTGCCATTAGATCCAGAGCACTCAGCTCCGTTTATGCACTGTCCTTTCGCACTGCACGTGGCGCTGGCGTTCTTCAACGGAAAGCATAAGGAGTTTTCAGGGAAGTATCCTTTGGAGCACTGACAGCTTAAGCTAGACCCATTCGTGAATACACCTCTGTCGGTGCATTCAGCTCCGTTCACGCACTGGTCAGTATTCACGCAAGGTGCGTCAATCTTCTTTCTTACGTTGCAAACGTTGTTTTCTTCAAAGTAAAGAGTATCGATGCACTTGCACAAGGGGAAACCACTGATGTTCGTACACTGAGATCCTGAAACACACTGCTTATCCCATTCGCACGGGGTAGAAGCATTCTTCAACGTTTTGCACAGATTGTCTCTCGGATCTTCATAAAAACCATTCTGGCACGCACAGTTTAATTTCGCCGTGGTCTGGTTTTTTATGCATTCGGCCCCGAGTATGCATTGTCCTACAGCCGTGCACGGCTTGCTAGCGTTGATAAGCAGCTGGCACTTGGATGAGCTGTCCTCGTAGTAAACATTTTCTAGGCAGAGGCAGTTTTTCACCCCGCTGGCGATTTCCGTACAGTTGGCGCCTTGGATGCACTGATAGCTCTCTTCGCAAGGCTTGCCTGCATTGATCAGGACATGACAAATGTTTCCTTTGTTCTCATAATAGGCTTCATTACACTGGCAAGACATAGAGGCAGAGTCGTTAACATTTTGTTGGCATTGAGCTCCCGGTATGCACTGCCCTTCTCCTGAACACGGGCTGCTAGCATTGATCAGGGGCCTGCAAATATTCTGGTCTTCAAAGTATTCTGGGTCGCAAATGCACACCCGGCGCCTATTCCGCACTACGCACTGCGCACCTTCAACGCACTGGTAGGTATCGATGCAGGGCTTGCTTGAGTTAATGAGCTTTAGACAGCTCAATCCTTCTTGATAAAAGCCTTGCTTGCAGACGCAGGAGCCATTGACTGTTGAGGAAAACCCGTCACACTCTGCCTCCTGAATACACTGATTCGCGCTAGAGCAGCTTTGGCTTGCATTTTTCAGAGGATGGCAGGCGAAGTCTTCATGGTAAAACTTTTCGGTACAAACGCAAGTCAGATTGCCAGTGTTGTCGCCCGTGCACTCGGCACCTATGATGCACTGTCCTTTCGCCGTACATGGTGACATTGCTAGGATCAAAGGGTCGCAGCTGTTGTTCTCAGACGTGTAGAAGCCTTCTTTGCAGGAGCAAACGAACGGAGCCTGCTGCCGCTTGTAATCTCGAATGCAGTCGGCATTGACGATGCACTGATCTATGTAGATGCAAGGCAGAGTGGCCTTTATCCGAGGCATACATTTAAAGCCATCCTTGTAATAGTCAGCATCACAATGACATTCTTTGCCTCCCGAGACGGGCATACATTTGGCGTTTAGTACGCAGGAACCGTCAACCTGTTGGTGGAAAAAAAATATAGCAAAGTTTGTTATTTAGTAAAACATTTATATCTAATTTAAAACAAAACAACTATTGATTACGTTCACCTTAACCTATCCCTTAGTCTGTTGAACCTATGGGGCACCACCCAAGATTTGTCGACTCTATTTTTCCATTCCTCTCTGTCTTTTGCCTTGGATACAGCCTCTTTCAAAGGCACTCACTCCAATCTTTTACGTTGTCTTAACATCGCTTTCTCTGCCTTTTCTTTTTCCTGTTAATGTTCCCTGAAGGAAGGTCTTTGTGAGCCCCGAAGATCTTGTAATATGGCCATAGAGTTTTAGTTTGCGCTTTTATACACTAGTTAGCAGGTCATCGTTAATTATATACTTTGATTATTTTTTGTTCACTTCACGTTTGTATTCCTACCTTTTCTAAATCTCACCCTAATTCGGTTTCTTTGTCACTCTTTTTTTTCTCTCACATTCTCCTTTCCAGTTTCTCCTCATGTCCGCTTCCCACAATCCACCGGTCCGCAACGTAGCTCCACCATAGTAACTCTACAACTGAAGGAGGCCATTAAGTTCTCTGATTATGTGCATGCAATGCTATAGAAGATATAGACATTAAGCTTACCTGGCATGTTCCACCCGCGTCTATGAGTTTCATACAAGTGTCTCCAACTTGGTAGAAGCCTAAATTGCACACACATACCTGGCCAGTGCCGTTTAGGGATGCCTGACACTCTGCGTTAACGACACACTGACCAATGGCCGTGCACTCCTGTGTTGGAGGGATTCTTTTAATGCAGGCCAGGTTCTCCTTGTAATATTCTGGGATACATTGGCATTCGGCCCTGATGAATAGAATAATAGATGGAACAAATCATAAATACTAGAATTGATTAAATGTTATTAATGTTCAATGATTAATGGCTAGTCTAGAACTTAGGCTAGATAAACGCACTAAATAGGAATTATTGTGACCGTGGAAAAAGCTGACGTAATTTAAATTGGGGTTATGTTACATACTTTGGTATATATACAGTTGACACGGGACCATCTATGTCAACGGCATCGACTATACATCCCTTTTGATGTTGGGTTAAAAGTATTCACTGAACATCATTTTCTGTTGATTATTTCAAATGTCTCGTCAGACCGGTATATAGTGATTTCATCAGGGTCACTCTTGGAAAGACACTCTAGAGAGAGGACTACTAGGTGAGACATTCTGGGAGAGACGTTAATTAATCAAATCAAAAGACAAACACCTTCAGTAATTGCTTTAAGACTACAATAAGTGCATTTAAAGTGTGTATTCTTTCGTTTTTGTGAAATCGTTGGTTTTATTGTTATTAGTTAGCAAGGTAATTGGTCTGGTTTTCTGCTACAGAAATCAACAAAGGAGAAAAACACATTTTTTTCCCAATCATTAAGTACCGAGAATAATCTAGAATCATGTTTAAGTTATGACATTTTAACAGTAGCCTTACAGTTCGCAACAAAAAATAATAATAATCTTTATTATCCATGAGGACATTTGTTTTACTAGCAACGCTTGGGTATATTTACGAAATATGCCTAGCAAACGGTTTGTGGGCCTTATAAAATATAAGCATAAAGACCATTGGCTTGGAACTTGCTCCCATCTGAGAAAATAGAAACCACAAACTTCAATGCATATAAAATGGGTAGGACTTAGTGAGCAAAATTCAAAATTCATTTGTGTTGGTGAACTCGTCTGTTGTTCTCATGGTTCTATAAGGAAGGCTGTTAAAACTATGAGAAGGGAACTTGACTGTCATTACACATCAAAAGGGAACCTGTCATGATATAAAATTAAAGTTAAAAGAACCTAGCCAAACGAGACCGACCTGAGTCCAACGAGCTTGCACTCTGCCCCCACGATGCACTGCCCGGGTGCACTGCAGGGCACCGTGACATTCTTTTTTCTGTCACACAGCCCGCCCCTCTCGTAGAAGTCCGCGCCGCAGGTACATGTTAGCTTGAAGCCGTTGTAAGAACAGGTAGCATCGCTGGTGCATTTGTAGTCAGCATCGCAGTCATCTCCAGCGCGTATGTCCTAGGATATAGTGGGCATACAAAAAATTGATTAAAGCACGCTTATTAGACTAATTACGGTAGATACTTGTTCTCAAACAAACCAGGGTCACGTGTACAAAGTGTACAAACAAAACAAATTACAAAAAAATACTTTTAAAATAAAAATTAAAGCTTCTATTAAGTGTAGTTGTATCAATTAGTTTGGATTAGTTGTGTAATTAAATTTGTAATAGATCTAGATTAACAATAAACAAACCTTTGAGATTAGAACTATTTTTACCAATTTTATTTTAGCGTAATTTCAAATTTTAGCTTTCTTAAATACCTTACGATCCTATCACTTGTCTGAATCAGAATGAAAAGGGTAAGGGCAAGAAAAATTATCACAAAAGTGAGCGACCTGAATTGGAACTCGAAAGGAGATGCTTATAAAAATAGGTTTTATAGTTATTTATAGTTTTTTTACAGATGTTGTTCTCTTCAAACAATAAAGGGGACTAATTCAACTTGTACCACTTTATCAGTCAAGTAAAATGTCTTTCCTTTGTTCGAAATACAAAACACGATAACCAATAGTTAATTATCTATCTTGATACACCCTGACTGAAAGTGAAATAAACTTAAAGAGTTTTAAAATCTTTCTGTTTAAGCCTGGAGAGGAGCCAACCACTTTGTCCACACATGATATAATTATGGTTTAGTTCATGCAGATTGTCTTTAAGATTTCATTTCTGTGGGGGGTTTTTTGGGGGGAAAGGCATCTTTGTGAAAAAGTTCTTCAAGAGTTGGTAGCTGTATTGTAACTGAGTGATATTGGATGCTTTTTTAAATGAGTCTATCTAGTCGATGTTTTAGTACCCTATTAGTTATATTTACAGGTTAAGGCTTTATAAAAAAGCGAGGTATCTTTCATGCTAACGTATTTGATAAAAAGTAGTAAAACACCCCTTTCCGAACTTGTGATCTACACATCCGATGATGTACAAATCAGCTGTTTCAATGGCTAACCAGAGTGTTATGTGACCAGTACAACAACTTAGAGTTGGGTGAACTCAGAGGTCTTTAAAATGCCGAAATTAAAAATCCCAGCCTTCAAGGATATTCAAACTCGAGACCTCTCAGCTCCAGTTCGGAAGCCTAGCACTTTACCACTCAGCCCTGTCTTCCTCATAATTAGATAAGAAATATTCAGTGTTACCTCTAGACATTTGCCATTCTCGTTGTAATAAGGTAGTTTGCAGGTACACTCTTTCAATCCTGAAGTAACATTCAGCAGGCATTCTGAGAAACGTGTGCACTGCTCTGTTCTCTTGCACTCCTGGCTTGCTGGGATCTCTGGACGACACAATCCAAGCTCCTTGTAGAAAGTTGGGTTACACCTGATGAGAGAAAGAGTTGGGTTACACCTGATGAGAGAAAGTTGGCTTACACCTGATGAGAGAAAGTTGGCTTACACCTGATGAGAGAAAGTTGGGTTGCACCTGATGAGAGAAAGTTGGCTTACACATGATGAGACTTCAACTTACACCACCACATCAGTGAAGTACAATTTTTCTCCCTTGTTCGATAAAAACAATATTTAATTACGGATACTTAATTAACTAATTGGTTAGTTTCTTTTTATTGATTCTTGTTTTGTCTGGTGAAAGAAATAAGTGTTCCAAATTTTAACTTGATCCGATTGGGTGTGGGAGAAATAATGTGTGCACCTACTTTTTACCAGGCAGACAGAGTGACTTAATATAAGCTTTGTGAAAGGAAGATGTAGAGCACCTCAGTACTCCACTGCTCCAGCTCAAGTACTATGTATATGCATGTTCCCAAGAAGTACTCACACTCTTACCTGCATAAGCTCTCTGGTATGTCAGGCGTGCATGTAGCGTTGTGGGTGCACATACTGGGCGTTGGCTTGCAGGGCAGGTCTGCTGCAACCAGAGGCTTGCATTTGCCGTTGGATTGATAGAAGTCGAAGTCACATGTGCAGACTTGTAGATTGCCTTTAAGATAAAGGTAGATAATTGACAAGCAAAATATTTTTAAAATAATTGAAAAAAAAAAGCCCATCTAAGGAGAATCACTCCAAATTTACAGCCATATATCTCAAGACTATTAAATTTATGTTTGTTTTTCGATATATAAAATATTTACTTATATATTATTTTTTTTAAATTGATGTTTGTTTTGTTAGGAGCAATGAGTAATTGCAAACTTCTACTGTTCAACTGACCGAAAGGTCTGTGTGGCGTAACATAAAGCAGCTGTTGCATTAAGTTTATTTTTAGATTATATTTCTGCAGCACAAGGTCATTTAGAATAACAAATTATTAATGATTTCATTGGTTGAATATTTGCATCACAGCAAGTTAATTCCAGACCATAATAGGAGCGATGGAGAAACTCAACAGGCGAGAGAGGAGATTGTTTCCAAATACCGAAAGACGTAGATGGTAAAAAGGTATTTAAAGGGCGTGGATATTCAGTAGGGAGCTTGAAAGGCGACAGTGAATTGGTTTCTATTAAATTGCTTTGTACAGTGTGTATTTTATTAAAGTTAATCCTAGTTCCAGAATTAAAGCTTTGCATTTATTATCGAAGGATCTCAGTTTTTGAATTCATAGTTTTACAATTGTATCTCCGGCATCACGATATTGTTTGAGTGTTCAGTAATTTATTAAAAGAAGAGAAAGATGTTAACAAAATTATAACACCCGAAACGTATAGTCTGATCAACACAATCTTATTTTAACATCAAGTCGTCGTCATCTGGCAATCTAAATATATCATCCCATACAGCCTCAAACATATATAAGATAAGATAAGATAGATAAGATAATTTTATTGATCCAATCAAATGGAAATTCAGTTTGACTACAATGGACAACCTCAGCGTAACTACTTTACACAAACAATATGGATGAAAAGTTCGAACAACATTCACTCACGAAACACATACACATTTGCAACCAGCGCTTTATGACTTTGACTTCTATGTATTTCTCGATGACGACAGCTGATCTTGTAACACCCTGACCGATAGTGGGATAAAGGAGTTTTTAAATCTTTTTGTTTTAGTCCTTATGGAAAGGAGACGACCACTTCGTTCAGATCTGATGTAACAGTGGTTTAATGGGTGCAGGTTGTCTTTAAGAATCGTCAAAGTCTGAAAGAACTTAGATTTTGTTTTTTACTGCTCCTTAAGATTAGGTTGAGTTTTAGAAAAACAAAAACAAAGCCGTAATACTGTTTACAAATTACAAGAATACATAATGTTTTTGATAAGTTTCAATAAGCTATTATTATTATAGTTCGTCCATCGTGATTCGATGATGACCACTTTTGTCATCCTTATCAATACCCTTATCAATAGATGTGCACAGTTAGAACATCAATAGATGTGTACAGTTAGAACATCAATAGATGTGCACAGTTAGAACATCATTAGATATGCACAGTTAGCACATCAATAGATGTGTACAGTTAGAACATCAATAGATGTGCACAGTTAGAACATCAATAGATGTGCACAGTTAGAACATCAATAGATGTCTCCCCCTGTCAAACAGAAGTCTCACAATGTTAAAAAAATGTCTCACCTGTAATGGACACACTAAAACAACATGAGCTTCAATAAACACAATGATTGTATTAGTCTCTATTTCTGTTCTTACACCAGCCACTTGATCTCTAAACTGACCTCCTTTTACACACAGTCCTGACACACTGATGTTCACAACTTGTACCCCACTTTCTTCATTCATGAGCTAAAGCTGCCATTCAGTTGCCTTAGCTGCCCGACATATATTTTCTGCCTTGTTAAGGTCTAGATCTGGTTCTCTCAAAAGTTTTGCTCGGGTGTTCTCATTCCTTATGCCACCAACTTTCCTATCCTTTATTAGGGAATCTTTAAGCAAATCAAACTCACATGTCTTTCCATTGAGTTTAATGTCATTGACAAAGCTGTCAAATGACTCTCCTTCATGTTAAGATCGCTGGAAAAAAACATGTCTTTCAATGGGAACATTTTTTCTTGGTAGACAGTACTTCTCGAACTTATTAAGAATGCAGTGAAGTGTATGGAAGGACTTGCTAATCTCACATTCATTACATTCATTATCCGTCCATTGGAAAGTGTTATAGACTTGCACTGCTTCTTGGCCAATCACATGCATTAATGTCATAGACTGTACTTCTCTGCTTTTTGTATCCAGTCCATATGCTATCGAATATATCTGAAAGGATTGTTTGAACCTTTTCAAATTTTCTGCTACGTTGCCATTTTATTCCAGCGGTTGTGGCGGGTGGAGTAGGGCCATCTGACACCATGTAATAGACTAAAACAACATGAGTTTCAATAAATAAAATGATTTTATTAGTCTCTATTTATGTTCTTTACTCCAGCCACTTGTTCTCTAAACTGACTTCCTTTTACACACAATCCTGACACACTGCTGTTCACTCAAGCATGTACACTCAAGGTCCACTGGTCATTTCATACACAGGCACACACACTGCACTACCAGCCACTCAAAACACATACACTTAAAACATCAATAGATGTGCACAGTTAGAACATCAATACATGTCTCCCCCTGTCAAACAGAAGTCTCACAATGTTAAAAAAATGTCTCACTAATCAAAGACAACTCTCAAATTTGAGCTATAAAGGGGAAGTAATCCTTGTGGATTTATGGGCACGACATGGCAGAAATTGTGCCATAAGTATGGTAAGCCAAAAACCCAAAATATCATAGCAAACAGAAGTCTCACACTGTCAAACAGAAGTTTTAAAATTCAAAGAGAAGTCACGACCTGTCTAACAGAAATCTCACCCTGTCGAAGAAGTCTCATTCTGTTTAAAAGAAGTCTCATACTGTCAGAAAAAAAAGTATCACACTGTCAAACACGTGCCTCACAATGTCAGACAGAAGTCTGGCCCTGTCAAACTTAAGTGTTACCCTCTCAAACAAATGTCTCAACATGTCAAACAAATGTCTTTTTTTTGTCTCACCGACTATATAATTTTAGACATTAATTTGGGCTATTTCTAACCATCATGTTCCTAAATCCAATGATTTATTTTCTTTTAAAGGGAAACTACGATAGTTTTGACAATTTTTGATATAACATGTGTTTTGATCTACAGATAATGAATATATTTTTTGTTTTTATTCGCAATAATAACTTAGTAATTGATATTTTTCTGACGTAATTTTCCTGCGCATCTAAAACGGTCAGACTTTCACCGGGTTTCTATGTGACGTCACGCATGCCTATTAATTTAATCTATTGGAAAACCATACAGTAATAGATCTTCGTATATGCAGTTAGATCTAAATCTTGTGATAGAGGAGATTTACATGTTTGATTAACCACGGCAGTGTGTATCTTCTCGCCTGACCACTCAACATACAACAAACACTATCGGTTGGTTGTCTTTTCATGACTGATTACACGTAGTCTAGACTAGCCTTACACTGACCAGTTTGTTCGAATCAGTCAGACCTGCGATCTTTTTACATTTTGGGACAGGGAGGGGCTTAGACGAAAATGTTACTTTTTTCTCGAGTTGGTTGTCCTAATGCTTTTAAATCTATCTATCTATATATTACTGTTCCATAGTTCTGGACTAGACCTAACAGCCTAACAGCTACTGTAAGAATGAAGCGATACGATTGGTCAAATCTAGTTTCCCTTTCAGTATTGTTAAGGGAAGTGACGTATGCCTAACCTAAAAACAAAGTATCAAAGAACCCCCTTTTTTTAGATGTCAAGAATTTACTGTCTAATTTATTAAATATAAATGTTTCTAAGCATTTAAATAAAAAATGGTAAAATGTTTACTATTAGAACTTTTTATGCAGAATTTAAATATGTCAAAAACTCAAATTAGAAAAACCATGGGAGTTTCCCTTTAAGTGTCCCAGGTTACCTTGTATCACACAATTAGCGTTGACTGTGCACTGTATGCTCTTCTCACAAGGGAGACCCGCGTCTATGCGAACGAAGCAATGGCCATTGGAAGGGTAGTAGCCCTCCACGCAGGTGCACTTGAAGTCCCCTGCAGGGTTGTCCATGTCTTGGAGGCACACAGAGAAGTCCACACACTGCTCGGTCTCGTAACAAGACATGTCCACTTTCAGCTTGGGCAGACACTCCAGCTGGTCCTTGTAGTAGCCGTCAACGCAGACGCAGGTCCCTCCTGTCTTTGTGGAACACTCAGACCTGGTGAGAAAATATGTTTTAATTATACCCAGAGGCGTAGTGAGGGAAACGTGCGCCCGGGGGTAAACTTTATTGGAGCACCCCCCCCCCCCCAATTTCCCATAAACATCACGCAGAAATATACGCTTAGAAATAAAACAAAAATATTTAATAATAATATAATACAAATAATCTTAGAATGTATTAGCTTACTAAAATATCTATTACAATTTTTATTTCTTGGTGCCTCTGTGTGTGTGGCGCCACCCCCAGGAAGGGCCCTTGCCCCTACCCAAATACGCCTCTGTAGTCCCCTCTTCCTGCCAAGAGTATATAATTGATGGCGGACTTTTGGACAGAGGGTTCGATTATCTCAAACTTTCAGTCGTGGCCTCTGTGTAAAATATTTCCCTTTTGGTCAAGAGTGATAATAAAAGCGAAAATAGACCCCCCCCCCCTTTTTAGACAAGAGAAGAGAAAGTAACAAGCGACTTTGAGCTCTCTTGAGTCGGAGGTAGTTTCACAGCTTTGAAACGAGACCAATCGTCATGCGACGTCACATCCTGTGGGCAGTTGCCACGTCGTCATCGCAGGTCAGTGTTGGGGCCTTCTATAACGACTGGCCTTGACTGAAGAGGCAATCCGGTGGAAAGCCCATGAAGGCGACTTATATGGCCCCGTGAAATATGTTCTTGGTGATATGAAAGATGTGTGAGTGAGTGCCATAAAACTCTTGACTACCTATCAAGAGGACCTGAGTTTGAATCCGACTCGGGATGTGCTCGCTGAGAGCCAATGGCCCTTATGGTAGCGACGAAACCTTCTCCCAGATACCCTCTCCCTCCCATGTCCAGACATGAATTTAAACAGGTGGCTTCTATACCGATGATTGCCTTTATAAACTTATAAATAAAATACTCTGAGAGACACAAAGATAAAGGCACATTTCTCCTCCATAGGCTAGAACAAATTTGTACAAATACTCCTTCTTCCCTAGTGCTATTAGAGCATGGAATGGATTTCCTGAGCTAGCCAGGAAAACCAGTGACTTGGCAGATTTTAAGTCATTGGTTAATATGCATAACTAAATGCATGACGCGTAGGACGTAATCATCTACTTTTTTGAAGTAACGTCTGTATTATATAAGATAAGATAAGAAGAGCGTTTTTTGTAATGACTAATGAATGTTAAATTTCAAAACAATGAAACATTTTTTTATCATGCCGCCTTCACCCTCCCTCTCTAAGACAGAATCCTGGGCGAATGTTTAGATCTACTACACTTTATAATATTTCAGTGATAGGCTTTTAGGTCTAGACTAAGAAAGCGATGCGCAAATTTTCCCTGAACATTATTAAACTCTTGAATCAACAACGCCTTACATTCGGAAATTCCGAACGCGATTGTCTTTTCAAAAACGCGATATTAGGCCTACTTTCAAAACTGATCTAGACCTAGACCAACTTCTCTAGCCAAATTTTAAATGTATTTCTTTTTTTTTTACTTGATAAATTAAAACGGCCATACTACAGTTTTCCCTGTGTGGCCAACGAGCTTATAACTCTTTTCTCAACGATATACACCATTTGTTAAATTTATAGGAAAAACCTTAGGGTCGTTTTTGAGATCAGCGTCCTTGTTCGTCCCTCCACGAAGTTCTGTCGAATACAGGTATTACAAAACTAATAATGTCATTCATGTAGCAGAGAATCCATTATTAATTGATTTTCGCTGCACCAGCTGTATCTATATTTACCGAAGAATCGCATAATTAGCCTATAATGTATTTATGATAATGAACATTCAAAGATACAAATAGATTTTTTTTTAAATATTCAGATTATAACCAAATAGAAGAACGAAATGAAATCAATGAATTATAATAAGAAGATAAGAGAAAGTACGCACAGGTTTTTGCACTGTCCTGCAGCAGTGCACGGCGTGCCCACGTCAAGCAATGGTTGGCAATCCTTGTCGGTGGGAAAATAACCAGGATCGCAGGTGCATTGTCCAGCATTGCAAGTAGCATTCCAAACACACTGTGAAGAAAGTATTTCTTTGAGCTTGAGGTTGACATTTTTTAAAATCTTACATGAATCATAACTAGGGAGCTCGCAGGACAAGATTCTGGCTTTTTACTTGCTATGGTCAATCTGTGGCAGCTCGCAATTCCTGGCATAATAGTCAGCCTCGCTCTTTATCAAATAGGATATCACAAAGCTCTTTCAGACAGCAATTAAACACGTGAATGCTAAAGCTGTGCACATGTGCGCTATCTGTGTATATGAATGCCCTACAAGGCTAGCTATTCCCCTGGAATGTCCTTTGCCCATGAATGCCCTGAATACTCGTATGAATGACCTATTTGCAGAAATCATGCCCAATCTACTTGCATAAATGCCCTATCTGTATGACGCCCAATCAACTCGTATGAAAGAAAGCCCTAGATAAATGCTCCATCTGCATACATGATGCTAATCTACTTGCATGAATGCCTTTTCTGCATACATGATGCCAAGGCTACTTGCATAAATGCCCTATCTGCATACATGATACCAAGGCTACTTGCATAAATGTCCTATCTGCATACATGATGCTAAGGCTACTTGCATAAATGTCCTATCTGCATACATGATGCCAAGGCTACTTGCATAAATGCCCTATCTGCATACATGATACCAAGGCTACTTGCATAAATGCCCTATCTGCATACATGATACCAAGGCTACTTGCATAAATGCCCTATCTGCATACATGATGCCTAGGATACTTGCATAAATGTCCTATCTGCATACATGATGCCTAGGATACTTGCATAAATGTCCTATCTGTATACATGATGCCATGGCTACTTGCATAAATGTCCTATCTGCATACATGATGCCATGGCTACTTGCATAAATGCCCTATCTGCATACATGATGTCTAGGATACTTGCATAGATGTCCTATCTGCATTCATCTACTCGCATGAATGCCCAACCTGTATAAATGATAACTAATCAAATCATATGAATGTCCTATCTGCATATGATGCCCAATCAACTCGCATGAATGCCCTATCTACTCCTAGAAATGCCCTTACTACTCCTTTGAATGCCCAAGCTGCACACAGGCAGGTCTAGGCTAGTCCCATAAATGCCCTATCTAAATGCCCTATCTAAATGTTCTATCTAAATGCCCTATCTAAATGCCCTATCTAAATGCTCTATCTAAATGCCCTATCTAAATGCCCTATCTAAATGCCCTATCTAAATGCCCTATCTAAATGCCCTAAATGACCTATCTAAATGACCTATCTAAATGCCCTACCTACTTACTTCATCATTCGCTGCACACTTCTCGGCAGGCGGTTTCTTCAGTGAGCACTTCGTGTTGTCCGCGTAGTACTTGGCGTCACAGATGCAGTTGCCGTTGACGTCGGAAGAGCACTCAGCGTTGGCCACACACTGGCCCTTGCCTGTACATTGTTGATTGGGCTGGATGACTAAAAGACACATTCAAAGACAGTTACTGTCTCGAATTTTTGGATGCAACGATTTTTTTTTATTACAAATCTTATATAATTTAAAATTACAAAGTTAGCAATGGTGTATAGATAGCTTTCTAATTTTAAATGTCCAGAAAACTAAAGAAATGATTATTGATTTTAGGAAAAACAAAGACCATTTGAAAAAATTCAGATAAATAACCAAACCATAGAACAAGTACAAGAATATAAATATCTAGGTACAATTATCTATAACAAACTAAAATCCAGACAAATGGATGAAAACATATACAAGAAAATTCACCAGCGACCCTTCTATCTCAGAAAGCTTAGAAAATTTAACAAAGACAAAACAATAATCAAACTTTTCTACAAAGCAACTATCAGCAGTTTAATCAACTTTATGACCTGCTGGTATGGTAATACTTCATTGGCACAAAGACATAGACTTAATAGACTAATTAAAAAAGTATCGTATATCACTCAAATGCAGCTACCATCTCTTGAAGAGCTTTTTCAAGAACAATGCATTTCCAAAACACTCACGATTCTTAAAGACAACCTGCACCCATTAAACCACTGTTAAATCAGATCTGAACGAAGTGGTCGTCTCCTTTCCATAAGGACTAAAACAAAAAGATTTAAAAACTCCTTTATCCCACTATCGGTCAGAGTGTTACAAGATCAGCTGTCGTCATCGAGAAATACATAGAAGTCAAAGTCATAAAGCGCTGGTTGCAAATGTGTATGTGTTTCGTGAGTGAATGTTGTTCGAACTTTTCATCCATATTGTTTGTGTAAAGTAGTTACGCCGAGGTTGTCAATTGTAGTCAAACTGAATTTCCATTTGATTGGATCAATAAAATTATCTTATCTTATCTTATAAAAACTCACTCTGTCTGTCTGAAACAAATCTTGTACAATTTATTTCTACCACTTTCCAAATTTGGATCAAATTTAAACTTTCAGTGTTCATTTACTTCGATGACATCAAACGAATCAATCAAAAAATTAACCAACCAGTTAATTAATTAGTGGTAATTAACTTTTTTTTTTCATATAGAAAAAAAGGTTATATATCTTGCAGTATTGCTATTTGTGGATCTGTACCTTCTATAATTTTTTTTGGTTGTCTAGAGAGTTGTAGCTCTTAGTGCATAATTTAATTAGAACACTTGTTTTAGACTATAGCTTGCTTAAAGCACCCGAGAACCTCAAAGACAGAGTATTTCTATATTGTTTTAGGTATGAATTGAATATAACTTGATTTACACTACCGCAGATGGGGAAAAGAATTGAAAAAACATTATAAGAGTAAAGGGCGACAGTAATGGGCAACAATAATGGCGTAAATGATGATCACGACTGCACATTTGGTCCAGACGACAGATGAAGCAAAACATTTTTAAAAAACTTATCTAAGGGGGAAAAACTCCGCAGTTACAATTTATCTCTCAAGAATGTAGAAGTTATTTCATTTTTCAATATCAATCAAAATAACTAATTACCCATAATTAATTGGCTTATGTTTTGATTGATTCGTGTTTTTTAAGGTGAATAAATAAATGATCGAAGTATGGGTGTGAGAGTAGCGTGCACAATTATGTAAGGGGACAAAACCCGACACATTTAACCAAATCTATGAATACTGAAATATTAATTTCCAGCAATAACCAGTAATCAGTAGCTTGTTAATTTTTTAAAAACAACTCAATCCTAGAAAGGTTTTGGGAGAAATAACGCATATCGGTGTTACTTTTCACCAGACAGACAAAAGTTTATATAACCTTTGTAAAAATAAAAGTAGGTTCTAGAAGAAAAGCACACATTTAAGCTGAGAGCTTGGCCGATTTTTGTGTAAATAAATTTAAGGCATCGGTACTGAGGAAAATTTGAAAAGAAGGGTTAAAGAGTTAATGCAGTTCTGGAAATTAAGTTGAGTAAGTAAAGTTACTCTTTCAGACCTTACGATCTATAGGGAAGATGATGTCTGTCTCTGTGTGGCCCACGGTTAACGAGGGTGTCATGTGGCCAGCACAAAGACCAGCCGTTCCAGTTCTGGAAAGATCTTTTTTTTTTAAAAAAAAAGATGTTAAGGTCACTGTTGCCATGTCCGTACAGTTAGTCAAGCTCCATTATTATTAGGTCAGTGACCTAGCATTTCTATTTTCTACTGATGATATTATATGTATCATTATTTAAAATTCCTTTATTTCCTTTTTGTAGACTGAGTTTGAAAGAATTTTTAATCAAATTTGCAATGTGCCACTTCAGTGTATGAATCCTCTGTGTTCACTGTTGGGTGTTGAGATAAGAAAACACAGTTTCTAATATTTTAACAAGGCCATATAAATCATGAGCTTAATAAAGAATTATTTAAATGAGTGTAATGAATCCAACAAATTAGCTTAATGACTATAAGAAATGATCTTAATGAATATAAACAATGAGCTATATATATATATATATATATATATATATATATATAATGAGTTTAATTTACATAAATAGTAAACATATCCTAAAGGTTCTCATGTAAAGAGAGTTAACAACTCACTTCCTGCGCATCTTGAATCCGTGTCCGTAAAGTAGCCAGCATCACACTTACAGATCCCTCCATTGCCGATGTTGCATTCTGCGTTGGTCACACACTGACCAGTGGCGTTGCAGACCTCTCCGGCCTTCTTCCTGATCAGGCAGTCACCGCTAGGTAAGAGAAAGAGAACCACTCAATGCAGACGTTAGAATGTTTGATTCAGCAGCGATTGGGCACTAAAAATATTTTTAATATTAATTGATGTATCCTCAATTATGTGCTGAAATGCAAAGTTACAATAATAGTTTTTCACAATCAAATGCTTAGATTTTTTACCTTTTTTTAAAGGTAATGAACGCCTAACATAAGAACAAAAAGTTATAAAAGTAAAGTTTACCATTCAGACCTTGTGGTCTATGGGGCAGATGATGTAAAGACCATCTATTTCTGTGGCCCACTGTTAACGAGGGTGTTTTGAGGCCAACACAACGACCCACCGTTTTTACTTTTCCCCAACTATTGTCATTCTGAAAGGCGCCCTAATTATCCCGAAAAATACAAATCTCAGTCTTCACCAAGATTTAAAACAAGGGCCTCTTGGTTCAGGAAGCAAAACGCCTTACCACTCAGCCACCGCGCCTCTAACATAGTATTGTGGAACTTTTTATTTCTATTATTTTGGAGATTTTTTTTTATTTAACATTGTCAGATTTATCAACTATGTTATTGAATCATTGAACAAATTCACCATTGTTACATTTCCAACTATAGCATAACTTACTTTTGAGCAAAATATTCCTCTTTACAGGTGCACTTGCCCTTATCACACGCGGCGTTGTCAATGCACTGTTCTGTAAATAGCAACACTTTGTTAGCTTCTCACTTAGACTTTGATCCTCCCGGACATGTAAATATTTTATCTCTTGCATCAGAAACTTTTTTTTTTCATTTGTTTTATTGCGCTATTGAAAATCAGTGGACCTATGATACTTTTGTTTTTTTAAAACGAAGCATGCACATTTATATACATTTATACCCTTTTCAAAGTAAGTAAAGTTTCCCCTTTCAGACCTTGCGATCTATGGGGCAGATGATGTTAAGGTCATCTGTTTCTTTGGCCAACGATTATGTGGCCAGCACAACGACCAACCCCCTTTACTTTCCCCAACTAAAGTCAGGTACCCATTAGAGTTGGGTTGACTCTGGGGTGCCCTAAAAATCCAGAAATTCAAAATCCCAGTCTTCACCGGGATTCGAACCCAGGACCTCAGGTTCGGCAGCCAAGCGCTTAACCATTCGACCACCGCATACCCTTTAAAAAAAAAACTTATATATAAATATATTTATACTAAGTTTTTTTCTGTTTTTGTTAAAATACCCAGCATATTTACATCAGCCGAAATATCTGTAATGGCTATTTTGAAAAAAAGCGTGCATTAAAAAATATGTATGTAGATTTATAGCATATAATCCATTTTTAGAACAAGGTTTAAATAGGAGTTTGTAATACACACAGAGTGCTGTGGTTTTCATGATTCTAACCATTCGACCACCGCATACCCTTTAAAAAAAAACCTTATATATAAATATATTTATACTAAGTTTTTTTCTGTTTTTGTTAAAATACCCAGCATGTTTACATCAGCCGAAATATGTGTAATGGCTATTTTGAAAAAAAGCGTGCATTAAAAAATATGTATGTAGATTTATAGCATATAATCCATTTTTAGAACAAGGTTTAAATAGGAGTTTGTAATACACACAGAGTGATGTGGTTTTCATGATTCTAATGTCGCTTTCATGTTTAAAATAGTTTCATATTTAGCCATGGTCGTTCCCAAGCCCGTAAGATAAATGGGCTAGCGACTTTACCGCGTATAATCCTACTTGCTATTCCCGATGTCTAGAAAGAGGCTGCGGACGTTACCTGTGACCGATCTCTGATGAGAGAGTCTGCCGACCTTTGCATACAATGGCAAGGGAGGACCCAAGTTAGTTTAAGATGCAACAGTCAAATAGCTCCTCACTATGTCTGCATAAAAATAATAGCCATCTGGATATAACTCGAGGGCATTTAGTTTGGGTTTTGCTGATCTCGTGAACTGGATTTAGATCTATGTCAAACATGGCGAATGTTCCCTTTTCAATATTTAAAAAAAATATATTTTGCCACTACAATGAAAGTGGAGTATATGCATAGGTTTACAAGTTTAGCAAAAATATTGATATCAAATATAAAATACTGTGAAAACAGGTTTACCAGATTTGTTTAAAAGTTGGTCTTTTAATAGAGATATATTTAGGTATTTTTTATTTTTTATAGCTTTCCGGTTGTGGGTGGGGCATTAAACATACACTATGGTCTCCGCCATGATCTAAGGACATTTATGCCAAGTTTTACCAGGATTGGTCTAACCGTTTTGATTTCTATGCGGGACATACATACATACATACATACGCCTTACTATTTAGTTTATATATTAGACTGAGGCTGATATTGGTGATTTTAGTTTCATTGTTATAAATACACTTTAGACGTGATTTTGCAAAGGTCGCCAACGATTTTGTGTAGTTAAAATATTAAAATCAAATTATATATTGTGTGTTGACTATTGAAAAGTATGTTACATCACCTGTGCCTGAGCACATCTGTCCTTCTTTCCTGAGTTTTTCGCAGGTCTCGTTGAATGGGAAGTACCCTTTGTCGCAGGTGCACAAGCCTCCCACGTTGGCGCTGCAGTTGGCGTTTGGTACGCACTGATGGTATGCTGTGGAAACGAATTTTATGTGACTCTTTGCTACGACTATTAATGATGAGGGGAATAAAACATAAACAAGGAAAGGGTAGTAATTGGCGTCACTAATGAGGGTTGTCTACGAGCTCAAAGGTTAAGGAGGAATTGCAGCGTTTCCCCTGGCTACGCAGCCCATGTTGTGACCTACATATTTTGCCACATACAGGGCAAGCACAGCCATTGTTTGCTTCAGTATTTCGAAGCTTAATGCATGGAGTTGTCAAACACAAAAGCAACAGCAAACAATAGTTTATGTAGCAGTCACTACTCACAATTTTCTAGACTCCAGGTAAGGTACATAATTATAAAAAAAAATAAAAGTATGATTTCATTCAAATGAATCGCTTTACAATCGTGCCTGTTATTTGTGTATTAGTTAATTAACGATTGTTATTAACTATATAGTTGTGTAACTTTGCTACTGTTTTTAGAGTCCTCCTTTGTAAATATGGTATTTTCAGTAAAGTTAAAGTTACAATGATTTTGTGGGAGAAATGGCTCACGAATGCTCTGTTTCAACGCACCGAGGCTTTGTATGATTAAAATTTAGTTTCCTCAAACGGATACTTTTTTTCTCTTTACAGTCAATATCCAGTCAGACCTCCTGAATCTCCCGCTGTCAACTGGTAGAAAGATCGGCAGTCTCGGGATGTCAAAGGTAGGACAAATTATGTCTAGAACAAACTTAATGTTTTGGTTTTCCATAAATGCTACGCCTCAAAGCCTCTCTGCTTCAGTCACATGGCCAGACAACAACTGGGTGACATTTCAGAAAACAATGTCTAGCTAATATCTGGGATTTGGCTTGGAGCAAAGCTCAACTGGCATACATCACATCAACTTTAAAATAATTTCGTCATGTATAACTCTTTTAAATAAATTACTAGTCGACCGGCTGCGCAGCATACGCCGCTATCTTGCTGGGCCGGTCTTAGGCCACTGCAACCTATGCGACCGCAGTGGGCCTCACACATTCATAGAACCCGCACTTTCATAAGACCCGCGCTAAATCAAGGTGTATAAATTATTAAATTAAACCATTTTATAACTTAAAACAGATTTCCCGCGCCCTCCTGGCGATTTACCAGGAGCTCCTGGAAATCTTCCGAAATTGCAAAATATGCTAAATACTCGTTAAAATATTGGAAAAGATATAGAAAAAAATGTTCATTTTGGGGTGTTATTCAATATGGAAAACGCCAATCCTACGCGCGATAAATAAAAACGGCATGATGCAATACCCGTAATTGTGGAATCAGGTGAAAGAATCTTCTCGCGCCTCAAAATAATGAAGAATTACTTGAGTTCAACATTTCTCAAAGATAGATTGAAACATTTGGTAATTCTTGCTATTGAGGAATTAGAATTATTATGATATATACTGTATGACTTTGCTACACGAAAGGCTTGTAAAGCAATTCTGTATGTAGTAAAGAATGAATAAAATGCATAGACGAATTTATTTTCTAATGCAAACTCTTACATTTCACTTATTATCCGCTTCCCTACCAAAACGTGGCCCCGCGAAATCCGTTTCTCACAGGGCCCCACAATAGTTAAGTCCGGCCCTGCTATTTAGTGACGGGTGAATATACATAGCAGATTATTTGTTCTCTTTCCGAGACTTCTTGGTTAGAATGATCAAGTCCGGCGTTGCTATTTAGTGTTTGTAAAATGTTTTACATGTTTCGGATGTTCCTTTAGAGCTAAAGATAGTTTACTTTTAGTCCAAACCTCCCGCAGGACGAAGGGGGATGGGAGTGGGTGGGGTTTGACAGTCCACGTCCAGACCATAGAACACAATTGAGCAGTCAATGTTATCGAGAAATTGTCTTGTGTGTTATTGTAACGTTAAAATATAATAATCGGAATAAAAAAAATGTATGCGTGCTATTTTATTTCGAGTCGCGTTTTAAAACAGTATTATTAATTTTACCTAGACAACCTTGACCTGGAACTTTCCACTTGAAACAGTTTCCCGCCTCATCGTAGTACCCGTCTACGCAGCTGCAGACGCCAGCGGGAAGGGGTGTACACTCTGAGTTCTTTACGCACTGCTCGCTTCTCTGACACGGTTCGTCCACCTTCTTAAGGACGTAACACAGACCCTGAGAACAATGAAAGGTAAAACATGTGTTAAACTTACACATAAAGATGTGTTAAACTTACACATAAAGATATGCATCACCCTCCCCCAGGTTTTTTACTCCTCCTCTCCCGCTTTATTACAAATCGTAACAAACCAAAACTCCCCCCCCCCCGCCCCCCACAAGTAGAGTAAAAAAAAAACAAGAAAATTCAAATTTTACAAAAGACTTGTTTATTAATTACCAATTTCCCACAGTACATTTTTCATCACGGTTTCTATCGCCTTCAATAGGCGATTCGATGACATATTCAGTTTTTTTCCCCCCAATACAACTTACAGCGCAGCCGCCAAATAATGCGTCGGAAAACACCGTAATGTTATCCATGAATATTTTTGTAAAACCCGTGTGTGATGACTTTGTAATTGTTATTGAACAACAAACATGTCATCAAAGTAACAAACTCGTATAGCTCTATTTAATATCTACATGCAGCATTTTAATTTACTACTAAGTTTTGATCTCACAACCTACACCGCGATAGGTCTACTGTTCAATTGATGTTTTGCATTCCTGGCCTCGAGTTACCCTTTCTATGCTTACCCATTCACTAAACAGGTAGAAGACAGAGCCGTAACTTAAGTATGATACTCGTACTCCACGACAAACACACGCAGACTGACATTCTTTCACAACGCCGTGGTAAGCTAAAGTCGGACCCGCGACAGTCAAGGGACCACTGTATCTGTTAATAATTTAATGTATAGAGCGCGTTAACAAACATAATGTAGGCTGTACGCTGTGGTAACAAAAAAGCATAAACACAATAGTTAAAATGACAAAATGAAAAGTAAGTTTTGTAATTTCATTTGAATATGTGGGTTTTTTTTACGTAACAAATCTTCAAGCCCCCATACCCCTTCGTAAGTAATTCGTATACCGCCTCCCCACCCCCTGGGCCCCCCTTAGCCATTATCCGAACGTTCCCGTTTAAAGAATTAAAATCTAATTTCATAGATATTTCCGGTTTTCTTCTGTGTAACGGCCGTAAAAGAAATAGATCGAGGACGCTTAGAAGTCTAAGACCTTTGAAACTTCCCACTATCGGCCTGTCTAAACTGCTGTTCTGTTTGGGAGGGATCCGGCAGATGTAAACTAGGCATATTACCGATAGCTCGTATCCCAGGACGCTCGGGCTAGAGTACACCCTATTGTGGGAAAGCGTGGTCGAGAGGCTAAGTGCGTTTGAACTTGGCTACCTATGAAGGGGGCGCGAGGTTCGACACCCGACTCGGGCAGAGTTGTGTTTACTGAGCGCCTAAAGGCAGCACCTAAAAACCTTCTCCTAGATACAACTGAGATTGGACCAAAGCACTCTGAGCATGCTATAAGCAAGAAAGTAGCGCTATATAATTTATAATTTATTATTTATTTACACCGGAGAAACTCCTCCAAATTCCTTCTTTGTGTTACATCAGCACTGCAGTTATCCGCTGTAAAAGGGACTTGCGGAGGCGTAGTGAGCAAAACGTGCACCCAGGGCAAGGTACTTTTTGCGCCCTCCCGCCTCCCCCATTTACCATGCGCATCTCTGTGTGTGGCGCCCGACTGAGGGTAGAGCCTGGGGCATTGTGCCCCATCCTCTGCCCTTAGGTTTGTTGGTACTCTCTTACATCCCCGCCAGTGCAATGGACTTGATCTTTAGGCGCCCAGAATGGGGGCTCTGATTTGCTTCCCAATTGGCCTAGTCGTCTCCACTAACGTCCGTTTCCTCCTTTGGGCAATGTTGAAGCATTGGCCGGGATTTCATTGACTTAAAAGCTGTAACACCTTACCGTCTCAGTGTAATATCCTCGGAGACATTCACATTTGGCCGTGGCATTGTTGCACATTGCATTGTCTACACACTCCCCAGGACCACCGCAGGGCTGGGTAGCATTGATCACTGGGTTGCATTGGGAGTTTTTGGCAAAATATCCTGTACACATGGAAATGTAATGAAATCAGTTGATATAATCTTTAAAACCAATTCAATATCCCGTTTACCAATTTGTTTATTGTACAGTAAGAAAACAATGTCATTTTAAACATAAACGTCCTAAAATTAGTTCACAGTTTTATGTAGCATTTAAAAACAAATTAATGGAAAAAAAAATCTGCCTGTTTGTTTTTTATAGTATGAGCCTCGAACCATAGTCGATCATTGTCCTTGTTTAGTAAATGATTTATTTTTTTTTATTATTTTTTATTTAATAAAACCAGATTATTAAATTTCCTTATCTTTGTTTCAATAAGTCCAGTTAATTATATTTTGTAAAAAAAAATTACCTTTATTACATAGACAGAGTCCAGTAGGAACCGGGGACGAGCACTCAGCATTGTCAACACACTGACCAATACCTGAAACAGAAAAATGTGGACAGAACTTGAGAACAAGAAAAATGGCATTTTCAAATAAACAATATCTAGCACTATTGAGTAGTCATTAGTAACTGTTGTTATAGACATTGGTTTGTTTTTAAACTTTATGAACAACTACCTCCACATTAACTTTTTAGAGACACGCCTCTGCCTTTTTAAAAAAAAAATCCACCTTTCAGAGTTCAGCTGTTAAACAGTGAAATAAAGAAACAAATATCGCAGAGTGTTTGTGCGTGTGATTCTGATGTAGCTACGAGTAAAATTATAGCAGCCATCTTGTTTCTATTAGCTCAATGGATTCTGATGGAAGTTGTAACCACGAGGAAGTCTGTCGTAATTGAGTTTATAAATAGAGGAAGTGTAGGCTAAAGTAGGAAGAACAAGCAGGAGACGAGAGACACAATGACGTGTAGTGTCAGCTGTATTGATGAATGCATCTTTGTGTTTTCATCACTCGTATTTCTATATACATCTATAATGAGGTTGAAACCTGTGTCTAACCAGCTCATACCAGCAAAAAATACGAAAAATCCTTTTAAGAAAAGAAAAAGATTAACTAATGGGAAGCACTCCGCATTTACAACTATAGATCTATATTATGTAGAAGCTATTTCCCTTATTCGATATCGAACGGGAAAAAAAATTGACCAGTTGGTTAATTTTTAATTGATTCATGTTTTGTTAGCTTCAGGAAATATTTTTTCAAGTTTCAACTTGATCCGAGAATGCGTGTGGGAGAAATATTGCGTCCAGCTATTAAGGGGACATAACCCTACATATTATAACGATATCTGTAAATACTAAAAGAGAAATTTCTCTTGTTGAATTATAAGAAATAAATTACCATTTATAAATTCGCTAATTGATTTTTTTTTATTGATTTACTATTGATGTATTATCTACGCCAGTGTTTTTCAAACTTTTCCCTTTACGGAACACTTCACACTTCGTGGTCTACTAGTTAATTATTCCAGTAGTTCGTGGAAAACCTATTCAGGTCTCGCGGAACACTAAGGTTCCGCGGAATATGTCTTACGGTGGGTGTAGTTAACGCCAATTAAGAATTTTGCAAAGTTTCAACTTGTTTCCGTTTGAAATTCAGGTAAATGCTTTCTTGCATTGATTTTAACAAGAATGCATCATCTTCTTGCTATGATCTGTTATGATAATCCAAACATAATGAAATCGCCACATTCTAAAACAAACACTGAAGCATCTTACCTGTACATTTCTCCTTTGGTAAAATCAAAGTCTGGCACAGGGAATTACCGTCCACAAAGAAACCTTTTTTACATTCGCAGAGTCCTGTCGTGAAATGAATAAATAAATAAGGCTAATAAACATATAAACTTCATGATAAACCTCTTTCACCAAAATTAAAACAATTATAATTCAGCATAATAGGGTTGTTTTGATTAATACTGCGCCGCCCGTGTGCGACTCACCGATGTCCTGGTCGAGTTTTCAAGGCGAAGATAGGACTCCAAAGCCAACCTCAACTTAATAGGAGATGAGATTGTGCTCATGTAATGTACTACGAAGGAAGACCAATATAATTCCTAAAGATCACGAGCTTACCCGTGGTGTTCCAGTTACAAACAGCGTTGTCCACACACTGGTGAAACTCTTGACAGGTGGCAGTAGCATTGACCAGAGGGGGACACTGGCCTTTCAGAGCGAAGTAGCCTTTCTTGCAAACACACATTGGCTGAGCTAAGGGTGTAAGAGTTTGAGCTATTTGAACATTTGGTGTGAGCTTAAACGTCAAAAATACGTAATTAGGTCATCAGGATGTAACTTTGATGATTATTGTAGAATTTAGAGGCAAAGAGTCGCATGTTCAGGTACAAAGAGTGTAAACTTGTGAAGATTTTATGATGCTGGGTAAATCAATGCCAATAACAAATACAACAATTAGCATACAAATTTCAACTTGATACGAGAATCGGTATGGGAAAAATAAAGTGTAAACACTTTTTACCAGACAGACTGATAGACAGACAGAGTGATTTAATATAACCTTTGAAAAAAAAAAGGTTAACTAAGACAATTCCGCACTTACAATTATATATCTCAATATTGTACACGTTATTTCCCTTATTCCATATCAAAGACTATAATTACTTACTTAATTAATTGACTAATTGGTTAATTTTTTAATTGATTCGTGTTCTGTAACGTTTGAAGTTTAAGCTTGATTTGAGAATGGGTGTGGGAGAGAGAACGTGTCACAAGGGGACGAAAACCTTCACATTGAGCCGTATAATTGGCTACTAAATGATTAATTTCTTTTGTTGGTTTCAAACAAAATATTTAATTGACTAATTGTTTTTTTATTATTGATTCATTTCTTGTATATGCCAAAGAATAATTGTGCAATTTTTCATGCTTGGTCCGAGAATAACTGTGAGAAAAATAACATGTACAACCTTTTTACCAGACAGACAGAGTGAGTTGATATAAGATTTGTAAAAAGACAATCTTTAACATTTTTAAGAAAAAAAAAAATCATCCTACCTCCGTTGACTTCTTCACACTCAGCATTGCTGACACATTGCCCCTTGGCGTCACAGAGCTTAAGAGCCTCTATAAGGACATGACATTTGCCCTCTTTTGAAAAGTAGCCAGGGTCACACTGACACACTCCAGAAACACAGTTGCTGTTGTTCACACACTGCTTGTCCAGGGCGCAGGGCTGGGTCACATTAACCAGCGGGTAACACTGGAGGTCCATCTCGTAAAACCCTTCGTCACACTCGCAGGCGCTCGCGAGGCTGCAGATGGCGTTGTCAACGCACTGCCGCGACCCATCACACTTGGCTGTCACGTTCTTGAGGGGGAGGCAGATCCCGGCGTCGTCGTAAAAGTCTTCGTCGCACTGGCACGTCGCTGTGAGCAGGTCGCACTGGGCGTTGGCCACGCATTCGTTGGGAGTATAGTCGCATGGCTCCAGCGAAGCGATCAGCTTGTGGCAGAGCCCGTCCTTGCCGTAAAACCCTGAGTCGCAGGCGCACTTGTTGTTTATGCAGGTAGCGTTGTTCACACACTCCCCGGCCGTGTTGTCGCAGTTTTTGGTGACGTTTATGAGGGGGCTGCAGAGCCCCTGCTTGGCATAGTACCAATCGTTGCACGTGCACACCCCCATTGTGCACGACGAGTCGCTAGTGCACTCATTGGGCACACCCTCGCACTGTTTTTGAGCATCAATTATGACAAGGCAGTTTCCTGATTTGGCGTAGAATCCTTTTACACATAAGCACAACCCGTCAAAGCAGGTTGAATTTTGTGTACACTCTCCAGCAACTACTCCATCGCACGTTTCCTCGGCCTTCTGTATGACGTGGCACAAACCAAACTTGTTATAAAAGCCTGGATCACATACACAAGAGGTGTTCACGCAGGACGCGTGCGTTGTGCACTCGCCAGCAATGCCTTCGCACCCTTG
This sequence comes from Biomphalaria pfeifferi, assembly GCA_030265305.1. Classification (NCBI taxonomy): domain Eukaryota; kingdom Metazoa; phylum Mollusca; class Gastropoda; family Planorbidae; genus Biomphalaria; species Biomphalaria pfeifferi. The sequence continues at coordinate 8,442,278 of JASAOG010000006.1, forward strand.
TGTGACGTTTTTCAGTCTCTCGCAAAGTCCCATTCTATTGTAGAACCCTTCGCCGCAAACGCACGCTCCGTTCAAGCAGCCTGCTTTTTCAGTGCACTCGTTATAGAGACCTTCGCAAGATTGGCTGGCATTTTTCTTGACGTAACACGCACCCTGCTTGGCGTAGAAGTTGTCCTCGCATTGACAGACTTTATTGAGGCAGGAAGAGAAGCTGACGCACTCGCCGGGAATTCCCTCACAGGGAGCCGTAGCGTTGATCAGAGGTTTGCACAAGCCAAAGCGGTTGTAGTAGCTTCCATCGCACTGGCAGCTCCCGTTCTGACACTGGGCATTTTTGACACATTCTCCGGATACCCCTTCGCAAGTTTGACTGGCGTTGATCGTTTTCAGACAGCTGCCACTTTTGGTGTAGTAGTCATCCACACAGGTGCAAGTCTTAGACGTGACCAGGTCGCAAACTGCGTTGTCCACGCACTCATTAGCAATGCCTTCGCACTGCGAAGTAGCGTTGTTCTTTAAAGTGCACTGACCGTTTTTGGCGTAAAACCCTTGGTCACACGTGCACGCTGCTGAGATGCAGGAAGCGTGGTCCACACACTCACCGCTGAGCCCTTCGCAGGGACTCAGTGCTTTTATGTTTTCGACGCACAAGGTGTCTTTGGCGTAGTAACCTGTCAAGCACTGACAAGATCCATCAGTACAGTTCGCAAAGTCTGTGCATTCACCCGCTAGACCTTCACAGGCTTTCTGTAGATGAAAAGAATGTTTCTAAATGTTACATTTCTAAGATAAGGTTTTCTTATACTTTACAATAGTCGTATTGTTGTGAACTCCTGACATGGTTTAGAAACATAAACTTTAGTCTTTCAACAATTCTAAGATTCAGGGATTCATTTAGAACAGAAATATAAATTGTATAGAAGCCATCAGAATGAACTGTAACTGTAAACAATATCATCAAATGATGAACTATTAAACATACAACAAACTATGAAAACTGCCTTCTACAGAACTTCTACTATTACTAGTCTAAAATTCAGACCTCTGACAACAATAACAAATTTCAAGGGCCGTAACTCTACTTTAACTAACAGGCCAATGAAATCAAAACAAATAAACATAGAGTTTGTCCTCACTTACAACCAGGATTCTTCTAACAATTAATAATACTTTATACAAATGCAATCATCACACATATGAGTGACGTGAGGTGACGTCTGTTACCTCTATTCAACTCAAAATCAATGTAAGAAGACATTCACCAGAATTACAAACGTTTTGAAACAATACATGTACTACCTCTATACATATTATTTATAAACTCCAGGTCTCCAATATAACTGGCGGGCAAAGTGCATACCGAGAGCCAATTCAGACTTGCAGAGCTCAATGTGGCCAGCAACATTATATATAATAATAGCTAAACATTTCACCCTCAATTAAGAAAAGAAGGTTACAAAGAAACACAATCTCAAAATCGGCCCCCGAAGTGGTCCACCCAGGCACGTATCAATATTTTCAAAAAGAACATAAGAATTAAATTCGATTAAAGACAAATGATAGAGAAATTAAAAAAAAAAAATTCCCTTAGTTCAGTGTTTTGTGTGTTCATCTGGTGATTGCAGTTCACACGATAATATGAACAATTACTTATTAATTGTTGTTTTAAATTATGTCCAACTTATATGCATACTAAATAGATATTTTCTCTTAAAAAAGTAGACATTTTTTTCGTGTAAATGTAGCAGTTAGTATGACAAAAATTACTTAACTTAGCAATACAAATGAAAAAAAATAAATTTTTTGACAAAAAATCAAAAATTGTTTGCATGAATGTGTTGAAGATATGGCAAATAGTCATCTCCCCTACTAAGGAGCCTCCAGTGTTTGTTACTATAAGTTGTAAATGTGTTGTATTTTTATGAAAAAAAACTGCTTGCATAAGTGATTTAAAAAATTAGATTTTTCGCTTTTAGAAAAGAAAAAAAAAAGTAGCCGTTGTATCAGAACTTTGAATGGACTATAATATTATGATGGATTTTTACTATCTTTTCAAGTTTACGAGATCTAAATGGGACAGACGAACGGACAGACGGACGAACAGACATTTCACACAAAACTCATAGCGTCTTTTCCCCTTTCGGGGCCCGCTAAAAATCAAGATTCTAATACTAGTTGACTGTATTATATGAAATTAAAATGTTTGATATTCTGGTAACATTAGTTGATTTGAAATTGACAAGCACAGTCAATAAAGTTTTGCTCTGGTGTAAAGATTTTTCCAACATCTTATTGTTGAGTTTTTTTTTGTTGTTTTTTTTTGGGGGGGGGGGGAGGGGGAACTACTTTCGTATGGCGCAACTCTGATAGTATAAGCTTGTTCAGTGTTTTAATAAGTTGATGTTTATTGCTGTTAATATTCGGTCGTTGGGTTGTAACTCTACTGCTCTAAACATCTAGTCCATCTAACAGTTATAGGCCATTAATCTCAAAGTACCGAACTTGAATGAAACTACGCCAATTAACAGTTGTGCAAAGTTTCATCTTGATGCCAGAAGTGTAATTTGGGTGGATTTTAACGTAATTGGAAAAAGGGGGGATCGACCTCAATTCGAACTCGTGGCTCTAGCCTCCATGGACTGATGTGTTAACCACTCTGATTGTGCAAAAGTCTTGACTAGTGAAGATTGTATAGTAATATATTGTTTGTTTCAATTTAGAGCGGCGACCTATAAAGAAAACTATAATTCAGTCAAGTACAAATTATATCCCTTGTTTGAGATACCAAACAAAATAATTAATTACGATAGTTAATTAACTTATTATTATTTTTTTTATTGATTCTTGTGTTGTCAGGTAAAAGAAATATTTGTGCAAAGTTTCAGCTTGGTCCGAGATAGGGTACGCAGGGGTTCTCAACCTGTGGGTCGCGACCCCCTTGGGGGTCGATTGACCATTTGCTAGGGGTCGCTTAAGACCATCAAAAATATGGATTGTTATTGCCTACTCTTCTATTGCTGTATGTGTGTGTCGGGGGGGGGGGGGTCGAGGCTGAGTGGGGAGTTGTAAAAAGGGGTCACCGAGCTTAAAAGGTTGAGAACCGCTGGGGTACGGGAAAATAACGTGTACAAACTATTTATTATTTTTTTGGACAGAGTTGATATAAATTTTGATTTCAGTGAACAGTACAATAGTTAGTGAAAGTCGTCTACTTGCCATAGCAGGGATAACAGGTAAGCATTGGCCAAGCTTGGCATAGTAGTCGTCTATACAGGTGCACACAGACATGATGCAATTGGCGTTGGCCACGCATCCCCCCACCCGCTCCTCACATGGATTCGTGGCACTGATCCTCCCACTGCAGAAGCCATCTTTAGGGAAGTAGCCAGTGACGCACTCACACACTCCTGAGACGCACTGGGCGTTTGTCACGCACTCCTCAGCAATGTTTTCACACGCAGTTTTTGCCCTGGGGAAATGGAAGTGACAAAATGAATAAAACTTAATGAATCTTGCAATGAATTTTTTTTTTGGCCTACATAAGAATTTTTTCGGATTTCAGTTCTAACAGTCACTTTTAGACCCAGATTGCCCGGGCATGCTACCCTGCCTCATAGTGGCGCCCCGATGGAAATGATCGTAGGAGGAAACGATTAGGCCAAAGAGTAGCAAAACAAGACTTCCAAGGGGGTGCGAGAGCATCCTCATTGCATTGTGCTGAGTTGTAAAAAAGCTCCCACAATCTCGTCACAATACAGCTGCCGTTTCATAAATGGCGTGTCCTGCATGGTTAGCCTGGTATAGAAAAGGGAAAATGGCGGGGTCCATGAGTACTTGGCCTCTGACCGCGAGTCTGACCCACCGCCAGACAGAAAAGTATACACTGTTCTCATTCAGGCCGTTCAGAGGGAGCTCTAGTTCACTTTTTGTTGGCCAAGAGCTCCAAGAGCCGAGGGCTCAACTCTACCTGAAAATTTCAAGAAGATAAGAAGAAGACCCAGATTCCAATAAAGATTTATTGTACTCGTGTTGTTATGGAAACTTGAAGACGATATGATAATTTGTGTGTTTGGGGACACATGCTTTGATCTATCCTAACCCAAAATCCGTAAGAAAATAAAAAATATACATTCTAGCGTCGGGTTATTCTGTGTTTATTAGGATATTTCAAAACGGGATTCAGGACTAGCATCTAAAATTGAAACACTGCAAAGCTTTAAACTTGATTGAAGGCATTCCCCCAAAAAGTGTAGCAGGCAAAATACAAATCAGGTCTGAAAATTATATAGATCACAGACATATATTAAACCTAGACTGGACATGGAAATCTCTAACGCTGCACAAAAATGTGAAAAACGTCCAAAAAGCTGAAACAAGGCGATGTTTTGCAAAGTAGTTATAAGAAGCAGGTAACTTTTTTAAAAACTCTATCCTATATAACTTAATTTAATGTTTAGATCTAGATATAGTAATTAAACATCAAAAATAAGAGCACCTTCGTCTCATAATTATTATTTTGCAATTTTCAGGTACATAATCTAGTAAGATCTTGGTGAGCAATCTATTTAAATGTACACAAGATGATTAAAATCAACTAACTTGAATTATTTTGATCTAGGATTTTCGAAACATTATCTGAGTGGAAACTAACAGAAATTAGTTTTATTTATACAGTTCTGTAATCAATAGCCCTTTCTATTCAATATCCTCAAAATGAGATTGCATTATTTCTTAACTTTGAAAACTAAAGATCATTACTTGTCTAAGAAAGAAAACATTGATTTTTTATAGATTTTAGTCGACTCCCCTTACAGAGTGATGTACTTAACAATCTTTATATATATATATATATATATATATATATATATATATATATATATATATATATATATATATATATATATATATATAGGTCTGTGATCTGATCATCATCGGATAAGAATTTGTTTCCGTTTTCCAGTCTAGGTGTAATATACATAGGTCTGTGATCTAGATTTAAGACTTACTTGAGTTTAGTCTCGCATTTTCCAGAATTAGCGTAATAACCTTGTAGGCATGAGCAAATTCCAGCTTCGCAGACGGCATTTTGAGTACATTCCCCTGGTAAAAAAAGGAATTAGGAATATATTTACAAGAGAGCGAGAGCGAGTAAGAGGTTTATATCTTAGCACGATGGCTTGCTTATTTTAGCACGGATATTATTGTGAAATCGTTAATAGTTTGTGTAAAGTCGTGAGAATGTTCAGAACATTGAACAATTGTGTTGCTTGTTGTCTGAATATCTTTTGTCAATTTATGTTTTGATAATGTAGCTTAATAAATTGAAATGATAATAAAATAACAGCGGAGAAAAGTAATATACAATAAATGTAATATAAAAGAGAGAAACTGGTTGGCAACTATAAGTATTGGATTACATTGGTATTAAGGTTTCATAACAAAAACATGGCATTTTCATCCAGTATAATAGTATAAAAAAATAGGTATAATATGGCCTCCTTAAGTCGCAAAATGACTACGAATCTTCTCATGGAAATAAGATGAACGCCCACACAGCAGTTCCCCCCTCTCCAAGCAGCTGATGTTTCCAAAGGAGCGAAAGTGCCGATGCAGTTTGGGGTCAGCGGGGTCACAGCCTCTGCCAGGGTGTAGCACTAAGTGCTGTAAACAGAAATAAAGTCCCCCTTTCAGATCTTGAGAACTATAGAGCAGATGATGTAAAGTTCATCTGTTTCTATGGCCCACGGTTAACGAGGGTGTCACGTGGCCAGCACAGCGGCCAACCGCCTTTACTTTTCCCCAACTAATTTCAGGTACCCCTTGAGCTGGGTGGACTCAGAGTCGTCCAGAAAAAAAAGTGCTCATTTTAATTAACAGAACCTAGCATAGAAAATATGTTACTTCACTAAATGAGTGCAAGTATTAATTTACCTGGTACTCCTTCACAAGCGCCCTTGCTGGGTATAAGAACGTGGCACCTGCCCAGCTTAGCGTAGAAGCCTTCATCGCAGCGGCACCTTCCATTGGAGCAGGTGGCGTTGTCGGTGCACTCGTCTGGCACGTTGTCGCAAAGTAGGGTGGCGTTGATCTTGTCCACGCACTGACCTTTCTTGTCGTAGTAGGCGCTGTTGCAGGTGCAGACGCTTGCTTTACAAGTGGCAAAGTCCACACACTCCCCTGGTAGATTCTGGCAGGTGTCTAAATATGTATTGGTATCAGGGTATACAAATCTGAATCAAGTCAATGCTTAAAAACAAAATATAAAGAAAATGAAGACTAGATAAAAGTGATGACAGTGTTGATGATAGTGTCGATGATATTGTTGATGATAGTGTCGATGAAAGTGTTGATGATAGTGTCGATGATATTGTTGATGATAGTGTTGACGTAAGGAGCAGATCTTTTAAGTTATTCACCATCCAGGGAAGCCTACATTTAGAAGCCAGGCAAACGACCTGGAAATGTCAAGTTGAGCAGATCTTTGTGACTCTAAAACATTTCATATTTTACAAGGTTACAAAGACAGCTTGTGTGGAAACACAAACTCAAAATCGGCCCCCCGAAGTGGTACACCAGGTAGGAAAAAAGGCAGGTTTCAATATTTTTAGAAGAATATCGGTATTAAATTCTATCAAAGGCAAATGACAGAGAAGAATGGAGAAAGAAGTTTGACAGATCCTGTGTGGTGCCCCAAAGGTCCAACAGACCAAGGGATAGGTGAAAGTGAATTTGAAGTTAGATGTGAACCTGGCCTAACTGATGTCTTATAATGAGTATCTAATTGATTTTGTAAAGGGTCAATCTCTTATTCAAAGACTCAAGTAAAAAAAATCCTTTAGTTTTGTGTTCAATAGCTAGCCTGTGCAATATTGCAATTCACGTGATAATATGAAAAACTACTTATTAATTGTTGTTTTAAATTATACCCAACTTATATGCGATGTAAATAGATTTTTTCTCTTTAAAAAAAGTTAACATTACTTTTGTAAATGTAATATTTAGTATAATGAATTTACATAACTTAACAATATAATTGTAAAAAATAATATTTGTTTTCAAAAATCTAAAACCGTTTGCATAAATTTGTTTAAAAAATGGAAATAGGTGTCTCCCTTACTAAAAAAAGCCTCCAGTGTTTATTTCATAAAAATGCACCATTTTTACAACTATTCATTATTAATAGTAACAAACACTGAAGGCTATTTAGTAAGGCAGACAACAATTTACCAGATTTTAACACATTTTTGCAAACGGTTTTCGATTTTTTTGTCACAAAAAAATTTTGTTTACAAATGTATTGCTAAGTTAAAAAAGTTCTGTCATACTAACTCCTACATTTACAAAAAAAAAACATTAACTTATTTTTTTAAAGAGAAAAAAACTATTTAGTATGCATATAAGCGGAACATAATTTAAAAGAACAATTAATAAGTAGTTTTTCATACTATCGCGTGAACGGCAATAAACCACAGTACAATAGAGATACTGAACTAAAGAATTTTTTTTTTTTACGAAATGTTTTTTTCTTGAGGCTCTGAATAAGAGATTGACAATTTACAAAACAATTAGATCAATTAGATAATCATAATATGACATTTAGGCCAGGTTTACATCAAACTTCACATTCACTTTCACCTATCCATTGGTCTGCTGGACCGCTGCGGCACCACACAAGATCTGTCAACCTTCTTTCTCCATTCTTCTCTGTCATTTGCCTTTAATAGAATTTCATTCTGATATTCTTCTGAAAATATTGAAACCTGCCTTTTTTTCCTGCCTGGTGTACCACTTCGGGAGCTGATTTTGAGTTTGTGTTTCCACTCCAACTGCCTTTGTAACCATGTATTGTCTTACAGACAGACAGAGTTGATACAACCTTTCTAAGAAAAGGTATTCTGCACAAAATTGCAGGAAGTTTCCAAGCTCACCCACAACTCACCTGAAGCTATTTTCTTTAAGAAGCAAGATCCGTCTTTGGCGTAGTAGCCCTTGAGACAATCACATTTCCCGGACACACACTCGGCTGATGGTGCGCACTCTCCTGGAAGACTCTCGCAGGTTTCCGTCACTTTCCGTATGACGTTACATTTGCCGATCTTGGCGTAGAATCCATCGTTGCAGTTGCACACCTAAACAGAAGAATATTCTATTACTAAAAGCCTAGTAGAACATGCTCGAGTGGTAGATGTTTGCAAGAGCATTAGAGATATCCCTATTGGAAATTATCGTTTTGGCTTTCATATATTTGTATATATATCTATTGGGAATTTTCATGAATGGAACAAATCTTTTTTTTTTTTTTTGTGTATCCGGTGTACAAAATTCAAAACGTTAAAAAAATGTACATCTTTTTTTTTTCTAAAAAAGGCTATCTAATGGGAAGAACAAGAAAATCATTGCTGTATATCTCAATACTTCAGGAAAAGGAGCATATAGCAACATCAATTAATTACCACTAATTGACTAATTGTTGGCTTTTATTTAGTAATTCATGTATTGTCATCGACTATGAATAATCATGAAAAAATTTTAAAATTGATCTAAGAATGGGAAGTGAGGGAAAAAAAACGTGTACAAAACGTAAAAAGGGAAATAACTGCACAAATATCTGTATCAATATATAGCATTTATTTCCTACTTTTATACCAATTAAAACAATTAATAACCAATTAGTAATTTAATAATTAGTAGTTTTTTTTATTCAAGTTTTGTAAGGTACAAGAAATAATTGTGTTAAGTTTTAACTTGATCCGAGAATGTGTGGGGGAGAAATAACGTATAAACTCTTTTACTAGACAGACAGATATAGTGAGTTGACATAAGCTTTGAAAATATTGATGAGCGAAGTATTCAATTTGACTATTGGATACATTTTAAGCACTTGTTTTCTTAACACCGTATAATGAAATGTCTTAGCACAAAGTTGCATTACCTTTTTAGTTGGCTACAGGAATCTCTCAAAAAGGTGTCTTCACATTGTTAGTTGTGTCTATTTATTGGTTAAATACGTTTTTGTTTAGGTTCCATTTGATCTATATCGCTATTAAATCACTTTCTATTTACAAAACTTCTATCAACTCACTCTGTCTGTGAGGAATATATCTTTGACACGTTTTTTTTCCACGACCCTTTCTCGAATCAAGCTGATACTTTGCACAAGTATTCATTGTCAACGACAATACTCGAATCAATTAACAAAAAAAAACAACAATTAGTTAATTTATTCAAAGTTAGTTAATTTATTCAAAGTAATTAACTAATTTTTTTAAATTAAAAAATAAGGGAGACAAATCTTCCATTATGAGATATATGACATTAATTGTGCGATTCTTTCCCTTAAATAAGCTTTGTTTTAAAAATATTTTTAATATTTACTTACTGAATTTAATTGAGTGAAAAAGATTTTTTTTTAAATCTAAAAAGTAAAAAATATTTGTTGAACGTTATTGGCGTTTTCAACTGTAGTAAAATGTATATGCCAAATCTAATCCAATCAGCATCGAAATACAAATAACTAAACAGTACATTAGGTTTGGTCGTATTAATTTCACAAAACTTGGCACGCCATCTCTTTTTCTTTTTCTTTTTTTTTTATCTCGTTAGCGGTTTGATATTTAAATATCTAAATAAAAAAGCTAACTATCATAAAAGAGAGTTTATGTTGCACATTAACTCTTGGATGGCTCCTACGGGTGAGTCGTATACACACATTGTGTTAAAGAAAAATGAATGCAAATACGTTGCAGATTAACATATACTACCTTTTAAACCTTTTTTTAATGCATGTTTTTTTGTAAATGCACACAATATTCATATATATGGGTTTTAAAAAGGAAAGTTTACGCTTTTAGTGGATTAGAAATAAACTAACTATTCCCCTACCAACATACATTTTACTTTTTAAAATCCCTTTGTTGAATTCTTTTAACGAATACCAAAACATTTCTTTCTTAGATTTCACTTCATAGACACTTAACTAGTAATTTAGGTTCGCTTTAAGAAATGTAAATGTAGCAGTTGCATTTATTTTGAGCAAGGCGAAGGTAGAATCAGTAACGCTTTTAAGATTTTAGATCAAAAACGTGACACACGGACAGACGAACAGCAATGAAATCAGTAGCGGCGATCCACTAATCAGAAGTGAAAAAAAAACAATGATATTATCCAGTCCATAATTTTGCACACCCAACATCCGCAAGAGTACTGTCTTGATATTGATAATT